>CM035127.1:5624094-6026145 GCA_020205605.1 Panax ginseng
AAGGTGAAGCGGCATGAAATCCGGGTCCTGGGAGAATAGAGATGATGACTGATGAAGGAGATTTGATGTAGTGGAGTGATGACTCATGCTCATTGATGAGTCATGTTAATAAAGTAGTCTGCATATATGATCACTGATGAGTCATATTAATAATATTATTATTTTTAATTAATAAAGTTCGGTTATTCGGGTATCCGAATAATCTGTTTTTTAAAACCAAAATCGAAACCGAATAGTAAGAATTAAATCGGATATAACCGAAATTATGAAAAAATCGAAAAATCGAAATAATTTGGTTAAAAAAATTTAGTTCGGTTTGGTAATTCGATTTTATCCATTTTTTGCTTACTCCTACTTGCAGTATTGTGAAATCTCAAATTTTAAGGAGTTAAACTTGAGAAAATTATTGTAAGTCAATTATTTTGATATGGTGGATATTCAGAATTTGATATGTGATTTTTTCTTTTAAAATCAGTATATTAAATTTTATGTTTTATATCTCTTTGATTTGCGTTGACTTAATTATTAACCTGACCAATGACTTTCGTCTTCGTGGGAAGTAGTTAGTATGAAGTTTATTTTAGGATAAGTTGGTCAATTGGTCAATAGAGTACTGACACGCATGTAAGACTCTATGTGTGTCAGTATTCTATTGATCAATTGACCAACTTATCAAAAAAATAAATTTTATACTAACCGAATATGTCTTCGTGTATCTTGACGACTTCACCTTTCTGGATTTATAGTCGCATCCAACTTAATTTTTGTAAAACCCTTGCCATCCCTTTCAAATCCTCCGAGAAAAACTAACGGTGTCAAAAAAATTTACCTTTGAAAATGATTTATTTATGTTACCCAATAATTCCTTCCCAATTTTTTAACAAGTCAACTAGAATAAATAAAATTAGAAAGATGGCGTAATACTTGCTCCACCACTCTCGGTCCCCCAATAACTAAGCCGCCAGAAACGAATAAACGATTCAGAAACCGATTCAGACATTTCGAATAAATATTTGATTCGAGATCGACTCGAAATATAAATGAGTCAGCACATTTTAAAGTTCGATAAATTACTCGAACCTCCTCAAATTATAATTTTCTATTGATATTCGGATCATATTCGTTGGAAAAGTCCTGAAACCGCCGAGTTTCGATTCTAATCGCTTTCAATTTTAGAGCTAAATGAACCTCAATCAAACCTTATTTTATACTCGATAAATTTTGTGAACCAAATCTGAGCAACTCAATACTCGGATCGACTTGATTCGTTTATACTCTTATCAACAACTATAAACTCGATTCAAAACAAAATAATAATAAGATAATAATATGAAGACACAGGAGATGAGGACTACATTAAATTTTTATATAAAATATTCTTTTATAATAATAATATTTTAAAAAATTATAAAAATATATTTGTTTACATAAGAGGAATAATATGAAAGAAAGTATATTTAATTATAGAAAACGATATTATTTTAAAAATTACCTCACGTGCAATAGTGTAAAAAGTCCCTCAACTACCTTTTTGCCTAATAATATTTTCAATACAAAAAAGTTATATTCCAACGCTAATATCAGCTTTTCATTTATACATTAAAAATTACAAGCTCATAACGCATATTAGCCGGATAATACTTCTTGTGGACTCTCGGATCTGATCAGTATAAAGTTTATTTTTTTGATAAGTTGAATTGATAAAATACTGACAAAATCTCGTTTACATGTCAATACTTTGTTAATCAATTGACCAACTTACTCAAAAATAAATTTTATAATAACCACTTGACTCGAGAAAGTATATACTCCACATGCTTTGAAGCATAAAAGCAACTACTACTGTATATTAAAGTAGCCGACATTAAAAAAAAATCCTACGCCAAATCCTTTTCGCGTGGCAAACAAGCAAATCATAAGCTCATAGAACTTTACCATTCAAATGCAAAAGAAAATCAATACAAATAATGCATACAACGATCAGAATTGAAGTATACAATTTTTTGAATTATATATGTATATATAGAACGTGAATGATTACAGAAGATGACTCAATACCTAACTTCTTTTTTTACAAATTCTCTTTAGAAAGCCGCCCAATAAAACGGATATGAATTTGAAAATTCCCCTCCACTCATACTTACATCACAAGAGAGGGTACGTAATTCTCAGAAACCCTAAACACAAACAACACCTAAGCTCTTCTTAATTATTTTGGTTTAACTCTCTACTTTACTTACAGACACATTACATACAGACTCGATTATAGACATATTTACACTATAGCAAAAGGATATTCACTCCACCCTCTCCCGAAAATGTCTCTCCTTGCTAATCAAGCTATTTTGCTTTGTTTGCATTAAATTTTCTATGTACTCAAAAGTATTCATTCAAGGGTTCTAAGCCATTGTAGGGATGCTGCAGTTTCGCCTATCCCTGTCGAGGCAATCAAACCCCTCAATTCTCACAAGCCGGTTTGTTACCAAAATTTGCCCGAGCACGTCCTCCTTTCCTCGCAGATGATGAAGGGGGTGACGACATACCAGATGGAATAGGGATTGACCTAGGTGATATTGGGGTGACCTTCGCATCCCCAAATCGTGCGTCTTGAATTAGTGGGTTAGATACTCTGCTTGGCGGCGACCCACAAAAAAAAGGGGGCGACAAGGCAGCCTGAGTGCAAGTTTGTTCCACGGTATAACCACCCTGCAGAATTAATTTCAACCAAACTCAAATTACGATTGAATGAAATATATTACCGAAAGAAAGAACTTAATCCACTATATAAGAAACATAAATCTATGAAAAATTATCATCTGAACTCGATGCATGTAATGAATACACTAATCAAATACATGTGTTAATAAATATAAGAAGCGAGCCCAATCAGACTCATTATACATAAAACTTTGAAGTTTTGTCAAAACATTTAAAGTCAATATATTAATTAAATGAAATCATTCACTCATTATGAGATTTACAAAATTAAACTCGGTACATGAGTTGCATCGCATCATACGAAAGTAAACTCAATATGTGACGCATGATGAAAGAGTAAAAATTTACTGCACAAACATTTCAAACCGTTCAACTACTATTGCTCATGGGTTAAGATCTTGTTTATTCTGGCTAGCACAGATTAATAATAAAAATATGCATAAATCGAGAAAATTGTAAACAATTATGAGTTTTACACAATTAAACTCGGTACATGAGTTACATCGCATCATACGAAAGTAAACTCAATATGTGACGCATGATGAAATACAAGTAAAAATTTACTGCACAAACATTTCAAACCGTTCAACTACTATTGCTCATGGGTTAAGATCCTGTTTATTCTGGCTAGCACAGATTAACAATAAAAATATGCATAAATCGAGAAAATTCTAAACAATGATACTAAATTACAACGGACTATTTTCCACAAAGAAAAGGAGAGGGGAAAACACATACCTTTGATAAGATGATGTCCAAGAGTTCAGTTCCTGCTTTAGAATCACATAGCTCCGACTGATGGCTGTTAATAGAACAGACCTTGAGTTAAACAATACGATTCTTTAAATAAAGCAACCAAGCAGTTGAAATAGGTGTACAAATGACCAAAACTTACCTCATCTGCCATCTTAGAGGTTTAATGGGTTCGTTAATTGAAGTGTTGATGATGCTGAGACGCCTGGGTTTTGGACAAACCACAGTGTCTCTCTTATCAGAGATAGAAACAGAAACAGTGACAGTGCTCCTCATTTCTTCACAGGTTGTAACGGCGTTTTGTTGGACTGCACAGTTTTTCATATTCTTACCTTAACCAAATAGATCGACACCTGTTTAAATTTGGAACACCAAAAAAGAATATAAGACATGAGTTTCAAGACAATTCTATAAGTTCGGATCCGATTAGCATGAAATTATTTTTTTGATAAGATGATCAATTGGTCAACAGAATACTGACACACATATAATCTCGCATGTGTGTCAGTATTCTATTGATCAATTTAGCAACTTACCTCAAAATAAACTTCATACTAACTAATTCCTATAAGTTCCTAGATAAACAAGGACATAACTTGAACTAAAAAATTATATTTCACTCTTGTTTCCTCGTGCCAGATCTGAAATCGTGGACTCCGATTTGATCACGATCTGGTCAAAGTAAGCATAAAAAATTAAGGGTTGAGCTTGTCGGCTGGGTTTATTTAACTTATTAGTTGAAATAAATGGCAATTGTTGGATTGTGAATATGTGATCAGACAAACACAGCTTATCATGTAGAATAACTCATTATATAAATAAGATTAGGACAAAATTATGCAGATCGGTTGTAAAAAGCTATGCTTTTTGTCATCTGGATATGCTCGATACATACAGATCATATAACATCTGACCATATAACAATTTTCTTGTATGTTTTGCTTAAAAAAGGGTCGCTTTGTGCTCTAACGGACATCAAAATAACAAATTTCGAAAGAGGTACCAGAAGTCGTGAAAATTTCACTTGATAAAATAATGAAATCACTTGGAAAGATGTGAAAGGCACAAATTTATATAGTAAAGCAAAGTGTTTTTGGAGCTGTTACAAGTTGAGTTTTGGCCTGAAAAACACAATTCTGTGTGTGGAAGATAACGATCAAAGAAATCGATTTTAATTAGCATGAAAATTTCAAAAGAAATAAAATAAAACAATTGTGTTACTTGTCAGATCTGAAACTGTATCATATATTAATTCATCTAAGAACAAGTTAATAAGGGGGAAAACATTAATTGCTAGGTAACTTCAACGGCACAGAAACGGGACTAATATACTATACAAGCAAGAGACATGGAAAGTTATTGAAAAAACGTAGCTCAATCGTCAGGAAGAGAATACCATAGGCTTAAATCATATCCTTGAAAAAAATATATATATCAACCGGAGCTTAAAGAAGCAACAAAACATCGATTTTTTTCAAAGCAAAGTAAGATCTCAACGGGGGAGAGAGAAATTTACCAGAGCGAGCTGTACAGCAATGTATGGTTCCTCCGGAAGGAGGATTTCAAATGGGACAGCAGAAAAATAAAGAGAAAAAATGGGTCAGAGATAGATAAGAAAAAAAAAAAGAACCAAAAGATGTTCGAACAGATTTATAGGGGAGAGAAAGTACAGAGAATCAGAAAAAGAAATAGAGAGCGAAAACACAGCTGTTGATGGACGAATAACTGGAGAGGAGACAGAAACTAAAAAAGTACGTGAGGGTAGCGAAAACTGTAAGGCTGTAATAAAAGAAAAAATAATTTTTTTTATCGTAAAAAAATAAATCACATTTTTATGTGATAAAAATATGTATAAAAACTAGTGCTGTTAAAAAAATTATGAGTTTTCAAATTTATAAATCACACTGATAAAAAAACATTTTACTACTACTATAAATCACTACTCACGCTGGCGTTGCGTCTCGCGATAAATCTTATCGGTTTTCGCACCCACTCCGAACCGAACGAGTAGCAAAACTAGCAGGCCTAATTTCAGTTGGTCGGGTATATAAAAAAACGTAGACGCTGCAGTATGTAGACACGTCATATTTGAATGGCCTATTGGTTTCCAACACCACCTTGGGGTTGAGGTTGGCACGAACTTTACAATGCGTTCCGGAAGGCAGAACCAGTCGTTATTTACCAGAGAGCAGATTCTCTGTCTCCAAATTCTCTGTTCTTGTTGTGTTCTTCCACTTAAATTTTGACACATGTTTTTTTATTTAATTTTAAATTTAATTAGTGTTAAATAAGAGACTAGGTATCAAAATTTAAATAGAAGGACACAAAGAGACAGAAAATTTAAAGACAGAGAATCTGCTACTACTGGTTTAGTCTCTCCCAATAAAAATCTAGAATGAGTGGAGTATATTGTTTTTATAAAATTAATTTAATTTACATATTTTAAACTTTATAATTATAAAACAATTTTTTAAAAAAATTCTTTTAAAATTTATTATTTTGAAATTTAAATGAATCACTTTGAATGTTGTTGGGTCATGATATTTCTCTTATTGGGCCGAATGAATTGGGCATATTTATTTAATTAGTCCATTGGGTCTTCACTATTAAGTCTTTAAGTTATTGGGCCTAATCATCATCTTATTCCTATTAAATCCTTACAAGATCGGGTCGGATCAATGGGTTGACCCACTAGATCTTTTAATATCTCTATCTTTGACTTGTAATGATTAAAAAGGAAGGCTATTGACCAAAAGTCTGCAGATCATTAATGTGGATGAGATTATAGCCGACCCGGCCAGATGCATGATGAGAAAAAAGGTGACAACCTCGCATGCGCAATGGCAGAGATTATCGAGGAGAGCAATGGGTCGATCAGTAGTAGTGGTACCAGAACTCGGAAAAGAGAGTATAACCCAAAGCAAGGAAGTCTCCAAGAAAAGGTGCGCGATTCATACAACTGATAATTTTATCTCTCAAGACGCTAGACATTTTTATCCTCCATTATTAACCCTCGCGATCACCTGCATCGATTTCTCGCCGAAGTTATCCCCGAATGGCCGGCCGCCAAGCTTTTGGTGTCGATCGTGTTTAGTGCTGCAGGATCGTATGCCTTACGTGATTGGGACGTTGGAGAATATCTTGGCGTTAACATCGGGCGCTAGAAGGAGGTTGAGTTCTAGTGTCCGAACATTTTCAATCACAAACCGTGTTCGCTTCTACGCCGTAATCCATGGGAAGCAGTAGAACCTACCTACACTACACGAAGGATGTACCCGATGGTCGCAGTGAATCTCGCATCGCGAAAGTACCCGTCAAAGATCGTTTGGGACCTGCAGTAAGTACTCATACTAACACAGCTTCCAAACGTCCATCAGAGGATTCTCGTCCGAAAGCCGTGAGTAACGTTAAGCGAAGGCTGGTTTTCACAGCTGAAAAAGGATTTGGTCATGGTCGGAAGCGGGTAGAATGCACCTCGCTTAGAACTCGATACCGCGACGATCAGGATGATAAGGCCTCCAAGATGGCCAAGATAGCAGACGAAACGGATAGGGCCATGGAGGTACTTTTGAAACAACGACAAGATATAGCTAAGCAGATGTCTCGGATGGCGGATTTGAGGTACGAAGCTTCCAGTTATGTTCAGTCCGAAGAGCGTGGGCATCGAAGTGGGAATGAACATGCCCATTCAGGCCGTGAATCTCGAGGCCAACCTCGGGATCGAAGAAGATCCAGAAGCCCTACTCCTCAAGGATCGAAGAGGGTCCCTCACCCTGTCGGTTCCAAGGAGCAGGGTCGAAGTAAACAGAGAGACCGATCCAGGGAGTACACTCCCGAGAATACAAAGAAGGCGATCTATCTTGCACATTCTCACCACAGCGGCCGAGTTCAAGGACGAAGTATATCCAGAGCTCACACTCCTGAGAGTCCACTGAGGGTACTCCGCCCTGTGGACCCTCATCATCGAAAAAGTCCCTCCAAAGTTGGGGTCTCTATGGTAAAAGGCCGGTTTACTCAGAAGAGGAAAGAATCGCCAGAGAAAGAAGTATCATCTCAACCAGAAGGAGTGGAGTATATGGTTAAAGAATTGAAGGAGCTCCGGAAGCAATTAGCTGAGGTTCAACAGGTGAAGGATACTCTGGGAAAGAAGGCATCTCCATTTTCCTCGGATATTCTTAAGGAGAAGGCAGACACCACCAAGAAGTTGACTCACATGGAGAGTTACGATGGGTCTGGGGACCCTTATGACCATAGCTAGACGTTCGACCGGCTGATGGATTATTATGATTTTACCGATGCTGCCAAGTGCCATACATTCGTCACGACGTTAAGGAAGGATGCAAGGCAGTGGAT
This sequence comes from Panax ginseng, assembly GCA_020205605.1. NCBI lineage: Eukaryota > Viridiplantae > Streptophyta > Magnoliopsida > Apiales > Araliaceae > Panax > Panax ginseng. The sequence goes on from CM035127.1 coordinate 5,631,919, forward strand.
GGGGACTTTGTCGGCAGATTCAGTGTCTTCATGGTCCGAGCTGTGTGACAAATTCCACACCCGTTTTGGGAGCAACCGAAGAAGAGGGAAGCCCACAGGTTCTTTAGCACAGGTTAGACAGTTCACCAATGAGTCCTTGGGTTAGTATGTGAAGAGGTTCAGGGAGGCAATTGGCCATGTGTCCGACCTTAATGATCTGCAAGCTGTAGGTTTATTTCAGAACGGGCTAGATTTGGTGAAGTCCAAAAAGTTGGTGAAGAAGCTGATGTTTCACCATCCGAAGAGCTTGGCAGAAGCTTTTGATAAGGCAGAAGTCTATATTGTGGTGGAGGAGGCCATGAATAGCCTGAAACGTCCTTCTTCGGACCGAACAAAGGAGGCAGATCCCCCTAAAGCTGAAGGCAATCAGAAAAAGGTGGGGGGGTATAACGATCGAAGAAGTACAATAACTCATGGCGACAAGGAAGTAACCGCCCACCTACTCCCGCTCAGAAGGTGAATAAGGTCTACACCAAACTGAATACAGATAGGTCAGTGATTCTGGATCAGATCAGGGGCCAGCCGTTCTTTAAACCACCTCGTGATCATTTTAAGCCAGGACAGGGCAATGCTCGGAAGTATTGTGGCTATCATCAAGCTACAGGTCACAACACTAATGAGTGTTGCAATTTGAAAGATTTTGTGGAGAGGAAGGTCCAAAGTGGTTTGCTGGTTCAATATGTGGCCGGGAGGGACCAACAAGAGCAGCAGAATGTGGACCGTACCGTTCAGACGGTTCAAACGGTTCCCCCCGTGCAGCCTACTCCAAATCAGCCAACAAGGCATGTCGTTGATGTAATAACCGGTGGGACAAAGTTAGGAGGAAGTTAGTAGGAAAGAAGAGGAGGGATATCCGGATTGGCCATGTCCGTGGTGGTGCTCCCTCAAGATCGGATGACCATTTAAGGGGGATGCTTATAACCTTCAGTGATGCAGATTACCCTTCGGAACATATCGAGCCCCCTGAAGGAGCATTGGTGATCATTGCACAAGTTGGTTCGGTAGATGTGAAACGCATGATGATAGACAACTGGTCTTCGGTGGATATTTTGTATGTCCATGCTTATCAGAGGATGCATCTTGATGGGCGAAAGATGGAGGTTGGGCAGGAGGCCCCTTTATATGGCTTCAGTAACGATCCGGTCAAAGTTGCAGGCACTATCGAACTACCAGTAGTCTTCGGCACAGCTCCTCAGCAGGTAAAAATAATCTGTAAATTTTATGTTATGCATGTAGATTCTACCATAACTATTTATACTAGAAGATTCTACTCGATGACTCTCCAAGCTGTGACTTCCATCCCTCATTTCAAGATCAAGTTCCCAACAACACATGGAGTTGGAGAGGTAGCAAGGGATTTGGACCTGGCAAGACGATGTTACAGGAATTCTGTGATCGCCTCGGGAGTAGGGGTCAGCAAGCAGAAGCAAACCATGGAAATTGAGATCGAGCCCTTCACTGAAAGCAGTTCGGAGCCATTGGTTATTCCTACAAGAGAGACAGAGGAGATTGAGCTGGTCCTGGGAAAGAAAGACAAGACAGTGAAGATTGGTTCGGGTTTGCCGGAACCTTTCCGGACAAATCTTATGGAACTTCTTCGCTGCTATGTGGACATCTTTGCATGGGAGCCATAAGACATGCCTGAAATCAGCCGAAAGATTGCCGAGCATCGGCTGGATGTGGATCCATCGAAGAAGCCAGTTCGGCAAAAAAGACGGATCTTTGCACCTGAACGTCAAAGGATCATTGATGAGGAGATCGCGGAGCTGATAGCTGCTGACTTCATCTTCGAGATCACTACCTGGAGTGGATGTCAAATGTAGTGCTCGTACAGAAACAGAATAGGAAATGGAGAGTATGCATCGACTACACAGATCTGAATAAAGCAATGCCCAAAGGACTTCTATCTTCTACCCCACATTAATCAACTTATTGATGCAACTTTGGGGTATGCACTACTAAGCTTTATGGATGCTTTTTCAGGTTATCATCAAATTTCCATGTGCAAGGAGGACATTCCAAAGACAACATTCATCACACACCGTTCGGTGTACGCCTATAAGAAGATGACCTTCGGCCTGATAAATGTTATAGCCACTTACCAGAGAATGATGAACTTTGTCTTCCAGAAGAAGCTGGGAAGGAACATGGAGGTGTACGTGGATGATATGATCATGAAAAGTACGATTATTCAGAAGCATTTGGATAATCTAGAAGAATGCTTTCAGATAGTCCGTCATCACAAATTGAGGCTCAATCCTACAAAATGTACTTTTGGACTCGGTGCAGGGAAGTTCCTGGGTTACCTGGTTAGTTAAAGGGGCATTAAGGCCAATTCGGAAAAGATCCAGGCCATTCTAGACATGAAGACTCCTCAACCATTCAAAGACTTTCAACGTCTGAGTGGTAGGATTGCAGCTTTGAGGAGATTCATGTCCAAATCCGCAAAGAGATGCTTACCGTTCTTCGACACACTGAAGGGACCGAAGAATGCGAAGACATTCCAGTGGACTTTGGAGTGTGAAGACGCCTTCCAAGGCATAAAGACATATCTGTCTTCAGCTCCTTTATTGATGAAACCTGCTCCGGCTGAGACTTTGTATTTATACCTGGCAGCTAGTTCGTTAGCAGTTGGAGCAGTGCTGGTTCGGGAAGTCGGTGGAAAGCAACATCCGATTTATTATGTCAGTCACGTCCTAAGAGATGCTGAAACCAGGAACCCAAATATTAAAAAATTTGCCTTCGCTTTAATAATTGCTAATGAAAGCTTGGCAATATTTTCAAGGTTTCGGCTCTAGTTGTACTACATCGATCAACCATCGAAGAAGGTGATTAAGAAGCCAAAAGTTTCGGGAGATTAGAAGATGGACTATGGAATTATCCCAATTTTTTTATTGAATATCATCCCCGAACTGCTATCAAAGGTCAAGCCCTGGCCGATTTCATGGTGGGGTGTTCGTTCAAGAGATCTTTGAAATGCTGAAGTCGAGACATCCGATCGAAAGGATTGCGCTTTTTCAAAGACGGCCGAATTCATAAGGCCGATGCAGATGGATCTTTTACTACGGATGTCAGCGGGGCAAGGATTATTTTGACAAGTCCGGAGAGATTCAAGGTGTAGCAGGTCATACGATTTGGGTTCAGAGCAACGAGGCCGAATATGAATAGTGTTGGTAGGAGTCCGATTAGCAAAAAGTCTAGAAGTTCAGAAGCTGATCATCTACAGTGACTCTCAACTGGTCGTCAAGCAACTATCGGGATTTTATGAAGCTCGTGGTACGAGGATGATCAAGTATTTGGCAGAGTTGAAGGATCGGCTTCAGTATTTTGTCTCTTATGATTTCAGGGCATAGAACGTAACTACAATTCCATTACCGATGCATTGTCGAAACTGACTACTACAGATGCTGTTGTTTTCAATGGATCAGTTTATTTGGAGGTTTTGCAGCAGCCGAGTATCCAGCATGAAGCGGTAATGTGTATTGAGCGATCTAACTGTTGGATGACTCCGTACATTGAATACCTGGCAGATGGCGTTCTCCCTTCGGATCAGATGCTGGCAAAGAAGATCAAGTACAAGAGTGCCAATTTCGTCCTTATTGATGGGGACCTTTATCGATTGGCATTTTCGTCACCATTGTTGAAGTGTCTGGTTCCATCTGAGCCTGAGTATGCTCTTCGAGAGGTTCACGAGGGTATTTGCAGTGACCATATGGCCGCTAAGTCTTTGGCTTACAAAGTGCTTCGGCAGGGGTACTACTGGCCTACGATCTTCAAGGAAGCTACAGAGTATGTAAAGAAGTGTGAGAAATGTCAGCTCAACAGTCCGATCCCACATCAGCCACCAGAAGAGCTATACTCGATTTTATCTCCTATACCCTTCTTTCATTGCCTTGGGGGTAGATATATTGGGTCCGATTCTGTAAAGCTAAAGGTCAGTCGGCTTTTGTCATAGTTCTTTATCGAATTACATGACCAAATGGGTAAAAGCGAAGCCACTTCGGTTGATAACGGAACAAGAATGTTTGAAGTTCATGAAGGAGTCCGTAGTGTTTCGCTTTAAAATTCCTAAAGTGGTGATATCGAACAACGGACGCCAGTTCGTGGGATCAAAATTTGAAGGATTTCTAAAAAGTTGAGGGTTCAGCACATGAAGACTTCAGTGGCTCATCCACAGTCAAATGGGCAGGTTGAGGTGACCAATAGAACGCTTTTGAATGGGATCAAACGCAGACTGAACGAAGCTAAAGGAAGATGGCCAGAGGAACTGCTCAGTGTGTTATGGGCTTACCGGACTACACCAAGGACTACAACGGGGGATTCACCTTTCAGATTGGCCTATGGTACTGATGCCTTAGTCCCAGTCGAGATTGAATCTCCAAGTCTTCGGGTTAGTCAGTTCAGAGAGATCTATAATGATGAAGGACTGAAGGCCAACTTGGATCTTTTAGAAGAAGTCAGAGAGGTGGCTTTGATCAAGTTAGCAGCCTACCAGCGGAGAGTTTCCAAGCACTACAACAAAGGGGTAAAGCTTCGTAGGTTTGAAGTGAGAGATTTCGTCCTCTGAGAAGTAGAAGCATCTACGCCACAGAACATGGGAAAACTAATGCCAAACTGGGAAGGGCCGTATGAAGTAATCGAAGTACCAAAGCCAGGAACTTACCGACTGAAGGCATTAGACGGATCCGAGATCAAGAACACTTGGCATGCCGACAGGCTTCGGAAATATTTCCAATAGAGATCGAGTCAGTTTATCGGAAGTCTGTACATAGTTGTTCATCATCAATAAAAGATTCACTTTTTCACAAATCGATCTTCGACCTATTTGTCCTAAAAGTTCATAAGGGAGTAAGGAGGACGGGGGGACTCGCTGACCATTCGATGGTAGCCTTTTTGGCAGGTGGTCCTTATGAATTTGTCAGGCCCTTCGGGGTAGACAAACTTCATCGGTGTAAGGAGGACGGGGTGGACTCGCTGACCATTCGATGGTAGCCCTTTCGGCAGGAGTGTCCTTATGAATTTGTTCTACCGTGAGTGGTAAACAAATTTCATGGTCCTTTTAATATTGTTTTTACCGCGAGTGGTAAATCAATATGCACCGAAGTAAGGAGGTATGGTCGGACTCGCTGACCATTCGATGGTAGCCTTTTTGTCAGGAGTGTCCATATAAAATTGTTCTACCCCGAGTGGTAAACAAATGTCCTTATATATTTGTTCTACCCCGAGTGGTAAACAAGATCTTGATGATACGAAGAAGATCAGCTGAATTCACCTTGTACACGACCTACCTCACACTTCGGAAATGATAAGCATACACTACTTTATTTTGTTCAAGTGTTGAGTTCGGTTCATTCAGTTTAGTTCATTGAATTCAGCTCATTTCATTTCTTAACTTAACTGTTATATGCCTTATCTGATTCATAGTTTAAGTTAAGTTCATTCAAGATCATTAATGCTGAGTTATTGACAAGAAGCGAAGTAAACAGAAGTCATGGTAAAGAAAATTGAAATTTCATTAACACTTAAACAAGTTCACTTAAATAGAAATAAAAGCTTTTTACAACGAATTTTTAAACAATTCCAAAAACAACAAAAGACAGAAGTCCTAAAAACTAAAACGAAGCAATATCAGACTCAGGCTGCACCTTCATTCTCAGAGTCAAGAAGGGCTGGATCCAATTGAGCTGTATCCAGCTTTTCCTTGCCTCGATCTCAGTAGGCTTCGTATCCTTCATAGTATACCTTCAAAATTTCTGCACCAAGCTCGTCAGATGTACGATAATCCGCCTGTATCTGCTTACGCAGCTCTTTAGTTAAAGGAGGATCTCACTCCTTAAGTACTCTTATCTTGCCACGAAGTTTACGATGTTTGGCCCTATGTGTTTTCTTATCATCCCGAGCCTTCGTCTGAACTTCGCCAAGTTGTATTGCCAAGATCCGATGGGCTATGACAAATTCTTTATTTTTAGCCTTCAGAGCTAGATTCTCTCCAACCAGGCCGACTTTCATATCGGTTAGAGATTGTTGGCTAGCCTTAGTCTCTTTCAATTCTTCCTTGGTTGACTCTAGCTCATCATAGGACTCCCTCAGACGCTCTTTGGTTTGAGCCAGTTCCCTCCAAAGGCTTTCATTGGTGTGAAGAACACTTTCGTGTTCGCTTCTCTCCCGAGCCAATGATGCCTTCAGCATATTATTCTCCCTTTTCATAACCTCCTCTTCGGCCTCAGCGTTTACATGTCTGGGACGTAAACGTCCAAAGACTGCATTTGCCTGCATATATTCAACGATATCCAATCAATTCCAGATACTTAAACAAAAACAAGACGTAAAAAGTGTATAAACCAAAAAAATTGTCACTTACCTTTGGCAAATAGCTCATGCCTTCATCAAGAAAATCCCCGTTCAAATGATTACCAAATCGGTGATCATCAGTTTCCCGAACGAAGGTATCAAAAAGCTGAAAGGGGAAATTGGCATTGAACCGAGGCCACATGGTTGGTGTTCCCATTGCATCATTCTGAAATTCTTGAGATGAAGGCCTTGGAGGGGGGGGAAGACATAGGTTGGTCGCAGTTGGAGAAGGATCCATATATACGTTCTCAGGAGAGGGAGATCGGACTGGAGTGGGGTTGTGAACTAGTGAAGGTACGGGCGTTAAGCTCGGATGGCTGTCAGATGGTTGTTTTCTTTTTCGAGATGGTGCTGCAGTGGGTTCGATTTGCTCTTCTTCGTTAGCAACTCGAGTTTCCACTAGTGTTGAAGAGGGGGGAACAGTCGAAGAAGACACTCTGAGTTTGTCAGAAGTCAGAGGAGTAATCTTGGTTCTTAATTTCTTGACTCGAAGGAGCTGTTTACGATCGTCTGCAGATAGATCGAGCAAAATCCTCCAGACAGGTGTTCAGTTGATAACTGGTTCAGGTTCAGAGAGAGGTTCTGAGTCCGATGGGATGGAGATTGTTTGGGTTTTCGGATAGCTCTTTTCTTTCGGCGAGGCTGAAGGACTTCTTCCGGAAGAACGGGCTCATCATCTTCTGGTTTATGAATTAGGGGTTCAGATACAGGTGTTTCAGTGGGTGGTTTGAGTTTGGAGGGGGCTTCCGGTTGTGGAGGATCAGCATCGACTTCTGTTGATTTTCCTGCCAAATTATCTTCGAATGGGACTTCCTGTTGAGGGGGGTCGGCAGTGGCTTCTACAGACTTTCCAGATAAAAAATCTTCTAAGTCCTTCACCTCTGAAGACGATGGTTTAATCAAAGTTACTACAGAAGATTAACAATTTTACATCAGAATCCATATCACATCAATTTTCAAATATTCATAAAATAAATCCGTACTTACATTTATGGTCGTATAACCACGCCTGCTTGGAAAGAAGTCCATAGTTCCATTCCTCCTTCGGGATATTGTCAAAAAGTTATATCATCTCGGCCTCACGTTCTTCAGGAATATCTCCGAAGTCAGTAGAAGTCTTCTCATCAGTGGCCCAGTTCGGTAAAGAGGTGATTTCAGGTCCCTTGACGAAAAACCACCTTTCATGCCATCCCCTATTGCTCGAAGGAGTGTTCACCAACGAACGTCTCTCGAACTTCTCTCCTGTCTTGAAGGATGCTTGCTTATGGCCTTAAATCCTTTTTCTCCGGACTGGCCGATCTTGTACACGGTGAAGAAGAAGTCGAGTGTAGGTTCGACACCTAGCTCGTGGCAGAAGGCGATGAATGCTAGGATATGAATGTAAGAGTTCGGCACCAATTGACCGAGCCCAACACCCAGAAACCCTAAGATGGTCACTATAAAGATATGGAGAGGGAACCGAACCCCCTTCTCCAAGATAGTCACCGGGACAGCCGTCCATCCTTCAGGACATTGATACATTCTTTCTTCAGACCTGGAAGCTCTCACCAAATGGGTATCTAGAATGTGACAATGAGTCCGAATCCTCTTCAAATCAATCTCTGTAACTATCGATGGAGTGTTGGCATGAAGGTATCGTTCCTTAATCCTGTAGAATGCAGAAGGGTTGGGAAGGGGCTTCGTCACCGGATTCTTACTAGGAATTGCAGCTGTCGAATTGGAGCTTGAGGCTCCCTTGTTGGGGTTTGGGTTTGGTGGAACGACACTGATTGGTGTCACTAAAAGAGGCGAACTATGTTCAGAATCTTGGGAAGCCATTGACGAGATTTTGCAGAGAAGGAAAGATAAATTATGGAGAGAAGAAGAGAGTTCAAAAGTCCAAAATTCAAATTGGCAGGTTAAACTGTCAAATTTGGTAAAGTTTATCTTTTATACCGACGGTTACACGGTACATGAGGGCGGCACATTAATTGACAGTAATAATCAAGAATTCCAACGGGCAGCGTCATATTCAAGATTCGGATATTAACCGGGTTAGGCCTTTTAATTGGGTTTCCGTTCTTAAATTATCTTATGATTTTAATTCATTACCGTTTGGGCTTTGGTAAATCTTAGTTTGGGCCCATTTCGATCCTGTTAGATCTTATATATCACATACCATATATAGTTTTCCATTAAACATCCTATTTGATAAAAAACTAGGGGGCAATGTTGGGTCATGATATTTCTCCTATTGGGCCGAATGGATTGGGCCTATTTATTTAATTAGTTCATTGGGTCTTCACTATTAAGTCTTTAAGTTATTGGGCCTAGTCATCATCTTATTCTTATTAAATCCTTACAAGATCGGGTCGGATCAATGGGTTAACCCACTAGATCTTTTAATATCTCTATCTTTGACTTGTAATGATTAAAAAGGAAGGCTGTTGAGCAAAAGTCTGCAGATCATTAATGTGGATGGGATTATAATAGTAGCACAGGTATGCGATGAGAGAAAAAGGTGACAACTCGCATGCAATGGCAGAGATTACTAAGGAGTGGGGGTGGTCGACGGTAGAAGTAGGTGGTACAGAACCGCAAAGAGAGTATAACCTAGCAAGGAAGTCTCCAAGAAAAGGTACGCATTCATACAACTGATAATTTTATCTCTCAAGACGCTAGACATTTTTTATCCTCCATTGTTAACCCTTGTGGATCGCTTTGTCTTGACTCTCATGCTCGAAAGCTATCCTCACTATCGAAGCCTTATCAAGCTTTTGGTGTTGACTGTGTTTAGTGTGCAAGATCAGGGCATCTTACGTGATTGGGACGTTGGAGAAGATCTTGGCGTTAACAAATGTAATACTCCGAGCCCAAGGTACTAGTAGTTTTCACCAAGATCTTTCAATAAGTAGAAATATTGTTCATAAAAGGGATTTAGTTATCACGAAATTAACTTCATAGTAAGTTGGTCAATTAATTAATACAGTGCTGACATGTAGAGACATATCATCTCTCGCATGCGTGTCGATACTGTATTGGTCAATTAACGAAAATTAACTTCATGTTAACCACTTCTATGAAAGGGAAAGGGCAAGGACAAGGGCAAGGGCAGCGCAGGGCTGACAGTTGTAACTCATTCACCAACTGGGGTGCCAGTGTGAGAGAGTCAAAAGACCGTTCTCTATATATACAAAATGACATTTCACACTTATTTAAGTGGACAACTCATCAATCATACACATATTGACATTTTTTACAACTTTATTTTTAAATTACTTAATATTGACTTATTTTTTAAAAATTAATTTCAAACGTATTCAAATTTAAAATTGATATAAATTTATTTAATCTATGTCAATATAATTATAAATATTATAAAAGTACTATTAATTATAAAATTTATTATTTTCAAATTTTAAATGAATCATATTAAATTTTAAAATATCACAAATTAACTTTTTAAAATTAATATTGATCTTATGTACATTTGCAACTACAATCCATTCAATACTCAATCCATAAATTACTTAAAATTTAAAATAAAATAAAATTTATTTTGCAGTAGAATATAATTAATAAATTATACTCTCTCTTTTATAAATTATAAGATTATTATTAATTTGATATTTTGATTGTTGGAACTTTTAAATTTCAAATTTCATTACTTAATGAATCAATATAAGGAACATGTTGGGCACATATTGAAAAAATTGAATCCCTATTTTGCAGAATGATCCAATAACACTGTGAATAGGGATAGACATAAAAAAACTGTTGTGAATGATCTTAGTCCCAAACAAAATTATAAGACTGGTGTGGTGACCATAAAAATGGGTTGGGTTATTATGAAGTTTCACATTCCAGACCGTCGGTTAATTAACTTGATAGTGCGGTGACACTTGGGTATATGACTAATTAATGAGTTAGATTTATTTGGGCAACACAAAACACTTTCACTCTATTTCTCTTTACTATCTATATAATAAAATATAACTTATTTTAAATCTTTCATTTGATAAAATACAAGAACAGTTCAGATTCTTCCGACTTAATCTAATGGCCTATATTTTCAAATTCTTATGTTTAAGGCCTATATTTTCAAATTCCTATGTTTGAGGCCTGTATTTTAAAATTTCTGATACGGAAAAGGCCCCAGCTAAACGAATTTATTCATTATATGGCTTTTGGGTCTGCACCCAAAAAAGTGACAATCTATGTTTTAAAAAAACCATTAAAACAATATTTATTTTAAATAATACACCCTCATTTCTAGAAAAATATTTTTTATTTTTTTAGAAATTAGTTAATAAAATTAATAAATTATTGGATTTTAGTAATCCAATTATTTAACATTTTAAGTTATTAACAAATATTGATAGTTACAAAATTTATTATTTTTAAAACTTAAATAAATTAAAACAATTTTAAAAAGTTAAAATATATATTTTTAAGGAACCGAATAAGTAACAAAAATGGTTAGAATTATTTGAAGAAAATATTGCAACATATCAAACTTTTAGTTTAATTTTATAATTTCATTAATTATTATTAAAATCTTATGATATTATGTCGGAAAGATCCCAACTTTTATGAATAAAAATTTAATTTTGTTTAATTATTATTTTTGAATAATAAGGTGTGGATTTGATATAATGTTATAGTTGTGGATAATATTTATAAATTTTGCAAAGTAAGCAAGTTGTCATAAAATATTAGTTTGGTATGGGAATATTCGTTTTATCAGGGAATATTCGTACGACGATACAATAATTGGTGGATCATTGCAAATTCTTATATCGAGTTAGAAAAGCAGCGGAAATAACGACAAAAGTTTTCAATAATCATTTGAAATACATGGTGAGAAAAATGCGATGTCTGGCGTAGTTGCGTAGTAATATTGCGATATTGTCTGATATCTTTGATTATTAATGCTTACGTAAGAAGTCACTCAGTTTATTTAATTATTGCCATAGTAATTATTGCATAGTATCTCACAGTATCATCCGAACAATATTTTATAGTATTAATAATAATATGAATAACTTTGTCGCTCAATTATTGATTTAATAATATAAAATATTGTTCGGATGATACTGTGAGATACTATGCAATAATTATTGTGGCAATAATTGAATAAACTGAGTGACTTCTCACGTGAAGCATTAATAATCAAAGATACCGCATAACACCTGTGTGCTACTATGCAATCACGCCAGACATCGCATTTCTTTTAACACCGTATTTCAACAGCTAACTCAGAACTTTCGCCGTTATTTTTTATAAAAAGATATTTTTATCGTTTTCTCATTACGACAATAATTTCGTTGTAGGGTCCACCAATGATTGTGCTGTTGTACGAATATTCTCTGTTAAAATGAATATTCCCCGACCAATCGAATATAATATAAGAACTTGCGTGCTTTACAAAATTTATAAATATTACCCACAATTATAACATTATATCAAATTCACTCCTTAATATTCAAAACTGATATTTATAGAAAATTCATCTTTATTCATAAAAGTTGGGGTCTTACATTTGTTGTAAGACTAACCTTAAATTGACATCGTTAATTATGGATCAGTTCCCTAAAAAGTAATGCTATTTATAAAATGGATGATGTTAGGGGCTTTAAATTTTGTCTTAAAAAAATGTTTCAAATGATGTGTCACCATAATATTGGTCGATCTTATGTGATTGACTATGTCACAAATGTATGTCATTTCAGACAAAAAACTTAAGATCTCATATCATTACTCTTATAAAATAAACTCGTGTTTTGCGTTTTAAAAAAAATTAAAATATTAATCACTCATAAAACACAATCATTATTTTCTTTATAAGTTAATCTTAGTTAATTATTACGATTGTATATTTTAGTATATCTATATTATAGAATTGCTACAGCTTAATATAGCTTGCTTATGTTTTAATATTTTAATTTATAGATAATTATGATATAATAGTAGAATAATTTATTTACATATGATTATATCATTGTTAAATATATAATCAAAATTAATTATATATTTAACAATGATTCGTAAGTTTTTTAATTTAGGCTCATGAGAATTAATATTAGTAAAATACTTTTATAAAAAATAAAATTGTTATAAAATAATAAGTTACTCTAACGTTTTTCAAGATCATAAATAGTGTTTTGATTCTAGTTAAATACCAAGTTTAAAAAGTATTTTAGTAGTAGTTAATTAATAAAGTAAAATCATAAGGTTTTAAAAAGTGTTTTAATACTAGTTAAATTTTAATCCCATACCAAAAATTAAAGATCAAAAAACTTAATTTTATCTTATACTAATATATATGTATTAATGTATATAGAATTATAGATGTGGATAGATGACTGCATAAAACTGCTAATTAAAAAATGGACACTACGAGTAGTTAAAACGAGAAGATGCGGGTCCATGTATCCCATTAGTGGGCCTATTCTATTAATACATTTTTCATGTCCCAAAAGAACATGTTGTGTTTCCCCTATTACGAAAGGTGGATGGGCCAGATACCTACCTTAACAACGGTGAAATTCACAGGGGAACAAACTTAAATGAAACACTTCACATAAAGTAGTAGTAGTATTTATTTTTTGTAATTACATTACATTGATTAAAAGGCAGGTGAGTTGGTCAAAGTTTCAAGCTTTTACAATAATTAAGCACAAGTCAAAAGGGCCAAAGGCAGCTTCGATGGAACTCGAGTAGCAGAATACATGTGTAGGCAGTCAATCACTCCTCAATGCACGCAACGCCAGTATCATCAACTTAATAGGAATAAACACCATCACTCAATTGGAATCCAGGTAAGAGTCCAACACAAGAAATTATATTCTGAGGTTGCTGAAATGTCAAAGATTTGGTGCTCTACATCTCTTTCCAAAATGAAAAGAATGAATTGTGTGGCTCAAGCAGATGTGGGTTCGGACCACTCAGGTGCAGTTCTTTTCTTGGCAAAGTATTCTTCCGCACGACCAAGGTTCTTAACAACTGATGCCTTCACTCACTTCTTTCGGCCAGGTAATGTGGTTAATGATCAACCAGCAGCCTCCAGCTTCTCCTTTGCTGCGGCTGAAAAGGCACGAGCCTTCAAATTCAGCTTCACACTTAGGTCCCCATCACCTAGAATCTGAAACCATGGAATTTATATATATAGATATCCCAAAAAAAAGAAGCAAATATATACATCAACATCTTTGATCAATTTTAATATCCAACGAAGCAATATCATGCCTATCACACGTTCTATTAGTATTGTCTTTGAGCTGGTACAGCTAATTAGTGGACAAGGACATTAAACCTTAAAAAAAAAAACCTTCCTGCATGTTTTACCACCACACACTTCATATTCTAACTTTTTGTTTGTCCTTTTCCCCATAAGGGAAAGAAAACACGTACTAGTAACATAATTTGCGTAAGAAAAGAGGAACAACGATAGAACACGAGGGTGCACATGCATGTACATGTATAGCTTTGATGCTTCCTTGGTTTTTGAGACGGAGAGGTCCAATCAACTGTTTTAAGTTCTTATAAACCATAACGGAAATTAAAAATTGATGATGACTGTGTTAGTCTAAGAGCTAACGAGAGTGGGAATATGAGAATGAATGGTCCTTTCTACTGAAAAAACAAAACTAATGACTTATAACCTAAGTCACAATTCCTTCAAAATTGTGCTAATAAAAGACAACACAGCTTATTCTCTGCAAAAACAAGGACGGGATTTAAGTAGTTATGAAAAATCACTTGTATCAAACAATGTTACAAAACAATTTCTAAATTGCTGAACCGGCCAAATTCTGCTGCTAGTTCCACTGTCCAACTCACTACATGTACCTTTGACAACACTGTCAAAGACTACAGAGAAACTGTGAAAAGATTTTGGAATATTTCAGATAACCAGGTGTTTCATTTGTTTTTATTAGACTAAAGTAACTGTAAATCAATTCAAGGCTATTTATAGAAAACTATGCAAATCAATATATGCTAAAAGAAATGAGTTCTTCCAACCAAAGGATCTAGAGGAGGTTCTCAATATTTTGAATTATGCAACTTGCAGCATCACAAAATCTACTATCCTATTATTCTTATGTTGATACAAGTATAATGTAGAACTTAGACCAAACTTATGCAGTAAAAGTATACACTAGTCTACCATCATACGACAACATGAGAAAGACTATCATCACAGAGATTCAAGTTTGAATTTAAACAATACCAGAACATGATTAAAGATTAACTCATTGCGCCAAATACTTAACCCTGAATGGAAAGAACATTCCATCATATTGACATTACATTTACTTATTTTGTTAATAAACACTTAACAAACTTAAATTATAAGAACTACAATCAATAAACAAGGATACCAGACCCGTGGTTCCACAATGTATTTAGTTTCAAACCTTGAGGGTCATTTTAGACATACAGCAAAGACACATAAATATGTGTTCATATAAAAGGGTAACAAGCTCTATATAAAGAAAGCAGTCATACTCATATAACACTTCAACTCTCGTTCTTATCGTGTATAGATATGCACTAATAGGAAGTATTAATTCCAGTTCAGTTGTGGGGATGTATGTTACAGACGGAAGAAAAACTTGACCTTTTGGGTGTCATTTAAACAGAAAGAGAAAAGCCAAGGCATGTTCAGGTAAAAGTCATTACCTTTAGAGCTAGTTTCCTTTCTCTTCCAGATGGGTTGATCAAGCCCTTATTCTTCAGCGACTCCAGCGACACCTCTTTCCCTCTTGAAATCCTGCGGCATCTATATCTTTCAAGTTCACTGGGACATATTTTGGTAATCCGGCATGCATACCTTGGTTCAACAAGAAACAAACTTGCATTAGAAAACAAAAAATGAATACGACACACAGCTTGGGGTTTATGGTTTTTAGTCATTCCAAGAACACTGACTAGGTCATAACTTCCAAATATAATGCCAAACGAATGAGAACCTCCTTCAGAAGAGAACTACAAGTTACACTATAATTTAAAATCATATAGATGAGTTACCAAATGAACTAAGAAAAAAGACATTTTCAAACAAGGAAATTCAGCTCCTCTAGAGTAATTGGATAAATAAATGTTTAGGATAGAGGAATAACATATTAAGATAGAAAACTTTCCAAATGAACCTGTAAGTAACTGAGAAAACAAAACTAGAATTCCTCAAATATTACAGTAGCAACTTCGTGGAGATGTATAACACTTAAGGAAAAGCCACTCACACAACCCAACTTGGACCTAAGATATGCAGAACTCAAAAGTTCTAAAAAAAGGAGGTATTTGGACAGTGTGGCTTCCTGAATTTTGCGCCAACAAAGTTGTATAACTGAACAAGTTTTTTTTTCCTCCCAAAAAAGGTCTCTTATGTTAGAGGGTGAATTATATGGCCTACAAAAAGATTTTGTCCTCAGATAGTACTTGCACAATGTTATAAACAATCAAACATAATTGCTGTGTTCTTTTTGTTTAACGGGGAACATGTTGTTGTAGATTGAAGTGTGAAGATTTTAGTAAATGACAAACACAAACCAACATGAGAATATTGCATTCATACACAAAGAAGATAAAGGTCTACATGGTTCTATGTTTTGGCCTACACTCACAAGGGAAGGTGTCATATATTGTAGCTTTATCAAGAAAAGTAAATGGCAAAGCTCAAACCAACAAAGAAGAAATCACTCGCACACAAAGAAGATAAGGATTTATGCGTTTCTACTATTTGGCTGACATGGAGAAAACTTTCAAACACGAGATGAGAAGATTTCAATTATATACATTGAAGAGGATAAGGATTACGTGGTTCTACTTTTTAGCCTTCCTTCATAGGGGAAGGTGTTACTGATTGAATCCTTATAAAGAAAAGTAAATGGCAAGCACAAACCAACCAGAGATGAAAATTAGTGAAACAGAGTGCCAAGCAAGCAGCATCATGCTCATTCATGGTGCTTTCGGTGAAGAAAAGAACTTAAACAATATAGCGACCCATGAGAATCCCTGAACATGCCTTACATCACAACTAGAGGATCCTATTTAAGCAAAGAAAGCTGAAGGCACATTTATATCCACAACAATGCAATTACTCTTATTAATAAAATAAGTTGAAGTATTGAAGAATCATCCTACATAAAGAACAAAACTTTAATCCACTTATATGTTACAATTCTGAAAATATAATCCTAACTATGATAGAATAGGAAATATGGTAATTGAGAATACCTCCAGCAATACCCCTTAATTTGGGAAGCCGACGATAAAGCGGCATCTGGCCCTTGCGAACCCCAGGACCAGACCTCGATTTTTGACCTCTCATCCCAAACCCACAACTTCCCCCTTGTCCAGCAGCATGACCTCTGCCCTTTCTCTTGGCCTTCTTTCTGGACCCAGGTTGGGGACCCAGATTGTCAAGCCTAAACCGGACATTGGAAATTGTAGAAGCAGGAATTGGTGATGAAGCAGCAGCAGCAGCAGCTTGGTTGAGTATAATTAGTGGGGTTGTTCTGTTCTTGTGATTGTTGTGTAGAGAGAGAAATTGAGATGGGTTTGACGGTACCAGCATAAGTATAACAGCAGTCATTTTATAAAAATGTATACAGTTGGTTGACTCATATATATATATATATATATATATATATATATATATATATATATATATATATATATTTGTCGTAATCAAGAATATTTTTTTAAATAAGATTTTTTCTTAAATAATTTTTTTTTAAAAGCTAAATGCGTTTTTTTGGAAGGACAGCGGTGACATTTTTGTAAATACAATGCCATCGCGTATTTACAAAATGCCACTGCTCCCTCCAAAACGACGCAATTTTAATAAAAGAATGCTATTTAAAGAGAAATGCTATTTAAAAAGAATGCTCTTGATCATTATATATATATATATATATATATATATATATATAAATGATAAATGATATAGAAAGAATAACTTGAACGAAGAAGAAGGATGATTAATTAATGTATAATGCACTTGTTTTAGTTGAGGAGAGAGAAAAAAAAAGCCATCGGGATAACTAATATAACCAGATATGGTAGGAAATGTACTTGGGCCAGGTCCTGATCTATTTAGAAGCTCTCGGTTATGAGATCATATGTGGTGGATTGTGGGCTGGCATGCTGGCTATAAGTAATATTGATAGTTAAATAAGATTTGATATTTACTATTTTGTTATTTTGTTTGAACCTTTAATATTACTCTTTAAAATATGTCAATCATATAAGTTTATTTCTCAAGAATTTAACTTTTAAATCACTGCTAACATTTTTTTAATATGATATGATATTTTATATTATATTATATAGATCAAAAATACCTGTAATAAATACAAAACAAAGTTCTCAAAAAATGTTACCTTATCATAAAAGACAGGCCAGCTTATGGCTTTCATACAAAATCAACTGGCCTTTGTAGCCTGTAGTACACTGTTGGTGTCAATCTGAAATTGAAGGGTTCGAAAATTTATTTTGATTACTTATAAATAAAGGTTGACATGCAATTGAAATCATATTGCCATCTTTCATAGTCTAACTATTACTTATAACTACCTGGGCCTGGTTGGTCCACTTAAAACCATCACCTTCCTGTCTTCATTGGGCTTCATGGTCGCTGGCTATTTTTCCAAAGGGTCCTTTACATAAATATACAACAAATAAAAAATAATTACAAAAAAAGTGCATCAACCAAATAATTATAAAAAGATTGTAATTATTGCAAAAATAGTACAATTCACATTAATAAGGAAACCTAAAATCAAGGACAAATAACTGCCATAATTAATAATTCAAATTCAAATATTTGGATCTAACAACAAAAACAAATTCAAATTCAAAATAATAATTTAAATTCAAATCTTCATCTCCCTCACATATACTTTGAAATAATAGTTTGCCGCTACACCTCACATACTCCGCCGCTACACCGCCGCGAATCTCCATTGCCAATGAGAATAAGAAGAAGATTCGCTCTACAAAAAGTTTAAAAATAAATAGATGTAACTCATTACAAGAAAAAGCTTTATTTCCAACGGAATTATTGTCGACTAAACGTATTCGATCGATGTTAATAAAAGACCGACCGAATATTTAGTCGATATTAATCGATTGAATTAATGTATCTCGATCGACATCACGGACTTAAGATCCTCTCCTCGGGCGCTGAGTGTTTTCCGCCAACGCGAGTATATCGTCGACCGAATATGGGTCAGCCTCGACGGAATAATGCGTCGAGGTTAGTCTAACGTCGACGGATACAACCTCGACGGTAGTCCGTCGAAAATAAACCTAAAAAAACCCTTCACCTTCCCTGCGCCCTCTCATTTTCATTTCCTTCCCTATTTCTACATTTCCCTCTCTATTCTCGATCGATACACGACTGATCTCTCTCTCTCATCATACGGCCCCAACCCCTCTCCACCGAACCGGCCCCCCACCCTACACCCCACTCCCCACTCCGTCCGATCGTCTCTCAGACCGCACGACTCCACCCCGCCTTTGCATTCCCACCCCTCTCCCCTGCCGACGTCGTGCCCCACCCCTCAGACGTCATCCCGCCAGAGTCCCAAGACCCCACCTCAGTACCCCACTCCCAAACCCTTTCCCTGGTACCCCCACCCTTATCCCCTGCACTCCACCCACCCATCGCCATCACCACCACCGGCCACCGACACCTAACCGCCATCGCCACCGATCACGCACTCCATCGCCACTGGCCACCTGGGAGACTGCCGCCACACTTAGACTCTCAGCTTTCTTAATTTTCCGTGTATGAGTATATATATGTTAGTAGTATGAAATTTAAGTATGAAATTTGTGTATGAATTTGGTATTATAATGTGCAATTGGTTTAAATTTATTTTGTTTTGGATTGATAATGTATATTAATGTATATTTGCTTGAATTCGCATTTTTTGGTATTATAATGTATATATGATTGCTTTTTGTATGGACTATAGTGTAATGGTCATTTAAGCTTTCGCATAATAAAGATCCATTTTATTGTTTGGTTTTATTTTCTTTTATGTAATTCGGTAGTATATATTTCTTATTCAATTTCAATATTGTATGTTGTATATTATATGTTAATAATAAAGAAAAGTATGCTTGATATTTCGATTGAAATTTCCCACTTAAATTTCATCGTAATTCTTGAGATGCAAAAACATTGTTTCTAAACTATTTATTACTTAATTTACTAATACTAAAATTCACTAATTAAGTAGCATTTACTTAATTAGTTTTTGACAAATAATTTATACTTCAAATATCAATTATTTTAATCAACTTAATTAAAAAAACAAAATAAAATTCACTATTTAATATACTAATATATAATTCGTAATAAAATAAAATGAAATAAAGTTTAATAAATAAAATAAATATAATTTAATATATTAATAGATTAAATTAAAAATAAACATTATTAACAAATAAATAAAATAAATAAAACAATAAATTTCATTTAATTTAGTTTATTAAATAAAATAAATTTTAAAAATGAGATAATATAATATAATAAAAAATTAAATTAAAATAATTAATAAATTAAAATAACATAAAATAAAAATAAAATAAAATAAATTTAATAAATTTAATTAAAATTAAATTTAATAATTAATAAATGTTATAAGGTAGTTTAATTTAATTTAATATAATATGAAAATTTAAAAATTATATTATATAACCCAAAATAAAATAAAATAAATTAAAATAAAATAAATTATAATAAATTAAAATAATACATTAAATCAACTCAAAATAATAAACTAAGTAGCATTTGCTTAGTTGGGATGCAATTCAAAGAAACTGAATATATAAGAATGTTGTCGCGGAATTAAAATAATATACTTTGCAACTTAATTAGAAACTCGTTTGACAAGTAGGAGTGAATATCGAACAGTAGTCTCTATAGATTTCAAATAACAATTCTAATAAACTATGTACCGTTTACTTAGTTTATCATTGGCAAAATAAACTAAGTAGCATTTGCTTAGTTTGCCACAATTTCAATAAACTCGATAATACTCTACCTACATATATATATACTCTTCCTTGTATGCAGGATTCGACGTAGCAGATTGCAGCCTAATAGTACTCAAAGGTTCCTCGACAACAATAAAAAAAAGGTAGTAGTTTACATTTGTGTCTTATACTCGAATAATAAAGTTATAAGGAGGCGCCATAAAGACAAGTTCAAATCTGCAGTGATTCATCGAAAGATATCGAACCTTTCTCCTCCCATTTTAAAACCCTAGAAAGCTTTTTCAAGAGCAAAATCGAGTTAACCCCAAGAGCCTCACCTGACAGATGACCATCTCAAGATAAATCTCTCTAAATCAAACACCCACAGCCTTCTTGAACGATCAAATAGAGAAGCGGCAGAAGTTATTACCGAGCATTCAACTTGGAACCAAATCGTTTGAGAAGTGGGAGAAAAGTTCGTGGACATACTTAGACTCGTAAAAGGAAGCCGGGTTTTCGTAATGTCTCGAGTCGAGTACTCGTGTATACATTGACCAGTTAAGGAGTTCTACTCAAACGTCTCCATAAACTCTGGAACTCTTTCTACCAAGGTTAAAGGTCACTCTCAAGTTGAAATCTTCCGACCTCAATCAATGCCTAGGTTTTCCTAACCAAGGGCTAAAGAACCTTGATAATGTCAACATCGAACTAAAGAAAGGAAGTTATGGGGTATCAAAGAAACCCTAGTTTCAAGGACATGAAGAAGAAGGAGTTTCGACATGGTGATCGACCAAAGTGAGCTGAGTTGAAAATCATGTAATAATAGTTCGAAGAAACAAATCGACTTTTGGAGCTATCTTGTTTGATCGGATCTCCAGTGGGTAGAGAAGGTGAGAAGAAGCCCCGACCAAGGTATTTCATGGGAGGTTCTTTGAGTATCATCATCAAGAAAAAGCTAGGGGAAAGATCAAGGATGATGAGGGAGAAGCCCTAAATGTGCATTAAAGTAATGTCTCCACGCTTATTTGAAAACCGGAAGAAGAACCCCAATGAGAACAAGAGGTCGACAATTTGGGAGCAGTGATGAGAGCCTCTGCTAAGAAAAAGGAAGATAGTAGAGACAGAGAGCTCGAGTCTGATGACTCTGCAAAGAAATTGAAATCACACCACGGGAAGAAATCAAAATGGTGAAAAGAATTTGAAACAGATCGAAGAAGAAGAAGAAGAAGAAGAAGAATCTGTCTCTCCAATAGTTGAACCTCCACGAAGAGGAAGAGCTACAGTGCAGAAGCCGGTTTGCCTCCAAAAGGAGCAATGAGCCCAATCAAATGCCATCATTGAATTAAGTGATGATGAATCAGATCCCCAGGAGAAGATCTTTGAAGAAGCCAAGAAAGCCGTGAAGAAGAAGAATCTAAGGAAAGACTTGTCAAGAAAGTTCGATAATGAAATTCAAAGAAGAAGGTGTTTCATTGAAGATGTCAAGAAGGTTTTGATAATGAAATGCGCCTTACGGAATTCCCTCAACAAGATAATCAAGAAAGTTCAGTCTCAGGAGAGAAGAGATTAAAGGAGATTCGTTACGCACCTCAAGAAGCGGCATAAACAAGAAGATTATCCAGCCTCTCTCTCCCGAAAGATTTGGACAGTATATCGTAGATGAAGTATCAAATGTTCTGACAGATGCTCCACCAGAAAGATGGTTCTTCCAGTGGATGCCATGGCTCAAGGCCCACACTGAAAAAGATGGAAGCTCCTTTAGTTGGTGTTACAAGCAGTTTCCAAGCATAGAACTGGTGGCTCAGAACTTTACAAAAGTAAAGAAGTTTGCTACCAAACTGATCAAAGACCAGCCTCACTTCAAGGTCTATCGACAGGCTGAGAATCTCTATATCCCCTAAGATCGTAGAGTGGATTCTGAAGGAAGAAGGAATATGACCAAGGAGCTAATCGTAGAGTCTGTTCACTCTACTACTGCTGATGCCCAAGTCTAAAACCAAAAGCCTTCTTATGATCAAGCACTACTATCAGACACTCCATCATCCTCTGCAAGCAATTGGTACTCCACGATTGTTCAGATTATCCAAACCTTTGAAAATCTGTCCAAAGATGATGATCGTAGAGTCCAATCCATTGTTCAACCTAAAGCTGCCAATCAAGAGGATCAATCTGCTTTGGAGTAGGAACTACTGAAGAGGTCTGATGATCTAAACAAGAAGATATCTATGCTCATTTGAAGAATCACGTAAATGCATAAAGCAGTTAGGAGATGATTCTTTCCAGCACAAGCTTCAAGCTATCTTGGCTGATGTATCTCTCAAACTCCAAGAGAGAGATAGCATCTATCAAAAGGCCATCCAAGATCAGAAGGCAGTAGCTCTACAAGTTCAGGAGGCCAATGCAAAGAAGATCGAAGCCCTCACTGACTAGATTGACGATCTGAAACAGTTCTTCTCTGTGCAACTTGAGCTCGGCTAACAAGAACTAAAGTTTGAAGTTGCAAACTCCTCCTACCTGATGTAGCAGCTTATGTTCAACATGGAGCAGCTCTCTCAAATGATTGATGACAAAAAGGGGGGAGAAAAAAGAGGCAAAGAAAGAAGAGGAGCAAAAGGCACTCTAAGAAGAAGCAGAGGGTTAAGGAGAAGAAGCAAAGAAGAAAAAAAGTAAGAGAGAGATAAAGAATCATCATCCGAGGGGAGCTTCAAGATGATGATACCAAAATCACTGAAGGTGAAGGGGGGCGGATCGGAAAGGTGATGAAGGGGAGCCAAGCAAAGATAGAAGGTCATCATCTGAGGGGGAGCAAGAGCAAGAAGTAGAAACAGATGAGTAACTGATCAACAAGCATCCTGGAAACACACATGGAGCCAAGGAGATACATCCCTAACCTGTTAGGAATGTTCTAGATCCAGGATGTAGAATGTCTTAATGTATAAATTGCCATATCAATATAAATGACATTCATGATTAACTGTCTTAGAATACAGCTGCTCACTGTATATAAGATTCATTCATAACATGCATACGCACTTATTATTTTTTGTTATAATCAAATAGGGGGAGATTGTCAGGAATAAACATGTGAATGCTATTCCTATTTATATATGATTTGAATATGATATATATATGTATATGAATGAATAATATGCAAGTATGCTTGCATTAAGAAAAGCTGTAAAGTCCTTTGATAGATAATATAAATATATGTACAAGGACTTAGAATGAATTGATCAAATATGTTAGGTTGATCCTACATGAGCAAAATAGCTTTGTAAAGTCCTTAAAAAGAAATGATGTACAAGGACTATAAATATAAAAAGATCAAGCTTGTTAGATTGATCTTATAATGTAATAAATAAGGCCGATCTAATCGTTAGAAATCTTTTTTCAAGTCGTAGTCTTCCAGGTGAGTCAAGGTTAACTCGGGAGCTATCGAGGCAGAATAGGAGTATGCAAGATAGTAGATCTCGGAGTTCATAGACTGCCAGGGGAAACGAAGAAGGATCGTAGTGTATCGAGAAGAGCTTCCTCGAGATCGTAGTGTGCCGAGGAAGTCATGTTCAGAATCGTAGAGACAGCCTGCCTATGAGTCGAACGATCATTTGCCGAAGCCGAGTCCGAAACGTAGACTACATTCAGAGTCATAGAGCCTAGTGATGCCGAAGCCAAGTCAAGGATCGTAGACTACACTCTGAGTTCGTAGAGTCCATTGAGTGCATACATAGATCGTAGTCGGGCAAGATTAGATGAAGACAACTAGCACAAAGCAGAAATCGTAGAGTGTCAAGATCTGATCTCGGGATCGTAGTGTCTGCACAGCCAAAGATGAATCGTAGAGTGCATAACTATGACTCCAAAAGAAGTGCTCACAATGCCAAGTCAAAATCGTAGAGCAGATACGGTTATCAAAGAATGAGTACTCCCATAATATCCAAAGGTACGAAGCCTCTGGTTGGCATTGCAAAGATGCAATCCACAGTAAGGGAACCAGAGAGCACTCAACGAATGGCATGCAGGTTAGCAAAAGAACTAAGCACCAATCCAATCAGCATCAAGATTGAGTTAAAAGGCCATTCGTTATGAAGTCTTCTACAAGATGATTCAAAGAAGACTTCAGCAGCTGACTAAGGAAAAGTCACTAATGCGATTCTTGTCGGCCAAGAACGAAGACAACGATCTTGGAAGCAACCAAGATTGTAGTGTTTGCGGACAAAGAAAGAAGCGATGGAAGGTGAACCGAGATCTTGGTCGGGTCACCAAGAGCAAGGCTAAAGTGATTAAGTCACGAGGTCGGGATTCATTGATGATAAGTGAGCGGAAGATCACCAGGAGAAAGCAAAATTTGGACGTGCCACAAATCTGAAGTGTCTTGATATTGAAGGGACCGAAGAAGCAAGGAATTAGGCCATCAAGATCTCGAGAACGACGAAGCAAATGTAAGTATCAAAGACCGCACAATACAAGGAAGAAGTGTTTTACATTGAAGATCCAATCAACACTCTTCAAGATCGTAGTGTTAACTCTTCCAGTCAACGAGCAACACTCAATAAGACACTACGATCAGGTCCTTGAAGACGTGCTTATTCGGTTCAATCTGAAGGGTAATATTCGGATAAGTGCTTATTGAGAGCATCGACGCAAAAAGAAAATCTCTGATCTAGAAATCAGGAGAGATAAAGTCTTCAACCTACCCCAAGACAGTAAAGTGATACATCTGACAGGGTAGGTGAAACAGTAAACTGCAGTATTAGAAAAAGTATGACAAGTCACATCAAGCAGTCTACATCAAGTAACTTGAAATCTGTGAAGATATTTGAATAGCCTTCAACGGTTACTTTCCAACGGAAGGATTGGGAAAAAGTATAAATAAGAAAGAGCTTCAAAGATCCAAGCTTGCTGGAGTTGTCAGTATTGGAGAGAAGGTGGACTGATCTAAACCATGTGATAGTGAGTCCGAAGGCTCACTCTACGATCCACCAAGAACACTCAGAAGTCAGATAAAGAAAGAAGTAGAAATGTGAGTTCTACTATGTAGAAGTGAGAGATCTACTACATGAAGAGTGTTCTGAACTGCCGAGAGAAAGGAGAGCATCATGCCATCTGGATGTCCATCATGGGAAGACTCTAAGTACAATAGAGAAGAGCTTATGGTCATCTTAGGAAGTCCATCATGAGAAGGCATCGAGTAGCAAGAAGGGAGATCATAAAAGTCATCTTGGTGTTAAGCATGAGAAAGGTTCTAAGTACCTTATAGAAAAACTTACAGTAATCTTAGAAGCCTCTCATGTAGCCATCGAGTACCAAGGAGAATGATCTTCAAGGCAGTTTATCAAAGGTCATCCAGGAGTAGTTGAGCAACCTAAGAAAGTGAACATCATGCAACACTCAAGCGCTTCTTCTAGGATGATCAAGCCAGTTCGCTAAGGATAGAAGATGTTCGAGAGCATGAAGACATCTTAGCAATTTCAAAGACCGACTCTAACAACAACAAACAAACAACTCAACGAAGCCAGGGCCTGAGGGGTCCTTGTTATGAGGGACTAAATGAAGCAGGGCCAAGAGGGTCCTTGTCAGGAGGGACTAAACAAAGCAGGCCAAAGGGTCCTTGTCAGTAGGACTAAACGAAGTTCCAAGCCTGTTGGGCTTGAAGAGTTCCTAGGGAATTAGAGAGTCCCAAGGTGCGGCCTTCAAGAGTTCTTAGTGAACTAAAGTCCCAAGGTGCGCGGCCTGAAGGAATCGTGAGAGATTAGTGGTCTTGCCCTTCCTTAGTGAAAATCTCGCTAGTTGAAAGCAGATTTGAGTGGATTAGAGCTTGAGTCTTTGAACCACTTAAAACCCTTGTATCTTTTTTACATTATGTCATTTACATTATGTCTATAATCGCTTATAATCATTATGAATGTTCTAACCGCTTACAACTAAATTAACCCAACGAACAATGTATGTATGATTATGAATATATCAATGAAGGGGAATCTTTTACTTATTTCGCTGTGCTTGAAAAGATTCTTATGTTTTTCATATACTTAAATATGAACAATACAATATTAACCAGAAAAGTATTTGTAATAAAAAGAATCTATTCAACCCCCCCTTCTAGATCTATTGTGCCCTCTGGGAACTAACATGGTGTTTTGTAAATACTATACAACTAAAATCAATCATTATATATATATTTTCCCACACATAGGATGGCCATTTAATCGTTCATCGTATCTATGTCTGTTATTTCAGTAGTACAGCTATATATGCCTCGACATAGTGGTGGAGGTGGTCATGGTGGCGGCCACTCTGGATCGGGTGACGGCTCCCAGGGAGGGTCGTCTTCAGATGCTAGTGAGTTGATTTCTTTTTTGGCTCAGTAACATTATTTGTGACGCCCCCAAAATTAGGTATACATCACCCATCTTGGGTCGCCAGATACATGGTACAGAATTCAAATACAACTTACTTATACAACTGTCGTGTACAATACGACAAAACATAAACTGTGAGTTTGAATACAAATAATGTCTACTAGAGATTATACAAACTCAAAAGGAGTCCTCATTACAATTATTATCACACTATTTCACGTAATAGTGAGGACTACTAATGCTATCCTCTCGGACCATTACTGTGCCCTACTGGCGTCCCAAATTTATATTCTCATTTCTCAAGAAGAAACGGTGAAAGAAAGGGTGAGCTCAACTAGCCCAAGAAGAAATATTATGACTAAGATAATAATGAGTAATAAATTATCATTAGTCTTCAACAAATGTTAAACCGATAAAATATAATAAACATCAAGTTTAATTGCGGTGGAACAAAGAATCCATTAAAAGAGTCAAGTAGAAAATAAAATCTACTATCTTTTATTATTTAAAAGGTTTTTCATCACTGTTATAGCTGAGACTCAGCTTAATAAGTATTCCACATCATCGAATCACCCCTGCACTACGGTCAAGGATATTCTTTAGTATCACGACCACAATTATCCATGCACTACGGGCCAAGAATATTTTTGTATTCATTAATGGTCATGATCATGCCAACAATCGCATCCATCAATGCACTACGGGCCAATGATAATTTTACCACATCATTTGTAACATTACTACCATGATTACACCGAATAATCCTCGGTCATAATCATACCAAGTCCATCCCATGCACTACAAAGCCACAGATGACTTTCAACATAATATAAACATGAGGATAATGACAATGATATAAGAATTCAATAAAACAAGTTCAAGAATTAATTTATCCAGAACTAATAATGTCCAAATTGTCAACATGATATCGCTTTATAGAGTAAAATTCAAGAATGATCGGAAGAATATTTCCATGAAAAGATCTTTGGATGAAGCGCTTGAAATATCAAGGATATTCTACTAATTTCATGGAGTATAGAAGTCAAAACTTTAACCAACCGAGTATAATAAAGAATGGAATAACAAAAGAAATCACCATGCATGCAGATTGCAGATAGATAGGTTATTCCAACAGAATAATAATAACGGAACCAGGTCAGGTAAAATTTGCACCGACATGATGTTCCAACAGAATAATAAAGACGGAACCAGGTCCGGTGTAAAACACACAGACATGATGTTCTAACAGAATAATAATAAAGACGGAACCAAGTCCGGTGTAAAACACACAAACAGGATGTTCCAACAGAATAATAATAAGACGGAACCAGGTCCGGTGTAAAACACACAGACAGAATGTTCCAACAGAATAATAGAAGAATGTCACCAAGTATAGGGTAAACCGCGTATACATGTTATTCCAACAGAATAATAAGCAATGGAATAACAACAGTTCTCTTCATGAATAAGAAAGAATAACACCCTTTACATTAGTAGTAGATTGAATACTGCAGTAGTGTAGTAACAAAATACTCTTCTTCTTTCTCTCTTATTTTCTCTATACTTTCTCTCTCTATAGCTTGAATGAATTCATGAAAAATAATGAAGCACTAGGCCTCTATTTATAGAAGATTTCTAGCTTAGCACTTGGAATGTGAAAAGGCAAGTGTCTTGACGACTGGTGATGTGAAAAGAAAAGTGGTTTGACACCTGTAATGTGAAACGACAATTGGTTCGACGCCTGTAATATGAAACGACAAGTGGTTTGATGTCTGGTAAAGGTAATTACTATTGACGAAGGTAATTACTATTGACGAAGGTAATTATTATTATTGACGAAGGTAATTACTATCGACGAAGGTAATTACTTATGATTGAAGAGACTCTTAGATGATGACATATGGGCCCCCATAAAATAACCAAACTTACCACAAACGTCTCATAATAGACTCTTTATATACATCAAGGATTGAATAAATATTACCACAAATCATTTTATTTTTAATCAACACATATTTAATCTTTCAACAATTATTAATCATTTATAACTTGTCGTCTCAATTATTGATTTAATAATATAACATATTATCTGAGATGATAATGTGACAATAATTGAATCAATAATATAAGAGATATGATGCAAAGCAATTATCGTAGAGCAATAATCGAGTATAAATGAGTGATTTCTCACGTAAAGATCAATAATCAATACCGTGTGCTACTATGCAACCACGCCAGACATCGTACTCTTTTACTACCGAAGTAGTTCAACAGTTTTAACGGTAACACCTCCGCAGTTATTTTCATAAAGTATTTTTTGTCGCTTTCTCAATCCGACAATAAATTACATTGTGGGGTCCACCAATGATTGAGTAGTCATACGAATATTCCCCAATAAAAAGAATATTTCCGACCAAACGAATATTTTATAACAACTTTGCGTACTTTGCAAAATTTATAAATATTACCCACAACTATAACATTATATGAAATCCACACCATAATTTTAAAAAATATTTCGAGAAAATTAAATCTTTATTCATAAAATCTAGGTCTCACAATCTCCCTCCTTATGAAATTTCGCCCTCGAAATTTTAAATACGCATTCTGGTATCGCCTAAAAACGGTGAGGATACCTTGACTTCACTTCAAATTCTAACTCTCGAGGTATAACCTTTGAGCGTCGAATATGATCCTTCTTATCCAAGATGTTAACACGTATCTCCTCATACGTTAAATCTTCTGCTATCTCGTCCGGTTTTAAATTAATAATGTGGTTCAGGTCGTCCACATATTTACGTAACATCGATACAAAAAAAAACGTTCTGAACACGCAACATACTTGGGATGTTTAAAGTACCTTATCATTAATTACTTTGGTTTTGTTGCGATTTGACACTTAGCTTAATTTAGCTTAATGGGATGTTTGTTGTAGTTAGTTTAAACTAATGGGATTAATGCGGTTTAGTTTAATTTACTTTGATTAATGCGGTCTTACATTTCATTACTTTGGTTTGTTGCGGTTATGCAAGTAGTAATGTGATGTTTTTGACATTTAGCTTAATTTAGTTTGTGTATGTGATGTTGAGAAAACAGGTTCAGGTACAGGTACAAGATGTGGGTTAAATCCCTGGATATTGCAAAAACAAAAAAATTATTTAAAAAAAAAACAGTAACCTCAACGAAATATTGGTAGTGTCGACGGATAACCGTCGAGGTTAAGTTTTACCCCATTTTCGATATATTGCCCCGTGGCATACATAGCCTCGATCAATATCCTCTAATCGAATAACCTCGACAAGACAATTACGTAGAGTCGAGTCAAGTCCGCCGTCAGAAGTTAATTAATTTTCCTTTTTTACCAGGATGCCACGTGGCATGTTTAGAATCGAACGAATATCCTCAACAGACACATTTCAGTCGGTGATATATTAACCCCGACTGAATATTCGGTCGCCAATAGTTTCGTCGACCGTAAGTTTTTCCGACCGAAGAATCGACGGACTTATTTTTGACGTGCTTATATACAACCGAACTTCCGAACGAATATTCCGTCGGGAATGAGGTTACCCTCGACGGAATAACCTTAGTGCCGACCGAATATTCCGTCGTAAATAAGCCTTTTTGTTATAGTGACTTTTAATGTTCCGAATTTTTTTATAACTATTTTGTTACTCAAAAATAATAAAATGGTTACCTTTGTATGAATGGTTGGCTACCAACTACATCATATTCAACGAAATTGGTAACTTAATAAAATTGAATTGGTTACCTTGGTCTGAAGGTTTGGCTACCAACTGCACTGCAGGTGTGGATGTGAATTAGTTACTTTGGTATGAAGGTTTTGTTACCTTGGTACAAAGGTTTGCTTACCTTGATCTGAAGGTTTGGTAACCAACTGTATTAATTAAGAAAAAAAATTTAAAGTGTGGAGGTTAATTGGTTACTTTGATATGACAGTTTGGTTACATTGGTATGAAAGTTTGGTTACCATCATCCGAATATAGTGGACTTTGGAGGATAGTTGCCTGGACTGAGAGATGGGATGATTTTTCTGTTCTCTTTCTCTTCTGTCATAGGCATCATTTCCTTTTCACCGACCGCCACACCTACACCTTCTCCCGCGATTGCGCCACCCACACCTACACCCTCTTCCTCGCCGTTTCCGGCAACTTCGTCCCCATCTCCATCTCCATCAGCACTATTGCCACCATCTCCTTCACCCATCGCAGATTCTCCGTCAGCACCTTCTCCCGGTGGTCCTGTTCCTTCCAATGGGTCGCCAAATGATGATGATGTTCGAACAGAAGCCATTGAAGGTACCATTTTTCTGAAAAGATTTAATAAGGCATTCCTTATCAGTACTTGCTACTCTATCGACGACATAGCCGTGGTCGAAAACTAACTCG
Source organism: Panax ginseng (assembly GCA_020205605.1). Taxonomy (NCBI): domain Eukaryota; kingdom Viridiplantae; phylum Streptophyta; class Magnoliopsida; order Apiales; family Araliaceae; genus Panax; species Panax ginseng. The sequence goes on from CM035127.1 coordinate 5,663,051, forward strand.
TTTGCTGTGTGCCTCCACCGCCTCCTCCTCCTCATCCGCTCCAATCACCATAGCCGCCATCATTGTCGGCAACAGTAGCACAAGGAATATAAGACTTGTGTGTGTTGTGTGACGCCCCCAAAATAGGTCCATTCCATCCAACCCATTCTGAGTCGCCAAATACATGGTACAGAAAACAACTACAACTTTATTACAACAATTGTCGTGCAAAATACAATAACACATATCTATGTGAGTTTGGATACAAATATATACCAAATGTGACACATATCCCAACCGTGGACAAGACCTCACAAAGTGACACCTTACATAAAGGTATAGTCAAAATCTGCTTTTAGAAACTAAAATCTTTGGGAAGTGCTCAAGGAAACCTTCCCACGCTTCTAGGTTATGATAGATATCATATGGCTACGTAATTATCCTTGGTTGACCCAATATACCTCAAAGAAAAATGAGAAGATTACTATCATATTCTTCCCAATGGTGAGTCTTCTTGATTTATCATTATCTCCATTTGTCTCAAATTGAGAATTATACTTCAAACAAACACCAAGATTATATAGGTAGTGGTTTCGTAAATATACTCAAAGAAGTGGATGAAGACAACCTCTGCTTTATGATGACACGAGGTTGTATGTCATTAGACATCTTGTATGAAAGTGGCAAAACACCCTTCCAACGTTGGGTTCGCTCTCCCTATATGATTCACCAAATATAACTACTAAAAGATGTATACAACACACTTGTCTATCTTTGTTTAGGGAGAACTCCACAACTAGAAACCATAATTCTATTCCCCTGTTACCCCGCCAAATTCCCCGGCCTACACTCTTATTACGAAAGGAATTTTAAAGCAAAAGGGTGAAGACAACTAGCTTCGATAAAGAATATCATGACTAAAGATAATTAAATTATCAATAGCCTTCATCAATAATAAATAAGAGATTTAGAACATATGATAGATGATAAAAATTTCAACCATAGTTGCAGCGGAACGAGCAATCCATTAGAAGAGTCAAATAGACTATAAAGTATTATCTTCTCCATGTTAAAAATCCACCAACAATGTTTTATCCCTGTAACATCAATCAACAATTCTGGTCCACAATCATATGAATAACTCATAATCATAATTGTAGTTCTAAATTCTTCTTCTCATTCAGGACGAAGATAATTTCCATCACCTATCTTTACCTGAAACATCAAAGATCATGGTTACACTAAATCACATTTCCTATTCATAATCATACTAATAATTTCATCATTGCACTACGGCCAAAGATATTCATTTGTATCACCAGTTGGTCATGTTCATCTCAACACATGTTCATCTTTGCACTACTGGCCAAAGATATTCAACAACATGTCATCTTTGCACTACTGGGCCAAAGATATTCTTCAACAATTCATCTTTGCACTCTGAGCCAAAGATATTCCTCAACAGATTCATATTTGCACTACGAGCCAAATATATTCATCAATAGTTCATATTTCAGACTACTGGCCAAATATATTATTATCTCAAAAAAATATATAATCATTTCGTAATTTATATAAACAATAATTATAACCATGTTGATCATTTCACCTTTGCCCTTAAGCTAAAGATATTCAATTATAAATTCAATGGTCACGATCATACCAAATCAACAATTCAACTTTCAGACCATCGGCAAAAGAGAACTCATAAATACGATCATACCAATAATCTACCCATCTTTACACTCAAGTCGAAAAGAGAAATTAATATCATCATTAGGGTTATAAAAATGTTATATATGATAATAAAAATAATATAATCAACATATAGATTTAATCTCAAGAGTAATATTCATAACTCAACTATAATTTGGTCAGAAAAAAAAACCAATTTTGTCGTGAATAGTAACTCGTGAATAGTAACTCATGAATAGTAAACCCGACTCAAAAAGGTAGAAATTTCATAATAAAATCCATACTAATATTTGGGTATAATGATATTGAAATAACATTTCTTAAACTTATAAACAATTTATTTTAATTGTTTACACTTTACTTAATAATGCATTTAATCATCCTAAAATTTCAAACTCATAAGATTTCATCACCAATAACCAAAACCCTCATCAAAAATCTGCATATATCTCATATAGGATTCTCAAGCCATAAAATCCTATTTTCCAATTTTCTTACTTCACATAACATATTTAATTCATTTATTTATAACTAGTCTATTTTCATGAAAAATACCAAATCAGTTCCAAAAATATTTCTTTTCTGGAATTTAGTAGAATACAGTTCCATATTAAACATATGTTTTTCTCAGAATTTTTAAAATTCATTTACTATTTTTCATATGGCCAAAACCACCGAATATTTAGACATTTATCATAAATTGTACTTTTATCCAAAAATTTTGAAATTTATACAGTATACTGATATTATATAGATGTACTCCCAATAAAAATTTCATCAATTTTGGAGTTAACCACAAGGAGTTATAAGCGGTTACTTTTAAAATAGTATTTTCCCGTAAAATTCATAACTCTTAATCTATATATCCAAAAATCACCATTTTTGGACACAATCAATAAAACTCATCAAAATATCATTTTAAATTTTTCCAGAATTTTCTAAAGGTCAGAAGAAGTACGAACTGAAAAACATAATAACCCTTAAAATCCCCTTACCTCAAAAGAAATGCAGTATTTAAATAGGAATATCGGATGAAAAGTCAGAGAAAACTTTGCTCTGAATAGCAACTCTCAAAGTATCTAAATACTCATAAAAATATGCTTGATAATATAGAGAGAGAAAACTTATATTTCTGGTGTGATTTTCAATTCTAACTTAAGCTTCTATTTATAGAAAATGCTGTAACGCGCCAAAGGAGACTAAATTAATAAAATATATTATTATTATTTCATTTCTCCTACGCCACCTACCAAACCACCCTGAAATTTCAAATTAACTTGGAATAGCAACCACATGTTAATAACACCAACCAAAGTGGTCCCACCCATAAATATAATAAAAATTATTTTATTCTCCGAAACTTCAACAATTCATAGAAAATAGCTCGGTTATCAGAAAATTCGAAACTCCCGACTTTTCATAGGAAATTCCATTATCTACAACTTTGCAGAAGGAAGTTTTTCCAAATTCCAAACAGAAATTGACCGAAATCCACAAACGGATAATTTTAAATATCGTTAAAACACCTTTTAAAATTCATAACAAATCATGCGTTAATTTTCAACGGTTCAAAATTTGTGGATATATACTCAACTTATATATGTATAACATATCCAAAAATCACAACGATCCAACGGTCAGATCAAAATTATAACTCACGCAATAGAGCTTTAAGAACAATCGATTTGATCTTTTAATACCTCCAATCCAACAAAAATCGATAAAATACCTCAACATTAATTCCTTCATTTATAACCACATAAATAAATCCATCATCTATATCCACATCAAATAAATATTTCATTATCATATAAATCAATAATTAATTATTCACAAATAATATTACAGAATCACAATTATGACAACCAGGCCGTTCCCAGGAAAGAGGGAGCTTTCCAATAAGAATTTCTCCTTACTGGCGCGCAATTAGGTGACCAAACCTCTCCTTGACAGAACTTTCTAGACATTGCCAATAATGCTATCTAATAATATTATTCAAATAATATGAATTATTGATCTGATAATGAAAAATATTATGCGTTGATAATTATTGAAACAACAATAATATAAAATATCAACGCAAACAATTATTGAATCAATAAAATAAAATATTGAAAAGTAATTCTACGTGCCTTCTTACGTAAGAATCAATAATTCAAAAATCTGTGTGTATCTGGTGTGCTCTTTGCAACAACGCGTATTACTTTATTTTACCAACCGTATTCCAACAATGTTAACTGAGAACGATTACGCCAAGTTATTTATAAAAACTTAATTTTGTCCTTTTTTCATCCCGAAGCTTATTACGTTATGTGGCCCCTAAATGGTCATTTACTTGGCATTGCATACGAATATTCCCCGACAGAAAGAATATTCCACGATCAAACGAATATTCCCCGACAACAATGAATATTTTATAACCACTTGTGTATTTTGAAAAAAATTCATATATCACCCTTAACTTAACTTTTATCAATTTAACCATTTCTTTGAATAGTAATTATAAGAAAAATTGAATACTTTTATTTCATAAAATTCGGGGTCTTACATGTTGAATTTATTAATTGGAAGATGAGAGATAGAATCCTAATTGCATACTAATTCCTTAAATTAAATAATCCTAATTGCACTACTATTGTAAATAAATATAGAAGTGTATTAGTTGTGTAAAATTTTTATGAGTGTACTATTGTTATAATTATTTTTAAAAATATAATAGAATATGTAATTCTCCCTTTCCCAAAACCATGTCCCTAGCCTGTCCTAAAAATCATATGAATATATATAAGATGTTAATAATTTTTCATCCCTAATTTATTTTTTTAGTCCTATATTCAAGTCAAACTTTGAATTCCTAAAATTTATACTAATGTGAATTCAATAAAATCTTGAAAATAATAAATTCTGTAATTAGTTCTTTTTAGTGTACAATATTAATTCACAATTATATATATTAACTAAAAATAAAATTAATTTATATCAACTGAATCTTAAAATGATTTCAAAATTTTAAGGCTAGGTTTTGAGATTATTTTTCAAAAATTTAAGGCTATGCTGTCGGTCAGATAGTGGTGAAATTGAAGACTAGGTACTAGGTAAGGTAGGTTTAATTTTTGAGTGTTTTTCAAATCATTGTATCTACTCCTTAAAGTTTTAGTATAATTCAGGAATTACTTTCTTTCCGGCCAATGGATCTAAACCAAAAGTCGAACCGGCCATATTACGTACGTATAATCTTCTGCATCATTAATATCTTTTTTTTATATAAAAAAATCGTTAAATAAATAAAAAGGCTGCTCTCCAAATAGTACTTGAGAGAGTTCCTTAAATTCTTTTACTCATTCTACTCTTTATAAAAGAAATATGATATTCTTTTAAAGAACAATTAATTTTCCTCATCATGATCAGTGCTATATATATATATATATATATATATATATAACCATGCATCCATCCATAGTCCTACCAAATTAATGGTAGCTTTGACTGGCCTAACAAGGATTCTCTATATATACCCAATCCAATCATCTTTAGCTGTGAGTAATGAATGATCAAGATCTGATATATATATATATATATATATATATATATATATATATATATATATATATATATTATGAGATTTCGTTTTCAATGTAAATTAAATAAATAACACTTAGATGAATTAATACTCCCAAAGAAGAAAACAACACATCTAGCTGAATGGAGTTGATCAGTTAATTATATCAAAAGCTAGACATGCATGAGAAAAAGGCATTGATACTAGTACTAGATCGTAGTGATAGGAACACTTCATTCATACATGGCAAGCTAAGGGTACTACTGTACACGATGCAAAGGGATCGAGGACTCAGCTAGGCTTCCTGTGGATCATAATTCTGGCATACCCTACTTCTCTCTCTCTCTCTCTCTCTCTCAATTATATATATATATATATATATATATATATATATATATAATTTGTTATCATAATGACTTCTGAAATAGCATGTGCATGTATGAATGAGCCTAGACTTTGTCTCGATTACCTTCACGATATAAATGTTATCCTTTTGCATAGCTGGGTAATTGCTTCTTGATGCTAAGAGAGTCTATAGATATATATGATCGATGCACGCACAAAGGACATGCATGATCATCTCTAGCTATTGTTAATGCGCGACAAAATATCAGTCAAGATTGGTTATACACTTGATGTATTTTGAATTTTATGGGGATTTTTAAGATATTCTGCATGTGTTTATTTGTTATTTAAGATAATTTAGTAGGGTTACCTTCATTTGATTAATTTTTAAAATTTAGATAGTATAAATATTCTCTTAATTAACTTTTTTAAATTACAAATATCAAAAATTATATATCAACCCGTAAGGTCATTAAATATATATATCTAGGACTATCATAGGACCTCAAACTACGTTACATATATGTGGTGTAAAACCTAATAAGAAACATGTTGCAAAATAATAGTGTAACGAAATTTGTGTAATTTACCAAAAGGTTAGGATAGTTCATGATCTGCGATATAAACCGGTTAGTCTTACTATCTTTAGAACGTCGTACGTATATAATAATTAATACAATACATGATCTTCTCTCTTTATATAATGCACTACGAGAAAAACATAATTCAAATCCAAAGTATAATACTAGCTACTCCTCATAGATAGATAGATAGATAGATAGATAGATAGATAGATGTACAAATGTGAATATAAACATGTAACTGTACATACGCATGCATTTCATTTTAATTATAATTAGACACGAATGAAACTAGTAGTAATACTAGTACTAGTTAGTTCCTCAATGGAATAGCTAGTTAGAGGCGATAGCTAGCTAGGTGATTAAGCTAGGGGTAGACAGGAAGGCATAGTAAGAACAAAAACCTGAAAGCAATGTCGCTCTCATTCCCTCCCTCCTCTCCTCTCTAAACCCTAACAACATGACATGATGACTATACCATCTCTGGTCCTCCTGCCCATTGCCCAACCCTAGCCAACCTCTCTCTCCCCCACAGTTCCCTTCCTTTCTTTAAAGTCACGAGACACACCGCCTCTCTCTTTCTCTCTTAAAATATGTTGTTTCAATATTTTCTTTGAGAGAGATGTCTGGAGAGGAGGTGGCAGAGAAAGTGATGGAGAACTTTCAAGCGGCAGCAGCTGAAGTCTCAAATTTCTTCACAATCACTCCACTACTCCAATACCTCTCCTTCCCAGTCTCAAACTGAAGTCGTATATATAAATTTCTCCAAGCTTTAGTTATAATAATAGATCCATCTCCCATCTGAAGATTAGCTCATATTTTTCAGCTGTCTCTCTCTGTCGGTACCATGTAGGTCTCACCCCACAACCACACTTCACTTCGCACATACCTCTCTCTCTCTCACACACTTTTTCTCTCTCTATTATCTCTTATTCTTCTTTCATTAAACCATCTGTTTTAACTCGACTATCTCTCTCTCTCTCTCCTCCTTTTTCTTGTGACGGGGTTTAATTTTTTTCAGGAAAGCAGGTGCAGAAAGAGACCCATTAGACCTAAACAACTTACCCGGGGATGATTATTCTTCAAGAGATCATGGTAGGCAGCATCTTGACGACACTTCTTCCTCTGCAGCCGGTATGTATAACCCTTTGCCTTCTAATAACTGTAAATTAAGCAGACTTTTTTTTTTAATAAATAAATTTCCTTTGTTAAAGTTAGTACTACGATATATGAAATAGAAAATGTAAGAAGAGAAAATTATACTCCTACTTCTTTAGTAAGGGGTGTGTGATATGAAAAAATGTAAGCACTCTCCAATAGTTGGATGATTGAAGCTAAGATCAAGTAAAAATTAGTTTCTTTCCTCTTAGATTTCCTTTTCCTATATTTATTGGTTTTCTGTTATTGAGCTTCAATTGCAAAATCCTAAAAAAGTACTAGCTTAATTTATAAAGTAGGCGAAACGAGAAATAATATGTTTTGAATTAATTTTTTACTAAGGAAATAATTAGGGTTTGGGTATTGGCATTTATAAGGTTATACTCTCACCAAGTTAAAGTTGCTTTAATTAATTGACATTTATTTTTAATTGGGTATGTATGCAGGAGGAGGAGGATATCGGAAAAAGAAAAATAGCGGAGGAGTAGGAGGAAAGGATGAAAGTGGGAAGGTGTACGAGTGTAGGTTTTGCTCCCTCAAGTTTTGCAAGTCTCAAGCCCTTGGGGGACACATGAACCGCCACCGCCAAGGCAACCCAATCTCTCTCTCTCTACATTAATACATATAATATGTATATATAATTTACTCACAATTTAGCAAAAGTAAAAATTAAATAAAAAAAATAAAATGTATATAATTAATGCATGTAAAACATTGAGGAAAGTTAGTTAAAAGTCTACATATATATGTATGTATGTACATATATTGTATATATGATGAATTGATGGACAATAGCTAGGCTAGCGTGGTCATGTCAATATTATAGGCTGAAACAAACCTTTGCTGAAATCCTTGCTAACTGGGCTTGAGTTGAGGGTTTAGATCGAATTGGTTTTTATTTGATCTGGCCTGATTTGTTTTTGGTGGATTAATTGGACATGCAGAAAGGGAGACAGAAACACTGAACCGGGCTCGTCAGCTGGTTTTCACCAACGATAATCTAATACCTCCCGCACCCCCTTCTCATCACCATCTACTAGGGTACGTATGTATATATGTTTCCTTTTTCTCTTTCTTTTACTTCCTTTTCTGTTACTCTTGATTTGCTACAAAAGATACCCGCCCCGCCCCGCCCCGCCCCGCCCCGCTGCGTTGGTCAACTCATCATCCTTGAAACTAAATCTTCAACAACAAAATTAAACATGCATGTTTGCTTTTTGGTTCCCTGTCTAACTTTCCTAGTTACTTTTGTTCCTTTTAAATTGAAAAAGAGTGAATATGGACATTTCCTTAAAGTTGCTCCCTTTTAAAAATAAAACATCTTTGTTGCTTTTTATTTTTATAGATGAGTGACGTTATTGAAGTAGTGTAATTAATAACTATATATATATATAATATTATACGGTACAAAATTTTGATGCATCATGAGCAGTGGACAACCAATCCCACATGGAGGCTATCACCATCAAACAGCTAGTGATCCATTCAGATCATCAGTTTATCCGGCAGCTCCCAGATTATTTTCTGGTTCTTCAACATCCACCATCATGCCACCACCACCGCCACCGTCATATATGTACCCCTCACCGCCACGTCTGGTTAATGCCTACCCTCCATCACACTACAACATAAATAATCCACAGGCGCCCATTAATGAGTATTTCGTAGGCCATGTGCTATCCGGCGCCAACACACCATATCCAAACTACACGGAGGTTCCACCAGAGAGTAACTACACTTGCATTGGTGCGCCGGTGAGGGTAGAACATGGATTTGGACATGCTAATCGAGGAGGAGGACGAAGTGGTGGTGGTAGAGACATGATGGCATCATCATCAGTGCAGGATAATAATAATAATAATGATAAGGAGGAGGAATTTGGTGGAATGAATATGAACATGAATTTGAATAGGGGTCGGAGCTATGGTGCTGCATCAGGGACAGTGACACAGCAGCGCTTGGATTCTTCATCCTTGATCAATCGGTATCAAGATCATGGATTCTAATTATTAATTAATTATTTTACTAGCTGGTATTATATATGTTGTACTAGCTAGTATATATATGTATGTATATATATATATATATATATATATGTTTTTTGGAGAATATTTTCCAGTTTGATCATCTACCATGACACGCCACTAGATTTCTTTCTGAGACACAGAAAGAGGTACAGGAATCCCAACAAGCTGACAAATGGCCTGGGTCATACTCATATATATAAATATATATGAGAAGTTTTGGTTTTTGTACGAACGTACAGTAGGGTTTGGTTTTGGGAATAGCTTTTTGTGTTTATACACAAACTCGCACTCAGCTGGCAGCAGGGTTTGGCATGGAGGGGAGTGTAGTGGAGAGAGGGCATGCATTTTTTTGATCAGCAAAAGAGATTTATTAAATACCAAGAAAATTACAATTGTGGCAATCCAAGAGAAGTAAAAACCCACTCAAGTAATTACATGATCAACTTGATTCTTGTATTGGTATTGCTACTCTCGATCTGTATGTTCTCTTCCAATTTATGAGCTAGAATGGAACTAGGAGACTTAGATTTCAACTCAAACTAATGTTTGGGGATAAATCAACTTTTAGGGGAGCACATTTTCCCCTAATGTTTGGGGATAAATCAACTTTTAGTAGGAAACGACTTATAATTTGGTATTCGAAGTGAAAAAAGTTATAAATTGGTGATTGTATTCAAAAAATGTTACACTCCGTTAAACAGTAAGGACATGACTTACAATTTAGTACCAGAAGTGAAAAAAGTTACAAACTGGTGATTGTACTCGAAAAATGTTGTCATCTTGTGCTTGTACTTTCCAAATTTTAAATAATCGTTAAAATTGATCCATGGGAGAGAGCAGACATCTGAGAGAGAAAGCGAAAGTCGACGCGAAGAAGATCCTCGATGTTTTGTTCCATCTTTCTTTGCCTCTCACATTCGCACCATTGCTCCACAGTGGCACCGATTTGGGAACTCTGGTGTAATCCATTCATTTTTGTTGCATGAACTACAATCTTCTTCCTCAATTTCATTTACGATTCCACTCCAAGACAAGCTCATCCTTTCAATTAAACACTGAAAACCCTTTAATAAATATATGGGAACCAGTGATCAATGGAGAATCGAGACAAGAAGAATGAGAGAAGAAGAAGGACAGAAGAAGAGAACCCTAATTTTCAAACAGAATAAAGATGAAATCCTATTGTTTAACGGAGTGTAATATTTTTCTAGTACAATCACCAGTTTGTAACTTTTTTCACTTCGGGTACCAAATTGTAAGTTGTGTCCCTATTGTTTAACAGAGTGTAATATTTTTCGAAGTTTGTAACTTTTTTCACTTCGGATACCAAATTATAAGTCGTGTCCCAATACAGGTACCAAAAGTTGATTTATCCCCTAATGTTTGTTATTTCTTCTATTCAAGTGGAAAAAAGTTTTATTTTGACTTTGATTTTAATTAATTTACAAATTTTGAAAAGTTAAATCGAGATTTGAATTTATTTGAATTTTTAAAATAATAATTTGTATTTAATAATTTTTTTGAAGTGATTAACAATATTAAATAGCCTACTAATGTGAGCAAATAAATTTATATCACTTTTGTTCTTTAAAATATCATAAATTAAAATTATTTTAAAAAATAAAGGTAAAAAAATTAATGAAACTGTATTTGTAGAGTAGAGAAAGTAATTAGCAATGTGAATACAGTACTTATACATCATATAGTTTATTAGGAAATTGATATTTTTATGTGTTTTTGATATTTTTACATAATTTTCTTTTATATAAAAAGAGAGTAATTAGTCCCATTTTCATGTGAGTGAGAATCCTGTCGATCAAAATATTAAATGAAAATAGTAATCCTTATATAGTTTACTGTTGGACTAGAAGAGAACAATAGAAGCACTGAGTGTTGGGTCTCTCTCCCTCTTCAGAGTTGATCCCGAGATGAATCGGAGAAAGCTGGCAAGACGCATACAGCAGGTTGACAAAGATTGCTCTATCCCTTTTCCCATTCCCCTGATATCCCCTCTTCCCTTTCCGCAGGGAGAGAAAGAGAGGAGAGAGAAAGCTAGTATATATAGATATATAGATAGCTATATATATATAGTGGAGCAGTGACATATATATATATATATATACATTAGGCAACAACAGCTACAACACTTCCCTGCCCTAAAAATGTATATTGCATTGAAATCTGAGGGAGAAAAGAGAGAAGCAATACTGATATATACAATACAATATTGGAGCGGCAGTACAAGTCGATGGCTAAAGATCGTATAGATCTCAGCTTATTCGTGCAATCATATTAATTAATTTCGAGGATTGTTTTTTGTTTAAAGCTGCTGCATTGCTTACTACTTGCATGTTAGTTTACTAGTAAATCCCTAGCCTCCTAGTTTATGAGGACAGGACTACTTTTTAATTTAATTAGATGTTAAAAAATATGTGATCACCTATTAAAACCCAAATTTAATTTCCTTTTTATTAGATTAGTGTTATTAATTATTCTTATATTGAACGGAATTTTATGAACTTTTTTTTTAATTCTCACCTCTCGGTACATAGTTGAGAACTATTAGTTCTTGACTATTCCAAAATTACCTTCCATCATATATTAATGTCTCTATTCTAAAACAAATCTATAGAAGAGGAGAGTTACTCATATGGTAAATATGTACTCAAATTACGCTCAAAAATATAAGGTGTAGTTTATTTAGGATTTATTAGTCTTCTAAAATTACGTACGTGCCCATAAAATGCACCCAAAAAGAAAAAAAAAGGTATGTGCCCGTATATATATAAAATAATTAGAGTTCCCTAATGATCAACAACTTGGCATTTCAACAAAAAAATATTATTATTTGGTGAATCTAAACAGGGTTATAAGTTAACACATGACTTCTGTTTCCAAACACCGTAACACTCCTTTTCTGAAAAGGAAAGAGAGATGATCGAGTGCAAAATATAACAAATCTTAAAATAATTAATAAAACACTAATAACTTAAAAATATTAATAATTGATAATTCATAAATGTTAAATTAAAAAGAATTCTTTAAAAATTGACAATAAAATCAAATAAGCGTAGATAGTCCAAATGAAGATCTCTTCACACAAAACCCTAAACCGCCTCTGCAAACTTACTGAAAGAAAAGCACAACATGAACCAATTGCCCAGTACAGATAATTAAAGATATACAAAAGAAACATAACTGACAAATAGGCGCAACTAAGCTTGAGGAGGGAGTTGTGAGTTTACTGTCCAAGATAGTTAGTTGTTAATAGTTGGAAGTTGATCTTTAAAACTTTATAAAAACTTCTCCGTCTGTTGATTGTTGAATGAGTATTTATTACTAGGAGTAATATGATCTCAAGTCTTGGAGAGAAGATTGATACTAGACGTAGAAACATGCCCGGAATTTATATTGTGAACCAGACAAATTTCTGTGCATCGTATGATTGAATTTTTACTTTCTTACATATTAATTTCTGACATTGCAAATTAATTTACTAAAAACTCAAAAAAGCCTCCAAAACACTGTATTATGAAAAAATTTCAGTTCCATAAAATATTAAACTTTTTTAGTTATTTTAAAAAAACAAAAAAAAAAATAATAATCCGTATTTTAGTATCGTCCGGGAGTCCGGATCGAAACCGTACTATATATATATATGTATGTATCTATCTATAATATGTATTATATACAGTAATCCTATGTACGCTCTGGTAGGACAATTAATACTACTTTTAGAAATTTCATCTGAAACATACAGTAATTAAGGGCGCATGTTAAGGGCATATTCACATCCAGAATGATATCTTCATGTACAGTGTGTTATAAATTAAAAACAAGGTGGATAAAGCTAGTGCTCTTCAGTTAAATACACTACTTCATATGCTAGGGTTTGATCATGGCTACAACCAATACCAACTACTTGCCTTGTACATAGACACTACAACACTAAAAGGATGTTACTCTCGAAAAAAAAATCGGCCAAAAGTGGAAAAATATTATATATATAGGAAAATATGGAAGTACACAGCCGTGTAACTTTTAAAGTTACACGGTCTACGATCGTAGAGTGATTTCACTCACTCTACGATCGTAGAGTAGTCCACGATCGTAGAGCTAATTCACAAATCGTAGAATGACTACTCTACGATCGTAGACTGTGTAATTTTAAAAATTACACGGCTGTGTACCTCCATTTTTACCACACATATATGTGATAAATATGTTACCATTGCCACAACTAGTTAAATGTTGCAAGAATTTAAAACAAGCCAAGGGAATTTTGATTTGTATATAACAAGGTTGGACGTGGCTGGACCAAGATGATATCCCTTCAAATTTATGATCGATCTATTATTTGAACATATTTGGCAAACCCCAATTTTGTGTACGTGGACACAAAATTAACTTAATGAGTTGAGATCACAGAAAATAACTGAAACAAATGGTAACTTATAAACTCTCAGGCCCATCAAGCTTTTGGGTTCACAGTGAGTTTTGTTAATTAATTTAGATATAGATCATAGATGTTCATATATATTATACGTGATTGTTGATTTAGTTTGTCTCAAATACTCTTTTTGATTCTTAGATATAGATATTGATAAGTAATTACTGGCTAGCCTACAGTCAGTCAATCAGTCTTTTATATATATATATATATATATATATATATATATATATATATATATATATATACACCCAATTGATATGATATCTTGAACACTCCTAATATGGAAAAAAACTTTCTTTTTTACTCTTTTCCTGTTTCAGCCATACATTCGCTGAATGCCAGAAAGGACCACCCTCCACCCAATATCTCTACCATTTTAATGTTGTGGAGTACTGATATGATACTATAACTGTGATAAACTTGAGTATATATTATGCAGCTTTATATTACTCAAAAGATATGTCACACTTGGTATATATATATGGAATAGAGGAAGTATCTGATTACAAAAAGGTAAAAGCAAAATGAGATTAATTTCATTTTTGGATTAGATTATGTTTGTCTAGTACTCAATATTATGTAATTTTTAAAATTAGAGTTGAAAACACATGTTGTAACTTGAAACAAAACTTAAAATGAAGTTGTTAAACATAACTCTGGTAGAATTAGATAGTACGGGTGGGTGGGTGGGATGATAAGACAGGAGAGAGAAATGGAATTCAAAGTATATATCATCCCCTTCCGTATATAATTATAGTTATAATGTACGTACGTATTGGCATGTTGAATTTCATTATGCATTTTGAACCTGTTGCAGCTCCAGTACTCCTTTGTACCTGTCGCAGTTCCTTACCTCTCTTAGCTCAACTTTTTTCTGAAAATACTAACTAGTATCCCTACTTGAAAACAAGAAAACAAGAAAACATCTTGTTTAATTGATACTACTATATATATGTTTGCTTTACGCATGTCATATATTGATCACCGCCAAGATACAGACTTGAACCACGGAAATTAGTTGACTAATTAACCAGATAGATATATAAAGGTAATTAATCTAAAAGCTACAGAAAGCATGCATGCAGCTGGTTCGCAGTTATTAACCTACCTATAATGCTAGCTAGCTAGCTACTAGTAATATTAATTAATACCCCAATTAATAAATAATTAAGAAAACAGCTAGCATATATATATATATATTAGAAGCAGAGGCGGAAGGAGGGGGATCGTCTGGGTCATATGATCCCGAAATCTCTGGCGCCTCCTGCTCCACCACCTAACCCTCCACCCTCACCTCTATATACATACTCATTTGTAATATTGACAACTATAATATTGACCATTTTAAATATTGTATTTTCAAGAATATTTTAACTTTGTGTGGCCAATATTTATGGTATATTGTTTAAAATGATAAGTATTGTAGTTGTCAATGTTATAAATGAGTATGCATACGATAACATTTAGAATGGTCAATATTTATGGTATATTGTTTGTGAAATAATTAAATTAGGTTAGTTGATGAAATTATGATAAAATGTTTGAATTGATGAAACTATTATGAAATATTTAAATTGATGAGATTATTGTGAAATACTATAATTAAGCAAAATAATTTTGAAAGAAGCACTCTAAGCATTAATAAATAATTTTTTTTACTGATGTATTTTGACCATTATTTCTGATTCCGCCACTGATTAGAAGATCTATCATATTCTATAATATATACATCTATTGACCAATGGAAATTAATTTGTTCGTGTTAATAAGAAATTCAAGAAGAAAATGACCCTTCACTTTAACAAAATCTATATAATTGGAGATCACTCTTTTTATCGGTCACTCCGCTTTCATAGAGATCGAGTGCTCCTCTCTCTCTCTCTCTCTCTCTCTATATATATATATATATTGTGTCCTTTTTGAAAGAAACGTGTGTTTGAGTTGCATGGGAAGTTGGGAACTAGTGGTGTTGAAATGAATTTAAGATCTGTTGTTCCGTTTTCGATCTCAATGTACATGTCAAGATTAAATATATATTTTTATTACACCACTATCCTCACTCCTAAACTAATTGAACTTATATATCTGTTACATTAATTATTTAATTTCAAAATTTCTCCCAAATATAATTTTCGATTGAAATTGATCGGAATATTCGATCCGAACAGTAATCCGATAAAGCCTAATGAGTTTATACAATTTGATCGTATTCAAATACGGTTTGACTTCATTAGAAAATTTAAATATTTTTAAATACAATTAACACCAAATTAAAATATTCTAAATATCATTAACCTCAAATTAAAATACTTCTTATGTGACGCCCCCAAAATAGGTATACATCACCCATCTTGAGTCGCCAGATACATGATACAAAATTCAAATATAAGTTAATAATACAACTGTCGTATACATTACGACAAAATATAAACTGTGAGTTTGAATACAAATATTGTCTACTAGAAAGTATACAAACTCAAAAAGAGTCCTCATTATAATTATTATTACACTATTTTATAGAATAGTGAGGACTACTAATGCTATCATTTTGATCGTCACTCCGTTCCTCGACTAGTCCCTGTTACGTTCTCATTTCCTGAAGAGAACAATGAAAGCAAAAGGGTGAGCTCAACTAGCCCAGTAAGAAATATTATGACTAAGATAATGCAGAATAAATTATCATTAGCCTTCAACCAGTGTTAAACTAATAAAATATAACAAACATCAAGTTTAAGCTGCGATGAACAAGCAATCCATTAGAAGAGTCAAGTAGAGAATAAAATATACTATCTTCTATGATTTAAAAGGTTTTTCATCACTTTTATCATTGAGACTAAACAATAAATAATCCACATCATCGAATCACCCCCCCTACTACGGCCGAGGATATTCTTTAGTATCCGACCACAATTATCCATACCACTACGGCCAAAAATATTTGTGTATTCATTAATGGGTCATGATCGTGCCAACAATTGTCCATCAATGCTACTACGGCCAATGAGGACTTTTACCACATCATTTGTAACATTACGGTCATGATTATATCGAATAATCCACGGTCATAATCATACTTAAGTCCATCTATGCACTACTGAGCCACAGATGACTTTCAAAAAATATAAACATGAGGATGATGGCAATGATATAAGAATTCAATAAAACAAGTTCAAGAATTAAGTTATTCAGGAACTAATAACGTTCAAATTGTCAACATGATACTGCTTTGTAGAGTAAAATTCAAGAATGCTCAGAAGAATATTTTATTGAAAAGATACTGGATGAAGCGCAAATATCAAGGATATTCCACTAATTTCATGGAGTATAGAAGTCAAAACTTTAACCAACTGAATATAATAACGAATTGAATAACAAAAGAAATCATCATACATGCGGTGCCGCATAGGCGAGTTATTCAATGAGAATAATAAGAAACGCGGAACGGTCGGTGAAATTACTTGCTGCGGGATGTTCAATGAGATAATCTGAGACGGAACCGGTCCGCCAGTAAAACGCACAGACAGGATATTCCAACAGAATAATAATAAAGACGGAACCAGGTCCAGCGTAAAACGCACAGACAGGATATTCCAACAGAATAATAATAAAGACGGAATAATAGAAGAATGTCACCAAGTATAGGGTAGTCCGCGTATACTGGTTATTCTAGCAGAATAATAAAGAATAGAATAACATAAGTTCTCTTCATGAATACAAAAGAAATAATACCCCTTACCGTAAAAGAAACTGAATATAAGAGTAGGGAAGTAGCAGAATACTTTTCTATAGTTTCTCTATAATTTCTCTCTCTAGAGTTTCAGTGAATTCGTAAGAAATAGTGAAGGAATGAGCTTCTATTTATAGGAGAATGGAAAGGCACTGTGTAATGCAACAGTTATGCAATCAGATAAAAATTTCTTATAACTCACACACACCCAATTTTGTCAATCAACCAACCAATAAGAATAAAGCAACATTATAATACACACACACATATATATATAACCCACACACATAATTTGTCAATCAACCAACCAATAAAAATAAAGCAACATCATTTCTCCCACCATTTTCCACTCACACACATCACTTTCACTCTTTCTTTTCTCCCACCACTCTCCACTCACACATATAATATTATATATATACACACACATTACATCTTATATATATAAACTCCCTCCCCTATACGTAACTCTCTCCCACCCCCATTTCCAAAATTAGTTTTTCAACACATATGGGCCCCACATGTGGGCCCCACCTGTAAATAATTTTTACCGATTATTTTGAATAATGGATAAATGGAGGTCCATAAAATAAGCAAAACTTCATAAAAATCACCTTAATAATTTTAACAACATTTATCACCTTTATTATAATTCACAATATTAATCGACCGTGTCGTTCCCGGAAAGAGGGCTTTCAATAAGGATTTCTCCTATTAGCGCATGATTAGGTGACCAAACCTCTACTTGTGGAACTTACAGACATCGTTAATATTGCAAATAATAATATTAATAACCTTGTCATCTCAATTATTGATTTAATAATATATAAAATATTGACAATAATTGAATCAAATAACGTGAGATACTTTCTGCGGCAATTCTTTCGTAATAATAATTGAACAAAACCGAGTGACTTCTCACGTAAGCATCAATAATGAAAACCGTGTGCTTCTTGAACACGCATTCAGACATCGCATACTTTTAACACCGGATGTTTCAACAGTTAACGGTAAAATTTCGTTATGGGGTCCACCAATGATTGTGTCGTTGTACGAATATTCCCTGTTAAAACGAATATTCCCCGACCAATCGAATATTATATAACAACTTGCGTACTTTGCAAAATTTATAAATATTACCCACAACTATAATATTATATCAAATTTACTCCATAATATTCAAAAATAATATTTATAGAAAATTTATCTTTATTCAAAAAGTTGGGGTCTTACATTTTAATACACTTAATCCCCAATTAAAATACTTCTAGATACAGTTAACCCTAAATAAAAATAGTGTGTTTGAATTAATTTGTTTATTTTTTTAATTTTGTGTATTTAATTTTTTGTAATGTAATATTAATAATCCTTAATTGTTTAATGATGTCAAATTATATTTTAATAAGGTCAAACCGTATAAAAATACTTACCTGAAAAATTAGGCATTTCGATCAATTTTAATAGAAAATTGAATTGGGGGAGGGACATTGTGTGAAATTAGGTAGTTGATTTAACGAATATGTAAGCTCAATTAATTTAGGGACCAAATTGTGAATAGGGTATAACTTATGTTGCGTTTGGATTGAAGGAATGAAATGGAGATTCAATATTTCATTCTAGTTGGAATGAGTTATTCCATACTCTCCCTCCCTCAACACCCTCATCATTGCTCAATGATAAAAAAAAATTACTCATAAGGCTTTGGGCATGAAATCTTGGACAAAAATGTTAAATTTCAGTCGAAAAATTCAAAAAAAATAATGGTTCAATCTATTCAAATCGCAATCAAACACAATTTTTTCCATTCTATAGAAATGAGTCATTTCATTCTCCCTTTTATTATTTCAATCCAAAAGTAATATTAATATTAAAAAATTATATTTAGCCCACTATCTCAATTCATATATTACTTTTCACGACAAATGTAATGTTTATTTGTTGACAAAGTTTATTGTATATAGATTAGACCTGGCAAAATATGGTTATGGGTTGGTTTTGGTTTTCAAAATATGGTTAACCAACCATTTAAGAACTAAAATCATATTAACCATTTTTAATATGGATAATGTGGGTTGGAACCATATGGTTATGGTTAAAAACCATATTAACCATATTAACCATTTAAAGATGTTTTGACTTTTAAACCAAAATTTTAAAAAATAAAATTAATATATACTATAGATAGAGAGACAGATATAAGGGGTAGAATTTAGGCTCCTTAAGTAATGCTATGAGATATACATAATCATGTAATATTATCTTTTTTGGGTTTGAGTTTGGGTGAGGGTGAGGGTGAGGGTAGGGGTGGGGGTGGGGGTGGGGTGGGGGTGGGGGTGGGGGTAAGGGGTGTATACATAATCACATAATATTATTTTTTTGAGGGGTGGGGTGGGGTGGGGTAGGGTGGGGTGGGTGAGTGGGGCGAGAGTGGGGGTGGGGTGGGGGATAAGGGGTGTATACATTTATATGTATACATAATATTATTTTTTGGGGTCGGGGTGGGGTGGGGTGGGGTGGGTGGGGGGTGGGGTGAGTGGGGTGGGGTGGGGTGGGGGTGGGGGTGGGTGGGGTGGAGTGGGGGTAAGGGGTGTATACATAATCACATAATATATTTTTTGGTGGAGGTGCGTGTGGGGGTGGGGTGGGTGAGGTGGGAGTAAAGGGTGTATACATAAATCACATACTATATTTTTTTGGTGGGGGTGGGGGTGGGGGTGGGGAGTAGGGGAGGTGGGAGTAAGGGGTGTATACATAATCACATAATATTTTTTTTGGTGGGGCGGGGTGGGGGTGGGATGTGACAACCCCAAAATAGGTCCAATCCACCCAACCTATTCTGAGTCGCCAAATACATGGTACAAAAAACAACTACAACCTTATTACAACAATTGTCGTGCAAAATACAATAACACATATACTGTGAATTTTGATACAAATATATATCAACTGTGACTCACATCCCAACCTTGGATAGCACGTCACAATGACACTTTACATAAAGGTATAGTCAAAAACTGTTTTAGAAATTAAAATCTTTGGGAAGTGCTCAAGGAAACCTTCGTACATGGGAGGCCATGCGTCTAGGTTATTATAGATATCATATGTCCACAGAATTATCCTTGGTTGACCCAATAGACCCCAAAGAAAAACGAGAAGATTACTATCATATTCTTTCCAATGGTGAGTCTTCTCTTGACAAATAATTATCTCTACTGTCTCTAATTGAGAATTATACTTCAAATAAACTCCAAGATCATATAGGTAGTGCTCGTAGATATACTCAGTAAGTGGATGTGCACAACCCTGTCTTATGATGACACGAGGTTGTATGTCTTTAGACATCTTGTATGATAGTGGCAAAACACCCTTCCAGCATTGGGTTCGCCTCACCCTATTGGATTCATCAAATATGTGACGCCCCCAAAATAGGTATACAACACCTATTCTGAGTCTCCAAATACATGGTACAAAAAGCAAACTACAACTTCAATAATACAATTGTCGTGCAAAATACGACAACACATACTGTGAGTTTAAATACAAATATTGTCTTCTAGACAATATCCACACTCAAATAAGTCCTCGTTACAATTATTCAAACACTATTTTACGAAATAGTGAGGATCGCTAAAACATCTTTTAGAACCATCACTCCGTACCCACTAGTTCTGCTATGTTCTCACCTCCCGAGAAAAATGGAACAAAAAGGAAAAGGGTGAGCTCAACTAGCCCGATAAAGAATATTATGACTAAGATAATATACAACAAATTATCGTTAGTCTTCAACAGGAAAAATCGATAAAATATAATAGCCAACAAGTTTTAGATCAACAATCGCTGCGGTGAAAACAACAATCCATTAGAAGAGTCAAGTAGAGAATGAGTTCTACTATCTTCTAAGATTTAAAAGTCCATCATCAATATTTTATCCCTGTAACAAAAATCAATATACATCTTTAATCAAATATTCATCTTTGCACTACAGGCCAAAGATATTCATTTGAATCACCAGTTGGTCATGTTCATCTCAACACATGTTCATCTTTGCACTACGGGCCAAAGATATTCATCAGTTATCATTTATCTTTGCACTACAAGCCGAAGATATTTAGTAATATCATCATTTAAGACTGAGGATGATGAAAAATATTTTAAAGAAAACAAATCCGATTGAAGCGGAAGGACAAATAGTAGGATTCAGTATAATAGTTTATCCAAGATCAATAATACTTCATAAATACCAATTTTGAAGCGAATTCAAAAATAAAGATCAAAACATGGATACAATCAAAGATAGTAACTATAATAGACATCTTGGACAAAAGAAGAAAATTTTATTTTTGGTGAATAAAGGTCAGTATCACGTGAATAGTAACCAGAGACATAAAAAGTTCCAAATTTGATAAAAATTCGGATCAATACTTTAAGATAATGATATTGAAGAAATAATATCATATATGAAGAAAATAACATCCCTTACCTCAAAATATCAGTACTTCTGATCGGAATATCGGTA
This sequence comes from Panax ginseng, assembly GCA_020205605.1. Classification (NCBI taxonomy): domain Eukaryota; kingdom Viridiplantae; phylum Streptophyta; class Magnoliopsida; order Apiales; family Araliaceae; genus Panax; species Panax ginseng. The sequence continues at coordinate 5,685,091 of CM035127.1, forward strand.
TAAGGATGAAGGAAACTTGCTCTGATGAATAGAAACTCACAAAGTATCTAAATACTCACAAAATACACTCAATAATCTAGAGAGAAAGAGAAAAAATTTGTTTCTGGTGTGATTTTCAATTCTAACTTAGCCCTCTATTTATAGGAAAATGTTAGCAGACTTGACCTGCAACCTGATGGATTTACCTGCTACTATTCCCACCCACCACATTTGAAATAAATTCAGCACATTTCTTCATCAACCACAAGTGGGGCCCACTCAATTCTAGAATTTTCTACCAAAATCATTTATAAACCTAATTTCTGAATCAGTCACCTCTTAAAATTCATAACAAATCATACGTTTATTTTTAACGGTTCAAAATTTGAGGACATATACTCAATTTATATATATATAACGTATCCAAAAATTACAACGATCCAACGGTCGGATTAAAAATTATAACTTGTACAATATATCTCAAAAATACTGATTTAATTTTTAATACCTTCATTCCGACAAAAATACTGATAAAACACCTCAACATTAACTCCTTCATTTTTAACCACAATAAATATATCCAACATTTATATCCACATAAAATAAATATTTCCTTATCATATGAATCAATAATTAATTATTCACAAATAATATTACGAGAATCACATTTATGACAACCGGTAGTTCCAGGAAAAGGGGCTTTCAATAAGAATTTCTCCTTATTGGTAGCGCAATTAGGTGACCAAACCTCTCCTCGATGTAAACTTCTAGACATTGCCAATAATGCTATCTAATAATATTATTCAAATAATATGAATTATTGATTTGATAATGAAAATCTTGTGCGGTGACAATTATTGAAACAATAATAATATAAAATATCAACGCAAAGAATTATTGAATCAATAAAATAAAATATTGAGCAAGAATTCATCTTGTAACAATTATTGAGTAGTGCCTTCTTACGTAAGGATCAATAATTCATCAATCTCTGTGCATCCACGCCAGACATCGTATTTTAACCACCGGGGTATTCCAACAAGATATACTTGGTAATAACTACATGCAAGTTATTTATAAAAACTCAAACTTGTCGTTTTCTTTATCAAGCGAGTTATTACATTATGGGGCCCACAAATGATCTGCGCCTTCGCACCAATATTACCGAAACAACAAGAATATTCCACGACCAAACGAATATTCCCAAACAATAATGATTATTTTATAACCACTTGCATATTTTGCAAAATTTGCACATTTCACCCATAACCAGAGAATTATATCAAATTAATACCTTATTATTCACAAATATAATTAGAGAAAATTCGATTTTATTTATAATAGGTTGGGGTCTTACAAAATATAACTACTAAATGATGACCACCGTTCTATTCCCCTGTTACCCCCGCTCGACCCAGCTACACTCGTATTACCTGAAAGGAATTGTGAAGTAAAAGGGTGAGCATAACTAGCCCAGTAAAGAATATCATGACTAAAGATAATTAAATTATCAATAGCCTTCATCAGTAATAAATCAGAGATTTAAAACATATGGTATATGATAAAACTTTTCAACCATAGTTGCAGCGAAACGAGCAATCCATTAGAAGAGTCAAATAGACTATAAAGTCTATTATCTTATCTATGTTAAACATCCACCAACAATGTTTTATCCATGTAACATCATCAACAGTTCTGGTCCACAATCATATGAATAACTCATAATCATAATTGTGGTTCTAAATTCCTCTTCTCATCTAGGACGAAGTTAATTTTCATAACCTGTCTTTACCTGAAACATCAAAGATCATGATTATACCAAATCATATTTCCTGTTCATAATCATACTGATAAATTCATCTTTGTACTACGGGCCAAAGATATTCGTCAATAGTTCATCTTTGCACTATTGGCCAAAGATATTCAACAACAGGTCATCTTTGCACTACAGGCCAAAGATATTCAACAACATATCATCTTTGCACTACAGGCCAAAGATATTCAACAACATATCATCTTTGCACTACAGGTCAAAGATATTAATATCTCAAAGAAATATATAATCATTTCAGAATTTATATAAACCATAATTATAACCATGCATATTGATCAATTCACCTTTGCATTTAAGCTAAAAATATTCAATTGTAAATTCAATGGTCATGATCATACCAGTCAATGATTCAACTTTGCACTACTGGCCAAAGAGAACCCATAGTCATGATCATACCAATAATCTACCCATCTTTACACTCAAGTGAAAGAGAATTTCAACACCAGGGTTATAAAAATGTTATATATGATAGTAAAATCAATATAATCAAAACATCTAGATTTAATCTCAAGAGCAATATTCATAAATCAACGATAATTTGGTCAGAAAAAAAAACCAACTTTGTCGTGAATAGTACCTGTGAATAGTAACTCGTGAATAGTAACTCATGAATAGTAACTCGTGAATAAGACTCAGTATTATACATAGTAATCAGTATATCGTAAATAATGTCATATACATAAATAGTGCCATATGCATGAATAGTGCCGTATACGTGAATAGTAACCCCGACTCAAAAAAGTAGAAATTCCACAATAAAATTCATACCAATATTTCAGTATAATGATATTGAAAGAATAACATCATTATGAAGAATATAACATCCCTTAATATCCCTTACTATCCCTTATTATCCCTTACCTCAAAAGAGCAGCACTTCTGACTGGATATCGGATATGACGCTGAAGGAAATTTGCACTGATGAATAGCAACTCACCAAGTATCTAAATACTCACAAAATACACTAGATAATCTAAAGAGAAAAAGAGAGAAAACTTTTGAATTCTAGTGTGATTTTCAATTCTAACTTAGCCCTCTATTTATAGAAAAATATTAAAGACGTCGAAGCGAGACTTGACTGCTACACGATGGCTTTACGCTACTATTCCACCCACCAAAAATCGGTCATCTTCCCAAAAACCAAAAGTGGGGCCCACCCATTTCTAGAATTTTTCACCAAAATTATTTATAAACCTAATTTTCGAATTAGTCACCTCTTAAAATTCATAACAAATCATTCGTTCATTTTTAACAGTTCAAAATTTGTGAACATATACTCAACTTATATATGTATAACATATCTAAAAATTACAACAATCAAACGGTCAGATTAAAAATTATAACTCACACAATAAAGCTGTAAGAACACTGATTTGATCTTTTAATACCTCCAATCCGACAAAAATATCTCAACATTAATTCCTTCATTTATAACTGTTAGTTATTGCATAATTGATGTTTTTGAATGATAACAAAATTTCGTGACTGCATGGATTATGGTTGATTAATATGCATGAATATTGGCAGTATATAATATTATGTGCATGGATTGTGGGTGGACATTAGTATATAATATTATATGCATGGATTGTGGGTGGACATTATGGTAACATATAACAGTCCATATAAATCTATATTGCATGATTGTTGTAATCTCATTTCAATTGATTGACAGGGAATGAAATTTGGTCAACTGATTAGTTGATTCAAATTTGTTCTAGAAGCTTCAAAAGGTATATGCTCTAAATATAATATATTGTTAACAAACCATATCTTTCGTATCCCTTCATATCAGATGATTGATATCATATCTCTTCGGTTGAGCTTATCAAGGAAACAATATATCTATTGATTTGGTGCTGATTTTTTGTGACTGAGGATTTTATGGAATCATCCCTCTCATATATAGTTGTTGGAAGCTCTACTATATATATCTCTCTTGCTCGGCTATTGGAAGACAGAACTTGGAAAAGCTTCAATTAGTCTCATACGTTCTATTCAAAAGCGATTCTGAGTTTCTTTCCAGCAACCCTTTTATATTGTTCTTAAATTGTATTATGCTGGAAACTTAATAGTCTATAATCAATATCCTTGTTCTTAGTTTAAGCCGTGTATTGGCTTGGTCTATCTAGAGTTGATAGGATCTGTTTGTAGACACGTTTTCAAGGCTGCAGTAGTGTAGAGGTCTCAGTGGTGAAAAGGATTGCAGAGGTGCAAGAAGGGGCAGTCGTGTCCAACGGAAAGCTTTCTCAAATAGGGAGTTATTTTGTATTTAATTAAGTTAAATTAAAATAAAAAGAGTCTCCAATCCTAGTTGGGATTGGACGTGGATTAGGCCACTAGATTAGAGGATAGAAATTTGAACCACGTAAAAATCTTAGTGTGATTTTTTTTGCTTATTTCTTTAACTGTCATTCACGTTCTGTATTTTTTTGTTATTCACGCCACTATCTAGACACTAAAAAGGCATGTGTCTAGGCATTCGATAATAATAAACGAAGAACAGACACTAAAGGCATAAAAGGTAATGTCGAATTAAACTCATAGCATAAAATTTTAAAAAGTTTTCACCGTTTTTCACTTTTAGCTTAAACACGTATTCACCCTCCCTCTAGGTGTGCACATACATAGAATTACAATAACCACATAAATAAATCCATCATTTATATCCACATCAAATAAATATTTCATTATCATATAAATCAATAATTAATTATTCACAAATAATATTACAGAATCACAATAATGACAACCAGACAGTTCTCAGGAAAGAGGGGGCTTTCTGATAAGGATTTCTCCTTCTTTGGCGCATGCAATTAGGTGACCAAACCTCTCCTCGACAGAACTTTCTAGACATTGCCAATAATGTTATCTAATAATATTATTCAAATAATATGAATTATTGATCCGATAATGGAGAATCTTGTCTTGATGACAATTATTGAAACAACAATAATATAAAATATCAACGCAAAGAATTGTTGATTCAATAAAATAAAATATTGAGCAAGAATTATCGTAACAATTATTGAGTAGTGCCTTCTCACGTAAGAATAAATAATTAAAAAAATGCATGCAAATACCGTGGTGATCGATCTTAACTCACGCCAGACATCGTATTTTTAACCACCAGATTTTCCAACAAGTGTTACTTGCAGTAATAACTACGCCTAGTTATTTATAAAAACTCAAATTTGTCATTTTCTTCATTCGACGGTTATTACATTATGGGGCCCTGAATAAATGGTTATACGTCAGATAAATACGAATATTCACAGATGAAAGAATATTCCATGACTAAACGAATATTCTCCGACAATAACGAATATTTTATAACCACTTGCGTATTTTGAAAAAAAAAATCATAAAAAAGATTCGATAATGTAAGGGAGGAACATGCTTAATTGGCGTTTTGGGTGAAAAATAAAAGATTCAATAATGTAACCAAATACTTTGTTTGATGGATCAAATTGAAATTAAAATCTAAATATTATTCTTTCAAATTTTATTAAATAATAAAAAGAGAAATAAATTAATATTTAATAAATGAGTTGTAATATTTATGGGAGATTTATATAGGTAAATTATTAATTAATAATTTACAACTTATATAGGTTATAAATTATTAATTAATAATTTACATTAATTAATAACTTAATTAATATAAATATTAAGTGTGTGTGTGTGTGTATATATATATATATATATATATATATATATATATATATATATATATATATATATATATATATATATATATATAAGTTATACTGATACGGATTTAGGATATACAGATCCGTCGGATATATTTATGGACGGATGTTAATCGAATGCGAATACACTTATATCCGTATTCATATCCGTTTATTTACGGATACCTTTAAATCGAATACGGATATATCCGTTTTTTTTTTTCGAATCTGAGATCTTGACGAATCTGAATTTTTAGGTTACTATTTCTGACCATATGTATACATAATCACATAATATTTTTTTTGGTGGGGTGGGTGGGGTAAGTGGTGGGGGTGGGGTAGGGGGTGGGGTAAGGGGTGGGTGGGTGGGTGGGGTAGGGGTGGGTTGGTGTGGTAGGGGTGGGGGTAAGGAGTGTATACATAATCTCACATAATATTTTTTTTTTTGGTGGGGTGGGGGTGGGGGTGGGGGTGGGGATGGGGTGGGGCGAGGTGGGGGTAAGGGGTATATACATAATCATATAATATATTTTTTTTTGTGGAGGTAGAGGTGGGTGGTTGAGCTTCTTGAATATGTAAATATGGGTGGAAAGAACTTTTAATTTGGATTTGGAATAAAATATGGGTGAAAAAATGGTTAACCGGATTGAAACTATATTTTATTTTAAAAATATGGTTCCAAACTTTAACCAACCCAAATAAATAAATATAGTTAACCAACCCATTTGGTTCCAGTTAATATAGATTAACTCGACAGTTAATCAATTATATTGCCAGGTCTAATATAGATAGATTAGAGACAACATAATTGGGCTCGAGCTAGTTGAGATGGATAATGCATGCCTAAGTAAATTAAGGGGTACATATACTATATATCTATGATTTATGTATAACAATATTCTCTCTCTCTCTCTCTCTATATATATATATATGTATATATATGTATGTATGTATGTATACACATAATAAGAAAGTAAGAAGAAAATTTATGTTTGCTATTGAATACTTATGATTAAATAAAAATATTTGATGAAAGTGATTAACATAAAATTAATTTTGATCAATACAATATCGACAAACAGGCCGAGAGATACGTGTCAATCACTGTATATTGGTAACTGAATTCATATCTGATGGTCATCGGGAGATAAGTTTTGAATTGTTGCTAGCTTGTCACATCACCATTATAGAAATATGGATCCGGTTACATGAAGTTTATTTTTTAGTAAGTTAGTCAATTGGTTAATAGAATGTTGACACACATAGAATCTCGTCTGCGTGTCAGCACTCTATTGGCCAAATGACCAACTTACCTAAAAAAGAAACTTCATGCTAACCACTTCCTAAAAATATAATATGCCACCTCAGCCCTATTTAGGTCACAATTACATTATCTTCCAATTTATCCTATTAAGTGACATAAGATTTTAGTGATTCAATAAAATAAATCAAAATTTTAAATATTTTTTTGTTATATTCACTAAAATAAATATTTGTGTTTAAATATGTATTAAGAGAAATTAAAGCATACCCGTAAGTTTTAGCTTTCCAGCATTCTTTCCATAGTTTTCTAGTTTATCATCTTTTTAATGATTTGTCCTTTTAGTGACAGTTCTAATAACACAATTATTTGTGAAAATTTATTATACATTTAAATGTAATATTTATGTTACTAAATGCATATTAAAAAAGATTAAATGAAAAGTGTAATGGATAAAATCCTAATAGATTTCAAGGCTAGGATAACAGAATCTTAAAAATTGCAACAAATATCAGTTACAAAAAGTATTTACCGTAAACATACTGCACTCGGAGACAAGTTGAAGAGTCCTGGCCTCAAGTAAAATACTGGAATAGACGAACTCACAAGTTTTATAAAAAAAAAAGATTCTCAATTTACTGTTTTCTGGGAAAAGAAAGACTGTTCCCTGCCGTGGAAGTATAGACTCCCCTAAGGAGTAAAAAAAGGGGAGGGGGAGGGGGAGGGGGAGGGGGGCTACCAGTTTTAAGTTTAGCAAGTCACCTATGTAATACACTTTCTTCTTTCTTATTTTCCAGCTCTTTCTTGATACTCAAACATTGGGGATACACGATTACATTAGCCCAATGAACAAATAAACACGATCATTAACTCTTCTCTCCTAGTTTCCCTAAGGTGAAGTTAACATTAACCAACTCAGCAGCAGTACGAGCAGCAGCTGATGCACGCTCTGCAGCAGCAATAGCAGCTCGAGCTCTCTGCAAGACATCGGATGAACGTGGTCCTGTCTCCTCCTGAATGTCAGTGGTTGGTTCTGTATCATGGTTCTTAATTGATGGTTCAATTCCATTGTGACCAAAAAGGGATGTATTGCTGGAAGGGTTGGGAGATTCAAAATCCAGGGCCCCTTGTTTATTATTCGTGGACATGGTGGAATATGCCACAACAGGAGGTGGAGGTAGATTAGTCTTGGGTTTTGATTGAGCTCGAGAGATTGCATTTCCAACTGTTATTTGCTTTGGTCCATCCTACAGGGTACACTAGCCACATGAATATTGAAGATAGAGAAAGACAATAATAAAGTTGATTAGTAGAAACTTCTTGGTTATGACAACTGAGCAATTTTTTTTCCCAATAAGAATGCAGCAAGCAATGTGTTATATCTTGGCTACTACACAATAGAAAACAATGAAGACTGAAAAGAAATCTATTCACTTCCTGCATTCTTGCACAAAACATGAACGTGTATGTACAACATCCACAACACCCCTTCTCCCACTCCCCCACCACCACCATCGAGTGCAGAATTGGGTAAAACTCCCACTGTTTGAAAATCTAGGATCAATACTAACTTTTTGAAGTCTATTTTGAGATATTTTTAAATTAAAGTTCATATGAATTATTTAGTTGACAATACAAATGCAAGATTTGTAAAACTATCTAAATTTGTACTACTAGTCAAAAGATTATTGTTTTCAAATGTTAAATGAAACACATCAACTTTGAATTTGAAAATATCTTAAATAACTTTCGAAGGTCAAGCTTGATCCTTTATTTTGGAACGGATGTAACAATTTATAAGTCAAAGTGATTATTGATTAATGAGGACTAATCCACCTTTTTCTGCATATCATTAATCTGTCTCGTACCTGTTTCCCTGATAATCTAGTCTTTCTTAGGCTTGGCATCAGTAAATCGATTATAATTACCAAAAGGATGAAAGATTACAAAAGACAAAAGCAAAAAACAAAATAAAGATAGCACAAATAGATACGGACATACCTTGTACAAATTGCACCTAATTAAGCATAGGAGTAACTCATAATTCAGATCATATTTATTTCTATCTTTTTATTAGTTTGGAAAATGGTGGCATCAATCTAATCAGATCCTGCCAAAAATCTTATAAATGTAGGTGCCATTGTCAGTATCTTAAACAAGAATTATCTTGCAATAGGTCCCCCAAAACTATCACGTTTACTCTTTCAGCACACAGAACAAATGACTGGTAATGGATCAAATGATAGTATAACAGTATAAAGAAAGGAAACAAGAAATAATAAAACACATACCAGAAGATCCTCAGGCTTTTTACTAAATTCTACTTCAGTTTTGGAAGAATCCCATCCAATATTGTACTCCTGTGCAATTTCCTTCAATACCTTGAGCCTTACTACACCTGATGGAGCACTAACTGAAAGCTTCTCAATTATCTGAAACAGGAAACCAAAAAGCATTCAATCAGTAAATCCCACTGACAAGATTGATCCAGTATATGTACTCATCCGATAGAAAAAATGCAGAACAAATTAACTGTACGGTTGACACTAGTATCAGGCCGAAGCTCAGATGCAGCCGATATGAACTCCTTCCCATATTTTGCAGTAAACAGATTCCTGACTTGCAACAAATCTGGTAAATCTGAACATCTTGGAGCCGCAAAGATTATGCTTGCAACAGCTTCCCGCAACTCTGATGGACACTCCCTGTTGATTGTTGTGAGCAAAAGGTCTAATAGTTATTCGTGCACTACATAATTCTGCTATAAATATTAAAAACACTGGGTCCTTCACGTTTATATCATAGTTTCCAAATTGCCTCATAACAAAGCAAAGAGACTTTCCTTCTTTCTCTCTTTTTTTTTTAAAAACAAGTAGAAAGCTCCTTATATTTTCATTATAAACCTTACATTATATAGTGTTCACTAAAATATTACATTATATAGTGTTCACTAAACCTTACATTACAAGGAAAAAGACGAAAGGGAAATGATTACGCCTTTAGGGTATAAGGCACTGGATAAAGTAAAATGTAGTAGTTATCTCCTAGGGTCTACACAATAGCTTACTAGATATCAAGTTCTTATTATTTCCAAATATTTCATATTATGTATCATAAAAACTTAGACTTTTCTGGTAGAGGTGAATCCAAGAAAGAAATGCAAAGGAGATGAATGCTAACAAGCAGTCTCAAGATCAACAGCCCAGCAAGCAAGCAACTATACCACCTAATCTTTCGCGCTTGAAGAAGGAGAGGGGGGGGGGGGGGACTGCTCTGTCACTTTCTTAGTGATCCCAATATAATCGGAGTGTTTAGTGAATGATACATACAAATATATAATGCAGATTTATCCAATATCTGGTTACATATTATTGACAAGTATCTCTACACATATAATAGAGCTTAATCAACTTAACATATCATGTATGGTTCAAAGGTTGAAGCAGCTTAACAAATGCAGAAGTATCCTATAAGTAGAACCAAAGAAGATATTCTAGACTTAATGAACTAGAAGAATTAAAACAATCTCTAATGTGAGGTAAATTCATTCATCTTAGCTGTGCAGAACTCCAGCTAAGCAAATTCCTGGATATCTCTACCAACCTAAGGGACCTTTGACAAAATGATGGCATGCAATGCATGAACTATGTAACCAAAAAAGTGGCAACTTTTAAAAGATAATTTGTGTACTGTGTAGTAAGCTATATTTCCAGAGAATTCCCAAGAATATCAAAAATAGTTGTATATATATAAGAGAAAACGTCTGCCATCTAGATTTCACCTTTGGCTTTCAAGAATAGGAACACGTGCAAGAACAAATTCACAGAACATCTCCAAGATCTCATAATACATTTTGTTCTCGTATAACATGCTCCACCTGACAGAAAACAAGACCATACGAGTAAACCCAGACCCAATCAACCAACCATCATAGTGGCAACTGGATAAATCAAAAAGGGTACCCGTATTCGAGCAATGGCTTCTTGTCCAGCTTGCAGAAATTGAGCAATCTCCTTGCGCATAAGTTTGAGCTGCACATCCCTCTTATTTTGAAGTAATTTCATGCGAGATATTGCCAGAGTAAGGCAAGTTTTGCTACAAATTGACCCATAACCATCAAAATCAAAACCAATACATTACTGATATATTCATTCACTTTCAGACCACATAAGAACAGGTATGCAAGAATCCCCAAAATCGCAAAAATCATTACTGACTTGCATACTAGAAACAGGAAAACATCACAGAATCAATTTATTCTAATTTCTAACCTATGGAAACCCATTAAGGCATTAACAAATTATGGGAGTTATGATAAAAAGAGAATCTTGATAGATCCCAGATCAGATATTGATTTCAGCTTAATTAATTTAGTAGGTCTTGAAAAATAACAAGTTAACAACTACTCGAGCTGAGTATGACAAATCTAAATTACATGATCAGATACGAAAGTTACACAGATTCAAATAACTTAAGTGTTCTTCAAACAACTGACAAAATGGAAATTGGAAGCGAATTGAAGAGGTAGGGTGAGGTGAGGGAGAATAGGAGTCAACTAACCATTTTGCGCCAAGAAGGTCCCTGCTGAAGAGTTGGTTTAACAGTGACATGGTCGCCGATCAGTAGAGATGTTAATAATAAATATGTAAACAATTGAAATTATGTTTGATGGTTCAGAGGAATTTGGAACATTCCCGTCGTTGTTCGTTGGTCGAACGAAATCAATAACTACATTAATTAACCAACTTAAATATTAGTTGCATCAAAGTGGCGCAGCGGAAGCGTGGTGGGCCCATAACCCACAGGTCCCAGGATCGAAACCTGGCTTTGATAATATTGTGTTTTTCACACAAGTAAAATTTAGAAACACCAATCGTAAATGAAAGTCTAGTGAACTAAAAACAAAAACGAATCAAAAATTCTGTCAAGCCATGTGATAATGTCATGTATTACAGTAAAAATTCTGTCATCGGCCTCTCTTTCAAGAATACAAACCAAAAACGAACCGACGACGGTTTTTTCGGTTCCTAAAAAGGGTAATTGCTTTTTTATCATTTGTAGCCCTTTAGCAGTTCTACAGCGGTCATTAATAGCGTTTGGTCGTTATAACAGATAACGTTATATGAAGCCTGAAGTTGAAGTAACCAAGTGTCATCTTTCAGGAATAGGTCCTCAATATACAGAAATAATAAAAAACAAGATATAAATAGCAAAGCGCACAGAAGTTTAAACGTAAATTATAGAGGCCAAAATTGATAGTATATTTCTTATGTAGGCCTCGTAAAATATAATTATCCAAATACTTATGGTGGAATCATTTTATAAACTCTCTAGTTTCTAACGTTATTCCGTTCAGTTTGACAGACTTATTGCATTCACTAATAGCCTACACATTCTCACCAAACAATAGGCTTATCGGTTGGTTGGTTTGTAGGCTGATTTCTTTCTAATTTTTCAAAACGACCAAAACAACATCAATGAAACCTGAACTCACATTTGGTATTCAGGCCAACAGATCACCCTTTTTCTATTCACGCAACTTTCTTATCAATTAGTCATCTTAAATGATTAGCACGCTTCAATAATCTGAATTCAAAATTTTAAACCATACTGGATGAAACACAATCATAATAACTAAAATTGTACTCAAATGGAGAGAGTAAATACAAACAGACCAGTTTCCTTTTCTTCAAGTTTCTGAATGCCAGCTCGGCCAAATCTTGCAGGGGTACAAGCTTAGCTTTCGGAGAGTAACGCTGGACAACATAGTTAAGACCTTGGCAATTGGTTCTGGAGGTATCACATCCTCTGCAATCTTGGCAGCAACTTAAGGTCAGCAAATTCTTTTTAGGTAAAAAAAAACACATTACATGGTTCTGAAAAAATGGTTAAACCATGCTATTTTCAACACATACTAGACTAGGACATAATGAGCCAACAATATCAAAAGTTAAAGCATAGTATCAGTTAATGTAGGGGAAGCAGACTATCAAAGAGGACAATCATATATTCACAACGAAAGACCTCTTTATTTATCCTTTTTTTTGTATTATTATTACTAATGGACAAATCCTTGTAAAATTCCAAAAAGTGAGCAATTAGAAGCTGAGGAAATGTAAACATCAGTAAGAGTGAAGATAGATTTACCTTACACATTGGGGCTACCCATCCCATTCACGCGGTTCCTTCAGATGAACCTTGATAGCAACTGCTCCACCCATGGACGGTTGGGAATTATGTCAACGTAAATCAACTAATAAAATAAAGACATGACAAATTAAAAACATAAGATTAAATGTGCAAAACTCTTAAAAGAAAAAATCACATGCCAAACTCCGAATCTCCACTATATCAAAATAATGTGCTTATAATTATATTCCCAAGTTTTACGCCAAAAACTTGATGTTCCACAATACCGTGACACAATTTTTTGTGCGGACTAAAAGCAGCAAAACCCTCTTACCCACAATACAACTTTTTTGCACGAAATAAAAAGCGGCAAAAACTCTCCCTCACACAAACACAAAACTCACTTACACCCTCTCTAAACTCTTAGGATGCTACATTATTTTTGATTGTGTTAAACTTCAACAACTAAACATAAAACTCTATTTATAGAGTATCAACAATTTTTCTCTTCCTATTCAAAATATGACACTTCCAAAATAAAACTCCTATTACAAATAGACTGTTCTCCAAAATAATACTCTTATTAAAAATTAAACTTCTTTTTCTGAATATGATTCGAGAAGTATCCCAATAATTCCTTCCTCGACTCGAATTCTCGAATACTTCAACTTCATCTTTGTCAGTCACCGTTATTGTAGTCGTCACAATCATCCGCATTGTCTACATTATACTCATTATCCACAATATACACGCATCATCTGCATCATCCGCAACATTCGCATCTTCCATATCATCCTCGTTATTTGTATCATCATCAGCATCTCCATCATCTAGCCATCAACTGCAACGGTGATTCTCCATAATTGCAAAATCTCTTATTCATTCTCATCATGATGAGACTCAAATTCAAGTCCTTCATTCTTCACTCTCTTTACTTGTCACACCAATGCACCAATGCACCAATGCGACTAATTCCCCTCTATATTGGATCCAATCAACTTGCCTTTGATGCCACTTGTTGGGAATTATGTCCACGTAAATCAACAAATAAAATAAAGAAAAATAAAATAACACAAGATTTAATGTGGAAAAACTTTAAAGGAAAAAATCATTTACCAAACTCCGAATCTCCACTATATCAAAATATAGGATTTACAATAATCTTCTCAAACTTTACGCCCTAAAACGAGGTTCTATAATACTGCGATACAACTTTTTGCACGGACTAAAAACAGCAAAACCCTCATACCCACGATACAACTTTTTTGCACGGAATATAATAGGTGAAAAAACCCTCTCTCACACACAAATACAAAACTTACTCGCACCCTCTTTCAATTCTTAGGATGTTACATGACTTTTGGTTATACTACACTTCAACAACTAAATATAAAACTATTTATAGTACCCACAATTCTTCTATTCTTATTCAAAATAGGGCACTTCCAAAATAAAATTCCTACTACAAATAGATTGTTCTAAAAAATAATACTCCTATTACAAATAGGACTTTTTCTTTTCCATAATAACAATTCTTTTCTGTATAAGATTCGAGGAGTATCCAACATTGACCCAATAAAAAACGGAAGACCCCTCTTACTTCAAGCCTTCCTACCAAACATAATAGAGCAGGAATACCAAGACTATTGTTCAAGTACCTTACTAAGCAATCGAAAGAGGGGGAACTCATGTTATCTACGAATACCCACTTTATAAATGTTCATCTTGAATGACTAAGAAGGACTAAATTATGTTTAAAACTCAGAAATCTTGAGAATTGAAATGACAAAGGCAGGTGATAGCCAAAGCCATTCAAGATGAGAATTTTTATTTATAACATCAAGAGTTTGATATCGATGATAATTGAGCATATGCTAATTAGGGAGTCGCGTAACTTAATTCACATGGTACACCTTTAATTATTGTTAGGGCTGAGCAAGTAACCAAATTGGAACCGAAACAGCACCAAAAACCGCACGAACCGCACCAATTAAAACCGCACCAACGGTTCCGACGTATGTGGCGTTTTAGGTGTGTTGAATAACCAAATTTACGGTTCTGATTTAGTTACTAGCCAAAACCGTACGCATAAAACCGAAACCGCACCATGTGTGTGTATGTATTATCTCTAGTAAATTCTAAAGTTACTTTTCACTTGAACACGCTCAGAGAAAATCCCAGTCTTGCATTGTCATTTTTCACCAATTGAAAGAAGATTGTTAGAGGTTATAGAGTCAAAAATTAAGCAATTGGGTTTTAGAATTTTGAATTTGTTTGATGCGTTATTGGTGGGGCTTATAGCTGAAGGGTCAAATTCGTTGATTTGAGCACTTGAAGCATTGGTTAAGGTCAATGCTATAATAGTAATAGTCTAATATAAGTCCTCCCTGCAATATATAAGATAGAGTTTCATTCTATCTCCAGTATATACTTTTAATTTTTGGGGAACTAGATAAACCTTCTTGCTTGTTATCGAATATATGGTCTCCGTTATTTTATATAGCGTATGTTTTAGTTTTAAAGCATCATTCCTTTATTATAAACTAAAACTATTTTACGTGTCTCACTGTTCTATGATTTGATAGTGCATTTTACATGTTTGGCAGAAGGAACTTTGGCTTTATGCTTGATATTATTCTCATTGTCGACTATGTCACTAAGTTAATTGCTCGATGTAAGTTCTATGTTAAATTTTATTTAAGGTTTAGACTTTTTTGTTGTTTCAATTGGTTTTGAAACCGAAACCGCACCAATTAAAACCGCAACGTACACTTTAAAACCACACCGCACCAATCACAAGCGGTTTCTTGTGCGGTTTTGAATTTTTCAAACCGCACCAAACCACACCATGCTCACCCCTAATTATTGTATACTGTTCGATTACATTGTCAACTATATCATCAAAGTTGGAGACATAACCATGTAATCCTTTGGAGAGACCAAAACCAGGATGGTCTATAGCATAAACACCATATCCACTAGCCGCACTAGCCGCAATTTGCTTGGCTATACCTGATACCTGAAAACTTATAATTTTGTAGAGCTATAAATATTTTTCTCCATCAATTAGTTGAGTATTAAAGTGGAAAAAACATCAGCATTACTCAAATAATTAGATCTACAATGAAAAACAGGATCACAAACCTTCAAAGAAAAAGTGCAAGTATCACCATATCCATGACAGAAACACAAAGCAACTTTGATCCGAACACCAGGCTTAGGCTTTGGCAACCAACTTTTGCAAAAAAAATCTTGGCAATTTAACTCAAGTTTCAAAAATTAATATTTTTTTAAAAATAAATTCCAAATATTTCATTTTCCAGCAACCAAACAGGAATTTAGGCATATTCATAAGCAGGCAGAACCATATACATCCAAATTCTTAACAACTCTCAAAATCAACCCATCACATTCATATGTGTACCCCATTGGCCCATTTCATACACCAAATTGGATATTTTGGTTCTTTGTTAATAAAGAAAAACGATTTTGTGATTGTTTGCGTAAAAATATATATATAATCTTTGAAATCAGCATACTTACCTCCTCTGTTCTGATTCCAGGAGGAGCCATCTAACGGACCAGTTGGAAAAAATCAAAATCAGTAAATGAACAAGTAAAATTTATATAGACTGATAAATCATAAATGCATACTAGAACTCTAATAAAAGGAAAATATAAATTAAACACCCAATAGGGAAGTACCTTAAACAAACAGTGGTCAAGCTGCTGTTGAACCTCAGCGAAAGCAAAACGAACCCGTCGACGAGAAGGTGCAAAGCCCAAGTTTTGAGAAGCGATTTTATTCATCTCATCGCTCACGCCTTGGATCACCGACTTTTTCCTGGCCATGATCATTATTGGGATCGAAATGGTTGGTCTTGTGTTTAATTTTAGCAGGAAATTGATGGGTGTGATGAATTTCAGGTGAAACAGAGAAAATTCCGATGGCCGAAATGTGGAAGTCAAATGAAGGTCCGTTGGTTATAGTTTAAGAAAGAAAAGCCAACCCCCTTTCTGAGCCTTGTGAGTTGAAAGAGGGACTAATACTCCCTAGTATAAAGGAAAGGGTGGCGGAGAGAACAGAATCATTAAGCCCACAATAGAATGTAGACGGTGGGCCGGTGGCATCGGACAATTTACATACATACATGCATACAGAAAACGTGCTTTTTGACCTTTCATCATTCTTCACTACCGAATTGATTAATTGAAATGCTTTTTATACTATTCATGAACTTGGAACCAAAGATGTAGGCATGGACTTGTCAAGGATGAGATATATCCATGACTCTTCCTTCTAAAAATCCCAATTTTTCCACTTCTTATAGCTCTTTAACTCGAATTTTAGAGCAGGCCCAAAACAAGTCTACTGGCCCAGTTATTGCATCAAGCATTTTCACCCTAAGAGGCAAGAGCCAACCAGAAAGTGATGTCAATCTATTTATTGGATTTGGAAGTTGGAACAATCGTTGGGTGGGTTGCTTTCTATATCTCTCCCCTACGAGGGTAAATGAATGGGTGGACTCGAATATTGAGTTATCGGATTTGGTTCACAAAAATTATAAATACTAAAATAAGGTTTGATTGAGGTTCTTTAAACTATCGATTCGAGCACGTTCTCGAATCGAGCCCGAACAATTTGAACATTTCTAACGAATATAATTTGAGTCGATAGAAAATTACAATTTAAGAAAGTTCGAGTAATTTATCGAACTTTAAAATTTGTTCATATTTGAATCATTTATATTTCGAATCGAATTCGAATTGAACTTTTAATCGAGCACGTACGAATTGAACCTCAATTATTTGCTCATTTACTCTCCTAATTTCTCTTTTTTTTTATTACTCCATTTGGCATGAAATCCTCCTGCTCAAATCTTGATGATAAGGGAATGGTATTGGTATGAAATGACGAATTCGGTTATCATAAAATTAATTTTATGATAAATTAGTCAAATATAAAAAAAGATTATCTTCCAACGTATATGTTAATATTGTAATTGACCAAAGTTAATAATCACTTCTGGAAATGACCCATGCGCATGCGGATGAATATGGGGTTAAAGGCGGTCCGATTGCACCTATTATGCCCATCATGTAAAGTAAATTGCTTCTCTCTTTTTTTTTATCACAATTATGAGAATAAAAAATAAAAAATAATATAGTAAGTTTGAACAAAAAACTGTAAAAGAAAGTATATTTTTTATTGAAAAAACATTGTAAACCATTGTAAACAGTTTACGGTGCTTTTTCAATAAAAAATATACTTTGTTTTACAGTTTTTTATTCAAACTTGCTCTATTATTTTTTATTTATTATTCGCATAATTGTGGTAAAAAATTAAAAATCTGCCGGACGTCTTCAAATCGATAAGTCTGCCGACGCCCCAATCTATGAATATGTGCTTGACCATGCTTTATGATTGGTTGTAGGGTTGAGCAAGTAACCAAATTGAAACCGAAACCGCACCAAAAATCACACGAACCGCATCAATTAAAACCGCACCAACGGTTCCGGCGTATGTGGCGGTTTTAGCTAGGTTGAATAACCAAATTTATGGTTCCGGTTTGGTTACTAGCCAAACCAAACCGCATAAAACCGAAACCGCACCATGTGTGTGTATGTATGTATTATCTCTAGTAAATTCTAAAGTTACTTTTCACTTGAACACGCTCAGAGAAAACCCCAGTCTTGCATTGTCATTTTTTCACCAATTGAAAGAAGATGTTAGAGATTATAGAGTCAAAAATTAAGCAATTGGGTTTTAGAATTTTGAATTTGTTTGATGCGTTATTGGAGGGGCTTATAGTTGAGGGGCTCGAGCACTTGATGCATTAGTTAATGTCAATGCTATAATTGTAATAGTCTAATAGATTATTTTTAGTCCTCCCGCAATATATTTTATTCTATCTTGATATATACTTTTTTAATTTTGGGGAACTAGATAAACATTCTTGCTTGTTATCGAATATATGGTCTCCGTTGTTTTATATAAGCGCATATTTTAGTTTTAAAGCATGCTTGATATAATTCTCATTATCGAATTTCATTATTTTAAGTTAATTCTTTCGATATAAGTTTTATGTTAAATTTTATTAAATGCTTAAACTTTTTTTGTTGTTTCAATTGGTTTTGGGCAAAACCGCACTCAACGTCGTTTGCCGGTTTGGTGCGGTTTAAATTTTTTTTCAAACCGCCTAAATCGGCTTTCGGGTGCGGTTTGAACTATGCTCACCCCTAATTGGTTGTGCACGTTGGGTCGGTTTGGGGAGAAGAAAAATATTGCGCATTTTCATATTCTGAAAATACGGCTCCATCCAATCGGAATTCGGAGGAGCCCACTACAATTACGTGAATCAATTTCAGTACATTATTTCATGATGATACATATATTTGGCTTTACATAATACAAACAATCATTTTATGTATATATGTATGCCTTTTTCAGTTGCAAATTTCCTTGTTTGCATGCAACTTTTGGCAATTCCATCAAAGGAAAAAACCTTCAGGCCCGTATCCTTGACTAATAACATGATCAGCTTAATGATTGAAAAGAGAAGCACGACGAAGAATTAATATCAAGGGTCCACAAACTATATATCTATGTCCTGTCCTGCTGTTCACATATCTATAAGTTTTGATATATTGAGGAAATTAAAATTTAGTATGTTTTTATAATATACTTTATGATAATGACAGTTGAGTAAGGAGATGATATGCTTAATTACGTAGTAATTAACTCATACCGCTGTTTAAAAAATTCAAATCCCCTGCCATTAGATATTCTTCCGGCAGACAGGTAAGTCCAAGCCGGCCAAGAGGGTATTTTGGTAAACTAGACTGTCATTTCATTAAACCGATCTTATTGCCGCTAGAGGCTTTAGTGACGGGGGAAAACTAAGATTTTTGTTAGTTTTTTATTATCTTGATATCTTGATCAATAATTAGTATTATAATTGTTGAAATAGTATCTATAATAACTGATAGTCACCGATGAGACTTTATATATACTGTTCTCTTATGAGTTATCAACTTAAGATCACTTTTAGGATTGTGTTGGGTTTATTTGGAAAAAGTAATTCAAATTGTTATCTCTTTAAACAATATAAGTTGGCTCAAAAATTAATATTATATATATATATATATAATTTAATTACTCATTACTGAATTTTAGACATCCTACACAAATGCACGTGGCAAGTAATCTGAGACCGAAAATAGTAAAAATATAATGATTGTAGTTGGAGGAATGTCAGGACTAATTATTAAGAATACATAGTTGGTCTGATATGCCATTTTATTCATGAGTTATATCAAAGTCTTGTGTACAATCTGATTGATAGCAACTAGCAAGGGTTGAAAATATATTGACTTTTTAAATCAATTAGCGAGATCTTAACAGTGCCAGTCGATGTGAAATTATTTGATTTTACTACAGCAATATAGCTACTTATACTGTAAACTAATTAAAATTTATTATTCTGTCTATCTCATATATGAACTTAGTCTTTTTAAAATTAATTTTAAAATATTTTTAAATTTAAAATTGACATAAACTCATTTAATTTTTATCAATAAATTAATAAATATCTTAAACTATTTAAAAGTGTTATTTATTGAAAGATTTATTATTTTATAATATTTCATTAAACGATATCTCAATTTTAAATTTAAAAATATATCAAGTTAACTTTGAAAAGTTAATAATAATAATCTGATAATTTTGAACGGAAGGAAGCTAAGGAGTATTATAGTTTTGAGAAATATTTGAAATTTGGGTTTGAAGTGAATATACTAGTTAGTTAATGGTGTTGTGTAATTATAGAGAGAAGCAATAAGAAATTGTTAGTAGTTGGGGGCATGTGAGAAGGAAGAGAGAGAGCTCCACGCTCACTGTCACTGCCACCAATGAGCAGCCCGGCAGGCAGGAGGGTGAAGCCCACATTCATTCCTCGGTCCATCACTACTGTTAACGTCAAGTTTCGGTCCGGTAGCGCCCAATCACGAGTAATTCACGCTGCTAGAATCAGACGAGAACGGATCACATGAAGCTTCGACGGCTTGTGCCACGGGAGATAGCTCGGTGTAGAATGAGTCTGAGTAGTTACAAGGTTTAACAATGAAGGATAAGTATTTAGTGCTTAAAATAGGTATTATCTCATAATGATAACCTAGGTCTCATATTTATAGTACTCACCACCTTAGAATCCTTCTCCCAGTCAGATTAGGACTTCTAGTGTATGGTAGTTACCATAACTTGGGTCCAACACAATCTCCTTAAAAGGTGCAAGTAGAGTCAATCTCATTACCACCTTTGGAGTTGCCTTATATATCATCTGAATACAGAATTCGGACTCGCACTTGCTTGAGAGAGAGCTTGTCTGTGCAGCCCAAACGGTCCCTATAATCTAACTGGGCTTGGCCCAAAGAACTCAAAGACCGACCCGAACATCACCGGACCGAGTTCGATTATGGTCCGGGAGGGTCTCAAATCTCAAACCAGAACACCTCCAACACTTTCATGGGCCGGCCCGCCGGTCTCTCTCCCCTTACGGTGTTGAATCTTGACCCAAAGGAGGGTCGATAAACGCTCCCGAACATTGCCCCAGTCTCTAATCATAACATATTTATGATTGGAGACTTGAAAGCGTCGAGACTTGAGCAGTCCACGACTAATGAATGACTATGTCTGGAAGGCCGTCTGATCAATACAGGTATTTGAAGCGTCAGACGCCTTTTCACGCCTGGGCCCACCTCCAGTATTTAATAGCCGCCTTGGGGTTCCGTGTCGTTCTCCTTATAAAAACTCCCTTTCCCCCTCATTATCACTTTTACTGACTCTTTGCTTTCAAATTCTCCGGCAAGGCGATTTCCGGCGAGCTTATCTCTTACCCAATCTGCACCATTTTCCTCCCCTGTACTGTCACTTGAGTGCTATTTTTGCTTAACTCCCTTCCATAACTTCTTATTTGCATCACATTCTTTCTAAATGGCCAAATCCAGTACTATTCCGGCCACTGAGCCTATCACCACTACCTCCGCCGTCACCACCGGCGACCTTCTAGAGGTCGTACTGCAGGATGCCCCTGCCGACGACACTTCTTCGATCCTGCCTAGTCCGGTAGACGCCGAGGCTAGGATTTGAAATCATCTTGTTCTCGGAGGTTTTCTCACCTTCATACTCCTTCCACCATCACCCCCTCACAAATTTATGACATCCGGACCCTTTTTAAGATCCCTGAAGAATACCAACTTCGGGTGCCTATGCCCGATGAGAAGATGTTTTGGCGTCCCGAGGCGAGTGGGTGGCCAATCCCCCCTCAGACGTTCTAAAGTCACGGGGTTGGTTCCCCTTCACGATTTCATTTCCTCTTTCTTGAGCTTTGTGGGAGTCGGGTTCGCGCTGCAGCCTCGTGCTAACGCGTACATACACTTAATCTCTTTCATAGCCGTCTGCCAGGAGGTGGGCCTCAGTCCCGGGCTCGATCTATTCTTTGCCCTGTTCACCGTTAGTGGTTCGAAAGAGCCCGGTCTTTGGCAACTCAACAAACTCCCCAACCGCACTGGCCGTCCGATCAAGACCCCTTCAAGCAACAAGGGTGGCATGAGCAGTGGTTTTTGCCAAGGGACCCGACCTCCAACTCCTTCCCCACAGGCCCATCCAACCGATCAGGCGGCTAAGATTTCGAAGTTCCCGAAGGGCCGAGCCGATGCCTTCAAAACGTTCTACAAGCAATGGCAAAGGACCCAATAGAATCTGGGGCTTCTGATGAACGAAGCTTGGTTGTACAAACATGGCTGTGAGTATATTTCTGTATTTCATTATTTTTCCTCCTATTTTACGAAGCTTTCCATGCCTTAACCTATTTGTCCTGTCGCGGTGACTATTTTCAAGCAGGGGGCGTTGACGCCTTTCATCCCGCCACTGCATCACACCCGGGTTCATCCAGGCCCGGTGGCCAAGCGATGTTCTGAGGAGGATACGGTCCGATCAATAACTGTCATTTGGGGTCCACTTCGGGGCCCGAGCCTGACAACCACACAAAGGGGGGCGAAGATGAGCCCATGCGGAGGCGCTTTACTAAAAAGTCCAAGAAGCCCTCAAGCCAGACCATTAAAGCGCCTACTAACAGTCGCCTTATTCCGCCGGCCGACTCTTCCGCCGCCCCTCTCGTCGTCAAAGGCGATCGAGGACTCGGAAGACACCAAGAGGTTCTTCCGAACCTCAATCAAAGAGACCTCGGTTGTCGGAAGGTTCCGATCGGTGAACAGGTGAGATGGTGGTCCCCTGGTGCGGACCGTTCCACCACTCCTTCTTCCGGGGCCCCAACTCCTCCGGGGATCACCGACCACTGTTGGCCCAAGAGCCGTCGAAGGTCTTCCCTTTACCTCTTGATCACTTCAAACTACACGGTGACGATGACCGGGTTTAAAGGTACTCTCCGACCGATTCTTGGTGGCCTATGTTCGAGCTCAGACCGGTGTAATTCCCTTTGTCAATCGATTGCTTCTCTTAACTTTGACATTTCGTTCTTGTCTTGATGTGTGTAGTTTTTCGCAGCTAACGCTTATACTTGCGAGCCATCCCTCCCTCGCCCGATCCACAAAGAAAGAAGTTCAAACTTGGGGACGGAGGTGGAGTTCTTTGGAGGTGAAGTCTGGTCTGTGATCGGACTGAAGAAGGGCGAGATTCTCATCTTGAGACCCGACGCCAAAGTGCCCGGCGGAGGGTCGGTCAAAGAGCTGGGGCATGAGCAGAGTGCTCTTCTGGTAGAGAGGGATCGTCTGCTCCAAGATGTCAAGGATCGGGAGAACGCTATTGACAGTATTACACTCAAGTTCTCCGAGATGCATGACAAGATGATGTTTTTGATCAGGGAGAACAACAACTTGACTGCTACTGTCAATGCCTTTCCCGAGAAGGTAATCGAAGCCAGTCAGCAAGCCATCGCCGAGTATGAGGAATCGGAAGCCTTGAACGATAAGGTCATAGCCCAGTTTGGTGAAGGGTATGAGACGCATCGGGAAAAGGCTAAGGCAAAGTTGAGATGGCTGCTGGGCTCGATGTCTCCATCCTTGACTCTTCGGATGGCGAAGTGCGATCTTTGAAGATGACCCTCTGCCAGAGAGTAGATATGTAGGATTTTGTAATAAATAAAGTTTTTTTCTTCTCTTTTCTTTTGTACTTAGCAGAATCGTAGCGTAGGGTTTGTAAAGTAGAAATTTTCTAAGTATAAATAAGATATACTCTTTTGCCCATGAATGTTTATTGTCAACAGACTTATGGTGATCTCAATCGAGTTATGTCCACCCGAACCTTCTGGTCGGATCGTCTTTAGGGTTTATCTGATTGTAGAGGGTCAACAGTTATACCCGAGACTTATCTCGATCAGTGGTGTCTGCCCGAACCTCTTGATCGGATGGTGCTCGAGATCTGTACTTTAAGCATTTATTAAACTCTTGGTCAGTTATGCTCGGGACTTATCTCGATCATGGAGTTTTTTCGAAGCTCTTGATCGGATAGTGCCCGAAGCATGTCTGTTCAAGTAGTAGCGAAATATATGAATATAGATGAAGTTAAACATTGACAGGAATGGGAACTTTCATTTATATCATTTGAATTGAAACGATTACATGGATAAAAATAAGAACGACATAACTATTACTGGTAAAATTTTCTAAGTATTCCAGCATGTCATGTATTCTTTACCTCCGAACCGTCCATTGCTCGAAGCCGGTAGGTTCCGGGCTTCGGCACTCCTACCACCTCATAAGGCCCCTCCCAGTTAGGCATTAACTTGCCGGTGTTTTGGGGGTTGATGCCTCGAGACTCCGGAGGACCGGATCTCCCATCGCAAACCTCCTTGTCTTCACCTTCCGATTATAGTGTTGGGCTGTTCGTTCGTTGGCGATAGATCGCCAACCTCATCATGGCGGAATCCCGAACTTCATCTAACAAATCTAAATTTGCTCTCAAACCCTCGTCATTATATAGCTCTTTGTATTGGCTGACTCGAAGAGTTGGAGATCCGATCTCAACATGAATGAGTGCATCGGTCCGTATGCCAACTTCGAATGGGGAGTCTCGGTTGTAGTCCTTGGGGTAGTTCGACACGCCCACAAAAAAGCAGATAGCGATTCTTGGGCCAAACCCTTTAATGCATCTAATCTGTTTAATCCCATTGAGTAGGGTTCGATTGGTCACTTCCACTGGCCGTTTGGACCGAGGGTGGGCAACCGAATTCTTGCGATCTTGGATCCCCAATTCTTTCAAAAAGCCTTCAAACTTAGATCCCTGGTATACGCCATTGTCTCGAGACCATCGCCATCTGGATACCGAACCCGGTAGACTACCCTTCTTTAAAAACTTCAAACACTCTCGGTGATCTTTTGCGATGGTTTGGTTTCTCGACCCATTTAAATCATGTAATCAATAGCCACGATCACAAAGCTAACTTGTGTCCCTTAGCCTTTGGCGAGAGGCCCCGAATGTTGATTCCCCACACAAAGAAAGGGATTGGGGACAACACGGAATATAGTTCCTCGGGGGTTGAGTGCGGGATATTCTTTGTTCATTTGGCACTTGGGACACCTCTAGCGAATTCCTTTGCTTGGTGTAGATAGTTGGCGAGAATACCCCGCCTCAAAATCTTATCGCCCGGTGACTTTGCTCTCATGTGATCTCCACAGATGCCCTCACGCATCTCCCCAAGCGTGTAGTCGGCCTCTGAAGGAGTCAAGCATTTAAATGGAAAGCTAAAAGCCGCCTTCCGGTATAGATCTCCATCTATGAGGGTGAAGTTAGAACTTGGTTGTTTGACTTTCTGGCTAGGATTGATGCGAAGGAGGTCCCATCGGACCAAGTAGGAGATATAAGGTGTGAGCAAGAATTGAGTCGGTCCAAAGCCAAGATTTCTATTTTAGGACACTCGGTTTTTCCAAAACTTCTAGGTACACCGATCCCTTTGAAAGAGCTTGCTTGATTGTTGCCCGACCTTGCCAAGGCATCTACTATCGTATCTCTCGACCGATCCAGCCCCGACGATAACAGTATGAAGTAAAGTACATAAGCTTATCCTTTAGCTCAGCTAAATATCTGGTCATCCTTGCCCCCCGGGCTTCGTATTCGCCCGATAACTGCTTGACCACCAGCTGTGAATCACTGTAGATGATCAACCGCTGGACCTCTAGGCTTCGGGCCAGTCGTATTCCTGCCAAGATGGCCTCATACTCTGCTTCGTTGTTTGTGGCCTTGAACCCAAACCGGATAGCTTGCTGCACCTTGAACCCTTCGGGACTTGTTAGGATGACCCCTCGCCCAATCGACATCCACAGTTGTTGATCGAATCCACGTATAGAGTCCACCTTGATGCGGATTGGTTGTGTTTCGGCTACTATATTCGCCTTCTGGTTGGTTAAAGAACACTCAACCACGAAGTCGACCCAATATCGCCCTTTGATTTGATTGCGTTCGGGACGATATTCTATAACAAATTGTGTCAATTCCATTACCCAATGCCTAGGCGATTCGATACTTAAGGCTTGTGCAAAATCTTCTTCAAAGGTTGGTCGGTGTAGACCACTATCAACCAAACCACGGAAATAGTGCACGAGTTTCGCTTTAGCTATTATGAGGGCATAAGAGAATTTTTCCAGGTTCGGGTATCTCGTTTCTGCGTCTCGAAGAACATGGCTGACATAGTACATCGGGAATTGCTTATCTCCCCCATCCCTTACTAGTGCCTCCCCTACTGCCATCGGGCTCGCAGCCAAGTATAAGTATAAAGGTTCGGTGGGGATCGGTTTCATTAATAATGGTACCGAACCCAAATATCTTTTGATCTCCTGGAACGCGTCTTCACATTTTGAAGTCCACTGGAAACTCTTGTCGTTTTTCGGGCCTTTGAGGGTGTCAAAAAAGGGTAGACATCTCTCAGCTGACCTTGACATGAATCTCCGAAGAAGGCGTGATTTGACCGTCATCCGTTGGACATCTTTATATGTCTTTGGAGATTTCATGTCTAAGATTGCCGAGATTTTTTCTGGATTGGCCTCGATTCCCCGTTTACTGACCAGATATCCTAGGAATTTTCCTGAACCCAATCCGAAGGTGCATTTGGTTGGGTTTAGCCTCGATTTATCTTTTGCCTCACCGCTTTCAAGCGATCTTCTAAGTCCTCCAGATGATCCCGGGACCGACATGCTCTTGACGATCATGTCGTCCACATACACTTCCATCATCTGCGCCCAATTGCTTTGAACACGAAGTTCATCATTCGTTGGTAGGTTGCTCCTGCGTTTAGTAGTCAGAAGGTCATCTTCCGATATGCATATATAGCAGATGAGTGATGAAGCTAGTCTTGGGGTATCCTCCTCTTGTGCATCGAGATTTGGTGATATCCCGAGAAAGCGTCCATGAAACTTCAATTTCGTACCCAAGTGGCATCAATTAGCTGATCTATGTTGGGTAAGGGGTAGAAGTCTTTTGGGCAGGCCTTGTTTAGGTTTGTGTAGTCAATGCACATCCTCCACTTCCCATTTTGCTTCTGTACCAATACCACATTCGCCACCATTCGGGATAGTCAATTTCAAAGATGAACCCCGCTTTCTAACAATTTGGTAACCTCTTCGTCTATGATCTTACGTCTTTCCGGGCAAAGATCCTTCTTTTCAGATCAACGGCTTCCTTTTGAATTAAATTATGAAGTTTGTGTAATGCGATCGATTCACTTTACAGGGCATGTCACTAGGTTCCGAAGCGAAAATGTTCAAGACACGGAGTAATTCCACGGCATGATTCGCATTTGTTCGGATAATCCCGCCCGATCTTGACCAATTTATGCGGATTGCTGGTACCAACTCAACATCCTCTGTTTTTCTTCTTTGGTAGAGCCATGGGTTCGATCTCGCCTTCCGTGAGACGGCTCGATCTCAATGGTCATCGTCTTTTTCAACCATAACCCCGACTCGAGGAAATCAAGGTATTTAGATAACATCTTGAGGCGATGTCGAGATCTCCGTTTACTTCCCCTATCCCGTTCGATTGTCGGAAACTTGATTTTGAAGTGGGGTATAGATGTTACCGTTTAAAGTCCGATAAAGGTGGGCCTTCCCAAGATGGCGTTATGGCGAATCCACTTGTCTGGCGAAAATTTTTACCATAATTTACATCTGCTTTGTGGGGGCGTAATCGAACTTATTTGAGTAACGTGATTGTGTCCGTCACATGAATGGCCAAGTGCATCGGCCGTGATAACTGGGCCCTCTCCTCCTAATTCTATCTTCTTTCCTCCCAGATTCATCCATTGGTATGCATGTGTGTAGAGTATATCAACCAAGACCCGTTGTCGATCATCATCCTCTTCATGTCCACTGGCCCGACCTGAGCCGTTATTACCAATGCCCCGTCATGCGGTTCAATCTGCTCGTAGGGTAGTCGTAAATGCGTAAGAAGAAGAGAGATGGTCGTGCTGATAGTATGGCCTCGCCTTTTAAGGCGAGGACCGACCAATGATAGACGACTTCGAGATGTCCATTCCTTTTCTGCCAAACGATCACGCGCCCTATCGGACTACCGCGATATCACATCAATAACTCCTCGAGCTTGTGGGTTCGGTTTTGGTACGTGTTTGTCGGTGGGCTCGGTGTTGTCCTCCCCCAGGGCTTCCGGCCCTTCTCTACCAACTACGTCTTGTACCAACTTCCCGCTCGGACATTCTTTTCTATTAAGTCTTTCAAGTTGGTGCAATCTTTCGTCGTATGACCCGAGCTACGGTGGTACGCACAATACTTGTTGCGACCCTCTTCCCACAACCGGGATCGTTTGACATGGTTCGAAAAAGGGCTTGCTTCGCATCTCTTCCGATATCTTGGCCCGTCAGTATTGAGTGCGGTGTACACCTTGTTGACCCTTTATTTGGGAAGGTGGCCTTCCACGCGCCCCGTTGTAGTTTTTCTTGTAACTTTTCGACCTCCCCCGATTGTCGGATTTACGATAGCAATTCTGTTTGTCCCGATCTCGATACTTCTCGTGGGATTGAGGTTTGAAATTCCCCATCGCTTCCTCGATTCTTTATGTGATCTTGACCCTATGGAAGGCCTCTGTCGGTCGGTAGGGATTGATCACTGTGTCCTTCATCAACTTCTTTGATTTTAGATGTCAAGCCCGTTGTGAAGAATCCCAGAGCTTGGGGGGAATTGGCTCCACCACCGATCCCACAAAGATCCCAAATAATTAATAAATGAAATTTAATTTCCTCTAATTATTATTTTGAAATAGTAAGGGTTGATGTGATTAATGATTAGTTATGGATAGTTATAGTTATGGGTAAAATATAAAATATTTCAAAATAAGCAGTGGTTATAAAATATTTCATTGTTGTGGGGAATATTCGTTTGGTCGTGGAATATTAAATCTTTGTCGGGGAATATTAAATGCGGCCAGTATTGACCGTATGTGTGGCCCCCATAATGAAAAGCGATTGGAGGAAGAAAATGACAAATATAAGTTGTTTAAAAATACTTGGCGTAGTTATTCTGAATTTACCTTTGTTGGAATACCCGGTGGTTAAAACACGATGTCTGGCGTTGTTGTTGCGGTAGCTGCGGTATTGCACCAATTATTGACTCTTACGTAAGAAGGCCTTTACTCGATAATGGTTCTGATAATTCTTTATTCGGTGTTTTATTTTATTGATTGATAATTCTTTGCGTTGATATTTTATATTCTTTGTTGTTTTAATAATTGTCATTTACGGTATTTTTCATTATCGAAGCGATAATTCATATTATCTGAATAATATTATTAGATAACATTATTGCGATGTCTAGAAAGTTACATCTAAGGAGAGGTTTGGTCACTAATTTGCGGCGCCGGTAAGGAGAAATTCTTATTGGAAAGCCCCTCTTTCACAGGAGGCGCACTGGTTGTCGATATTGTGATTACGTAATATTATTTGTGAATAATTAATTATTGATTCATATGATGAGGAAAATATTGATTTTATGTGGATATAGATGGAGAAAATTTTTAATGTGACAATTGTTGAAAATTGAAATTTTATCTTTTACGATAAAATAATTCATTTAAATATATATAATATTATATTTTAATAATATAATAATGGTGATATTTTTACAACGAATGTGGGATATATGAGTATCTGAGGAGGAAGAGTATTTTTGTTGCAATAAATGTTTAAAACATGTTAAACATGTAAATTGGACCCCATTTATTGGTGAAATTTGATTATAGCCTCTAAAATCGCTTGGTTTGTGGATTTGGTCAATTTACATTTGGAATTTGGAAAAACTTTCTTACGCAAAGTTGTAGAGAATTGAATTTCCTATAAAAACTTCATGATTTGAATTTTTCGACAAAAGGGCTATTTATTATGAATTATTGAAGTTACGAAGCTCAAAATAATTGATTTTTGGAAGTTTTAATTATTTATTTTATGAAAAACGTTTTTTTACTTCTTCTAGAAGGGAGCATGTGGTTTGTATTCAGATTTTCAGATTCTAAGAATGGGCGTGAAAATTTTATATATATTATTATTATAATAAATTTTTACGCTTTGGTATTCTAGCGATTTCTATAAATAGGTCTTGGGTTAGAATTGAAAATCACACGAAGCTGAAGTTTTCTCTCTCTATATTATCGGCGTATTCTTGTGAGTATTTTGAGTATACTTTGAGTATTGCTATACGGTGAAAGTTCGAATATAGCTATATATCGATATATTAGGTTAAATCTTGATCTTTCGAGGTAAGGGATATTATTTTTTTTTCGTAATGATATTATTTCTTTGATATCATTATCTTTGAAATATTGATCTGAAGTTTTTATCAAATTTGGAACTTTTGGTGTCGGAGATTCTTATTCACGTATCGGCCTTTATTCCGCGTATATCTGGTCTTATTCACGAATACGGACCTTTATTCATGAAAAAAAAAATTTTTCTTTTCGTCAAAATATCTATTGTGGATCTAGCTTTGATTGTATCCATGTTTTGATCATTCTTGAATTTTACACCACTATGATTATTTTTTTGAGGTATTTTTGGGCGTGGATAAAACAAAATACGAATCCTTAATCCTTAATCCTTGTCGTTTTGTTTCTTTGGATTCGTTTTAAAAAAAAAAATATTTTCATCATCCTCGGTCTTAAATGATGATATTATTGAATATCTTTGGCTGTAGTGCAAAGATGAATGATTTATGATGAATATCTTTGGCGATGGTGCAAAGATGAATGATTTCGATGAATATCTTTGGCCGTAGTGCGAAGATGAATGATTTCGATGAATATCTTTGGGCGTAGTGCGAAGATGAGCAGTGTTTAGATGAACATGACCAGTGGTGAATGTCCTTGGCTTTTGTAGTGCGAGGATGAATATTTGATCGGATATATATTGATTGATGTTACGGGGATAAAAATAGGCGATGAACTTTAAAATTCATACATAGAAGATAGTAGTTTGCATTCTCTCTGCTCTTCTAATGAATTATTATTTCAGCTGCGAATATTGATTTAAAACTTGTTGTCTATTGTATTACATTATTATATTTTTCCTGTTGAAGACTAACGATAATTTTGTTGTATATTATCTTAGTCGTAATATTCTTCTTGAAATTTAGTCGAGCTCACCCTTTTCCTTTTTGTTCCATTTTTCTTCTCGGGGAGGCGAGAATATAGCGAAATGCAGTCGGGGTATGGAATGAAAGTTCTAGGGAGAGTTGTTTAGTAGTCCTCACCATTGTTGTAAAATAATGTATCAATAATTATGATGAGGATTTATTTGTATGTGGATATTATGCAGATGGCGATATCGTATTTAAACTCACGAGTTTCTTATTGTAATAATAAAGTTGTAGTTGTTTACATGCAGTGTATTGACAACTCGGAATGGGTGATGTAGACCTATTTTGGGGGTGTCGCGGTTGGTATCGAGCTTAGGGATATGATCTCTGGCGGAGATCGGGGAATAGAACTAGGAGGGGAGGCGAGTAAATCCTTGTTAGTGTGTCTACTGAAAGCTTATTTGATAGTTAGTCGGTATATAGGGATATTATGTGATATATTGATTTCCTTAATTAACCCTTGTTTTATGGCGGTATTTGAGAATGTCATTTGAGAATATTATGATGGAAATGAGGCCAGTGGAGCCTTTGTACTCTGCAGCGAGGAGAGCGTCTGACAGTGGTGATGTTCTCTCTGTGAACAACACCCTTTGGCGAGATGATGAGCGAGGGGATATTTAGAAGCTTTTTGCGGTTCATGCAAAATCGAGACGAGGAGACTTCGTGTTCAAAACATAGGAGAGAAATGATAGCAATTCACGGGTTGTCACTGACCAAGCGATTCGAAAAAAGTTGGGACCACGAATTTAAGGAAAGCGGATCCGATCATGGCGAAACATGGGTCAAACAAATTACCAAGATATTCGATGTCTTGGGATGCTGCGGAAGAACGAAGGTTCCATTCGCGCCACTTTATGTTAAAGTGGCGGCGAGACTCTTGGTGGGAATGCGTGAAGCGTACCATCCGTACTTTTCGGCGTATGTCTTGGGAGCGTTTGAAACTATTTAATGACAAATACTTTCACGAAAGTGTTCGTCGTATGAAGGAAGTGGAGTTTATTAATTTGGAAGCGAGAACAACATGGCGGTGTCTCGATGCTGGGCGAAGTTTGCGAGTTATCGGTTTGCACCTCATTTGGTGGAGAATGAGGA
The DNA here is from genome assembly GCA_020205605.1 of Panax ginseng. NCBI lineage: Eukaryota > Viridiplantae > Streptophyta > Magnoliopsida > Apiales > Araliaceae > Panax > Panax ginseng. The sequence goes on from CM035127.1 coordinate 5,717,723, forward strand.
GCGTATGGCGGATGTTTACGAGAGGTTTGAAACCGGCGTCGTCGATATCTCATCTCTCGTAAATTTTCTCTCTATTAGGATGTTGTTAATGGGGCTCGATTGTTAGGCGAGATACTTGAATACGGTCGGCCAGAGGTACCCTGATCGAGGATCATCTAGGAGATAGCGATCAACAAAACAATGATAACCGGTGGAGAAAGAAAAAAAGCGGACAAAAATGGTAACCACTACGGTGGTAATCATAGCCGTGAAAATAGAAAAAGCGAGTCGGGAGGAGATTTAAAAAAGGAGATTCAACAACGACCGTATGAAGGCAGCAGTGCAATGACAATTTGGTTCGAGGAGAGAAGCGACCCACCGGTCGTATCTTATAAATCGGAAAAGAGGACATATCGGTCAAGCGCCCTATGAGTTCGGTATCTTTATAATTGTGGAAAGGAAGGACATATCGCTCGAGATTGCGAGTAGCGAAACCTAGTTCGGTGAGGGACGGTGACTCGAAAAAAGTATCCCGAGAAAAGTCAAAGTCAGCGGTTCTGGAAGGCGTTTGTTGTGGTGGTCAAAATCGAGGAACAAGCGAGGTGATCACGGGTAAGCTATTTATAAATTCTTGTGAAGTTTATACTTTCTGAATCTAGGTCTTTACCCATTCATTTTTATCTCTCCTGCTTGTGCTCAGCGTTTAAACTTGACTCAGGAGAAATTAGACTTTGACTATCTGTGGAAACTCAGTTAGGAGAAACTTTCATCATCATCCTTTGTTTATAAATCTTATACAATCCATGTTGGCACCCTTATCTTTTACATTGACCTTATCTCTTTAAAGATACTTGCTTTTGATGTGATTTTAGGGATTGATTGGTTAAGCTACTCATCATACCAAAATTGATTGTTTTCGTAAGGTTGTTAGCTTTCGTATTCCTAAACAACTTTGTTGTTGAATTCAAACAACTAAACCATTAAAATCAATCAACATCATATCTAATCATAAAGCTATTCGTTTATTAAAAAGCGGATGTCAAGCTTTCTTAGCCCATGTTATGGATTTGAATAAAGACACGTCAAAATTGAATAATATTCTGTTGTTATTAACTTTCACGGCGTATTTCTGAAGAACTTCGGTCTACCCCGAGCGTGAAGTTGAATTCTTTATTGACCTTGAACACAGTACAAAGCCCATTTCTAAAACCCATATCGAATGGCTCTATTGAACTTGAGGAGTTAAAGGTCAACTACGAGGAGTTGTTGGACATTGGTTTCATTAAATCTAGTACATCTCCTTGGGGTCTCTCTGTTTTATTTGTAAAGAAGAAAAGCGGGAGTTGCGACTTTGTATTATTATCTCGGGAATTGAACCATATCTTTATCGAGAATAGGTATCCTACCTCGTATTGATGACTTGTTTGACCCGATTGCTGAGAACACTGATTCTTTTCAAAAATCGATCTTAGATTACGGATATCATCGGTGAAGATTAGGCGAGGATATTCAAAGCGCGCTTTAGAACTCGATGCGGGCATTATGAATTCTTAGTTATGTCTTTCGGATTGACTAATGCTCTGCTGGCTTTCATGGATATGATGAGCAGAGTATTCAAAGAGTATTTGGATCGAGTTCGTTGTTGTCTTTATTGATGACATCCTCATATATTCAAAAGTGAAGTGAAGATCATGAGCACCATTTGAAATTTGGTACTCGAAAAGGCCGTGAAAACAAGCTTTATGCCGAGTTAAAGAAATCGAGTTACGGCGAGGAAGTAGCATTTCTTGGGCATGTGGTGTCAAAACATGGAGTATCTGTTGACGTGAAGATTGAAGCAATATCTGAAGTTTAGAACAGCAAAGTCGGTGGTGAAATCACGTAGCTTTTGGGCTTATTTGGTTATTATCGGAGATTAAGTGGAAGGTTTTCTCGAATCGCTACTCAGATTAACTCATCTAACTTTCGGAAGGATACAAAATTCGTTTGGGGGCGAAGAATGCGAGAAGAGTTTCAAGAGCTTAAGAGGAGACTTATTTATTTTGTTCTAACAATACCATCTGGTTCGGATGGATTTGTTATCTCTGATGATCTTGAGGCAAAGGGTTAGGATGTGTTCTCATGCAGCGTGGGAAAGTCATAGCCTATGCCTGCGACAACTTAAAGAATATGAGAGGAATTATCCTACTCGTGATCTAGAGTTAGCGTGATGATCGTTTTTTATTAAAGATCTGGAGCCTTATCTCATATGGGGAGAAAGTGGAGATATATTGGACCATAAAAGCCTTAAATATTTCTTCACTCAAAAAGAACTTAACATCTGGCGGTGACGTTGGCTCGAGCTATTGAAGACTACGACCACACTTATTGATACCATCACGGAAGCGAGCGTGGTGGTGTGGCGTTGAGTAGAAGATCATATCACGAGGAGCGAGGCGATGATGTCAAGTATATCGCGTAGACCCGACTTTAATAGAAAAAGTTAAGGTTCTTTCGAGCAGCCAGGCCGGGGTGATGCATATGAAGAAGAAAGTACAAAGGGGCTATTAGGGGCGAGAATTGATGAAGAAGGAATACTTGAGTCCACTCCGGACTTTGTGTTCTAGCGATTACGATTTGAAGTACAAGATTATGATGGAGGCACACTGATACACCATTTGCGATCCATCAGGAAATCTACTAAAATGTATCGTGATCTTGACATACATTTTGGTGGAACAATATGAAGAGAGAGATTGCAAAGTTTATCTCGACATGTTTAACTTGTCGGCGTGTAAAGGCGGAACATCAAGTGCCTAAAGGACCATTGCAACCACTTGAGATTAGAAATGGAAGTGGGAACACATTACCATGGATTTCGTTACGGGACTTCCACGGTTTCTCAAGGCATAATCTTTATTTGGGTTATTGTTGATAGATTAACCAAGTCTGCTCATTTCTTGCCGTCACGGAGACTTATTCCTTGAGCGTCTTGCTCGAATATGCGTAAATGAGATTGTGAGATTGCATGGCATGCGGTATCCATAGTTTGGATCGTGACCCAAGATTCACTTCAAGATTTTGGGTTAGCTTGCAAAAAGCTATAGAGTGCAGTTTAAGATTGATCGGCATACCATCCTCGAAGCAGACGGACAATCGAGAGAGGACTATTCAAACTCTTGAAGATTTATTAAGACTACGTGTCCTAGACTTTGAGGCGGTTGGGATAAGTATTTACCATTGGTGGAATTCTCCTACAACAAGCAGTTATCGAGCAAGTATAGGTGTGGCCCCATTGAAGCATTATATGGGCCGAAAGTGTCATTCTCTCGATATGTTGGGATGAGGTGGGTGAAGCAACATTGTTGGGACGAGAGTTGAAATGCGTATGACTCTAGAAAAGATCGAATGATTGACAAGCGTATACAAAGCGGCACAAGATCGACAAAAGAGTTATGCGGATCTTCATGAAAGGATGTGGAATTTAGTATAGGGGATCATGTATTGTTGCGTGTTGCCCCGTGGAAGGAGTTCAAGATTCGGGAAGAGGAAAGCTCGATCCACGATTTATTGGTCCATTTCAAATTCTTGGTAGGAAGTAGGAAATGTAGCCTATAGACTCGCGTTACCTCAAGTATGTCTCGTGTTCATAATGTGTTTCACATATCATACTGCCGTAAATATGTGAAAGACCGAATCACGTTATTGAGTTAGAAGCAGGACGAGATAATAGAAAGACTTAGCGTATGAGGAAGTACTGTCAAGATCTTGGATAGGAAGGAGCATGTCCTACATACGAAGGTCATACCACAAGTTAAAGTCTTGTGGAGAAACCATCTTATAGAGGAAATGACACGGGAGTTGGAAGCGGAAATGAAAGCGAGGTATCCTCATCTTTTGAAACACAGTGCGTCGTCGATTTCGAGGGCGAAATTTCATAAGGAGGGAGGTTGTAAGATCCCAAATAATTAATAAATGAAATTTAATTTCCTCTAATTATTATTTTGAAATAGTAAGGGTTGATGTGATTAATGTGGATAGTTATGGGTAAAAAATCATAAATATTTCAAAATAAGCAAGTGGTTATAAAATATTCATTGTTGTCGGGGAATATTCGTTTGGTAAGTGGAATATTACGTCTTTGTCGGGGAATATTAAATGCTGACGGTAGACAATGACCATGTGTGGAGCCCCATAACAAAAAGCGATTGGAGGAAGAAAATGACAAATATAAGTTGTTTAAAAATAGCGGCGTAGTTATTCACAGATTTACCTTTGTTGGAATGCCGGTGGTTAAAACACGATGTCTGGCGTTGTTGCTTGCGGTAGCTGCGGTATTGCACCAATTATTGACTCTTACGTAAGAAGGCCTTTTCGATAATGGTTCTGATAATTCTTTATTCGGTGTTTTATTTTATTGATTGATAATTCTTTGCGTTGATATTTTATATTCTTTGTTGTTTTAATAATTGTCATTTACGGTATTTTTCATTATCGAAGCGATAATTCATATTATCTGAATAATATTATTAGATAACATTATTGGCAATGTCTAGAAAGTTACATCTAAGGAGAGGTTTGGTCACTAATAATTGGCGAGGTAAGGAGAAATTCTTATTGGAAAGCCCCTGCTTTCACAGAGGCTGCACGGTTGTCGATATTGTGATTACGTAATATTATTTGTGAATAATTAATTATTGATTCATATGATGAGAAAATATTGATTTTATGTGGATATAGATGGAGAAAATTTTTAATGTGACAATTGTTGAAAATTGAAATTTTATCTTTTTACGATAAAATAATTCATTTAAATATATATAATATTATATTTTAATAATATAATAATGGTGATATATTTTACAACGAATGTGGGATATATGAGTATCTGAGGAGGAAGAGTATTTTTGTTGCAATAAATGTTTAAAACATGTTAAACATGTAAATTGGACCCCATTTATTGGTGAAATTTGATTATAGCCTCTAAAATCGCTTGGTTTGTGGATTTGGTCAATTTACATTTGGAATTTGGAAAACTTTCTTACGCAAAGTTGTGAGAATTGAATTTCCTATAAAAACTCATGAGATTGAATTTTACGACAAAAGGGCTATTTATTATGAATTATTGAAGTTACGAAGCTCAAAATAATTGATTTTGGAAGTTTTAATTATTTATTTTATGAAAAACGTTTTTTACTTCTTCTAGAAGGAGCATGTGGTTTGTATTCAGATTTTCAGATTCTAAGAATGGGCGTAGAAAATTTTTTATATATATTATTATTATAATAAATTTTACTGCTTTTTTGGTGTTCTAGCGATTTCTATAAATAGGTCTTGGGTTAGAATTGAAAATCACACGAGCTGAAGTTTTCTCTCTCTATATTATCGGCGTATTCTTGTGAGTATTTTGAGTATACTTTGAGTATTGCTATCGGTGAAAGTTCGAGATATAGCTTTATATCGATTATTCGGTTAAATCTTGATCTTTCGAGGTAAGGGATATTATTTTTTTTTCGTAATGATATTATTTCTTCAATATCATTATCTTTGAAATATTGATCTGAAGTTTTTATCAAATTTGGAACTTTTGGTGTCGGAGATTCTTATTCACGTATCTGACCTTTATTCGCGTATATAGTCTTATTCACGAATCTGGCCTTTATTCATGAAAAAATAAAAATTTTTCTTTTAAGTCAAAAAATATCTATTGTGGATACTAGCTTTGATTGTATCCATGTTTTGATCATTCTTGAATTTTACACCACTATGATTATTTTTGAGGTATTTTTGGGCGTGGATAAAACAAAATACGAATCCTTAATCCTTAATCCTTGTCATTTTGTTTCCTTTGGATTCGTTTTTTTAAAAATATTTTTCATCATCCTCGGTCTTAAATGATGATATTATTGAATATCTTTGGCTTTGTAGTGCAAAGATGAATGATTTATGATGAATATCTTTGGCGATGGTGCAAAGATGAATGATTTCGATGAATATCTTTGGCGTAGTGCGAAGATGAATGATTTCGATGAATATCTTTGGGCGTAGTCTGAAGATGAGCAGTGTTTAGATGAACATGACCCATTTGGTGAATGTCCTTGGCTTTTGTAGTGCGAGGATGAATATTTGATCGAGATATATATTGATTGATGTTACGGGGATAAAAATAGGCGATGAACTTTAAAATTCATACATAGAAGATAGTAGTTTGCATTCTCTCTTAACTCTTTAATGAATTATTATTTTCATTGCGAATATTGATTTAAAACTTGTTGTCTATTGTATTACTATTATATTTTTTCCTGTTGAAGACTAACGATAATTTTGTTGTATATTATCTTAGTCGTAATATTCTTCTTTGAAATTTAGTCGAGCTCACCCTTTTCTTTTTTGTTCCATTTTTTCTTCTCGGGAGGCGAGAATATAGCGAAATGCAGTCGGGGTATGGAATGAAAGTTCTAGGGGGAGAGTTGTTTAGTAGTCCTCACCATTGTTGTAAAATAATGTATCAATAATTATGATGAGGATTTATTTGTATGTGGATATTATGCAGATGGCGATATCGTATTTAAACTCTTTTTGAGTTTTTATTGTAATAATAAAGTTGTAGTTGTTTTACATGCAGTGTATTGATGACTCGAGAATGGGTGATGTAGACCTATTTTGGGGTGTCATACTCCACACTCGCCATAGTTTTCTTCCACGAAAAGTGTTCGATTGTGATTGTTATTTAAGCACCCCTCGCCTGGCGCATGATGTTAACGCATAAGTTTGGCCGTAGCGTCAATCACAGAATCCACGCGCTAGAGAACACGACGCGATAACGGATCACACGTGAAGCTTGGGACATGCGGGTTTAACAATGGAGGATAAGTATTTAGTGCTTAAAATAGGTATTACCTCATAATGATAACCTAGGCCTCATATTTATAGTACTCACCACCTTAGAATCCTTCTCGATTCGGATTAGGACTCCTAGTGTATGGTAGTTACCATAACTTGGGTCCAACACAATCTCCTTAAAAAAAGTAGAGTCCAATCTCATTACCACCTTTGGAGTTGTTTTATATCATATCTGAATAAGTGCGGACTCTGACGCTTGAGAGAGAGCCTGTGCTGAGCCCCAAACGGTCCTATAATCTAATCTGGCTTGACCCAAAGAACTCAAAGACCGGCCGAACATCACGGGCCAGGGTTCATTTATGGTCCGGAGGGCTCAAATGCCAAACCGAACACCTCCAACACTTTCATGGGCTTCGGCCTATCGGTCTCTCCAGCCTTTTTGGTGTTGAATCTTCAACCCAAAAGAGAGTTATAAAACGCTCCCGAACAACTACTAATTGCCTTCTCTTCTCCAATATATATAGACCCCACAAATTCCCCAAACCCCAATTAATTCTCTGTTTATATATAGTCGTCTCAATTCTCATGATCAACTGCATGCCATTCCTCTGAAACCCATTTCTTCTTTTCAATTGTTTTGTGTACCACTTACGTACGCACTCATTTTCTCTTTCCAAGTTCTAAGAAGGATGTTTTCATTGTTTAGGATACTTTAGAAGAAAAAAAAAAGGTTTTTACATACATATGTCACATCCCGAACCTAATTAATGTTGACCTGACCTGACCGGCCGGACATCAAGATTCAAGATTATTGATAACAATTAAACAATGAAAAAAGGGCAATCAAACTCGATTACTGTTACTATAAATTGACGATCTTACTTTAGGCCTACCACCACAAATTAAAGGTAATTCATATATACCATAGTATATACATGGAATGAATCCCACTCCGGTACTACTCGTACAGCTGATTGCATGCCTTAGTTGATAAAGTACTCTAATGATTTTATTCTTTCACCTGGTATATGTATATACTTTGTGAACTTCTTTCTTCTGCTCCTAAACATCCGCCTCAAAGAGCTAGCCTCTAGCTTGTTTTATGAAATACTGGTGTATATATATATATATATTCCACGCTAAGTTGGTATACCCTCCGATCCCTAGCTACGTACTAACTACCTATAGCAGCTCCAATGCTCTGTCTGGCATGGGCACGATCGAGACTTGTTCTTTTCATCTTTGGACAAACTTATATGTTCATAGTCACTATCTTTTCAGCGTGCATGCGCTGATTGCGTCTTTTGTCATTAAGTGTCTATACAAGATTATAAACCCTTGACAACTACATCACATATCATTTATCTACAAACTCATTATCTCTTGACCTGCGTTTCGGTCTTGTGTGCGAGTAATCTTAGAAGAATATATATATATATATATATATATATATATATATATGGAGACCGATCCATAATAATTAAACATTGTAAAAATATATAATCTTACAACGCATCGCTACCCTCCATCCGAAGATTTAATTTAGGGTTTAATAGAGATGTCGTCCGCAGTTTAGTTTCCAATATTCTGCAGTTTAATACTGCGAACGAGTCAAATATCCAAAATACCCTCTTTAAAAAAATCTCCTGCAAATGTTAACTATTTTTGGCCCCAAATTCAAATTTTATTTAGTTTTTTAAACGGTTTCTTCTTCTGGGTAACTACCTTTTGAAAGTATTGCAAAGGGCAGTCCCAATATCATTGTCATCATCGTCATTGTCCAAAATTTCTGCGTCCCTCCCTTTTTGTTATTTCTGATACAAATTACAAACTCCATAATTACTCATACAAACAAACAATTACTGCCCTAAATTAAATTTACTTGTACTAAATTCAAAACACAAATACAAATGAACACAAATGAAATCAATATTAACACTATCCGCAAAGCAAAAAACTAATAAAATTGAGGAAATAAAAAACTTAGAGAAATATTCTACCTCGATACGGAGCGGAGTTGAGGATTAGGATTTTCCCACTCTCTCATCAAACACAATTTCTAAGAGGGTTTTAATGTTTTATGTTCCGTGAGAGCCTGAAGACGTATTTTATATATATATATATATATATATATATATATATATATATATATATTGCAGATTATTTGCCAAGTAGAGGTAAGAGAAAGAAAAGTCTTTATAGTGTTGTGCCTTGACGTCGAGTATAAGACCCCAACTTTTAATTTATGAATAAGATTTGATTTTCTTTGTTTATTATTCTAAATAGTAAGGTGTTGATTTAATAAATGTTATAGTTGTGGGTGATATGTGCAAATTATACAAAGTAAACATGCAGTTGTCGAAAAATATTCGTTTGGTCATGAAATATTCTTTTTGTCGGAGAATATTAGTACGACGGCGTAATCATTGGTGGACCATATAAGGAAATAACTGTCGAATATATAAAGCGACAGAAATAACGTTTTTTTTATAAAAATAACGACAATAATTGCCACAGTAGCACAACTACATAGTATTTGTGATTATTGATACTTACATTGTCAATAATGCTAACTAATAATATTATTCAAATAATATAAAATATTGTGTAGATGTTATTGTAACAATTATTAAATCAATGATATGAGATACTATGAAATGCTACTATGACAATTATTAAATACTGAGTGACACCATAAGGATAAATTCTTATCGAAAAACACCATATTTCCTGGGAATGATCTTGTTGTCAATATTGTGAGCTTATAATATTAATAGTGAATAATTATTATGTGGTGGATATTGGTTCAATTTTGATATAAATGAAGGAATTTAGCATGAAACATTTGTTGAAAGTTTAACATATTTATCTATGGAATCACAATTATCTTCTTCGATAAAATATTCATTCAAATATATTATTATAATATTACATTATAATAGTATAATATGATAATATAATAGTATAATTTTATAATTTAAATGGTAATATTATTATAATAATATATAATTTTCATCATGTGAATAAAAGTGGAGTGAAGGTTATCATTTTCATCATGTGAATAAACGTACGTTCTTTTTTTTTTTGTCCATAGTATGGCTTAAAACTTCTCCTGCAAAACATGTTTTCTAAATTTGTGGGCCTCACCCATAAAAAAATATGAGAAAGTTAGACAAGTTAGGCAAAGAAGAATAAAAAATTAGGCAGGTTGTTTAAGTTTTCCTTCGAAGTTTCACTATAAAAAAGGAGGTCACATATTCATTCTAAGGACACAAAAACACAAGTGGTTTTACTATTATATTGTGAATATTTCTTTTGATTAATTATAAGAATACTTTTAGTGTATCTTATAGTGCAAGATTTTCTTAGAATAATATCCGTTATACCAGTCAGATCTAGTTTCTACTAAGGTAAAAGATGTTATTTTCTTTCAATACTCGTAAGAGATATCATTTTCTTTAATACTTCATATTATGTAAGTGATATTATTTTATTTCATATTCCTAAATTTACACTTACTATGGTAAGTATTATTTCTATAATAACTGAAATGATTAGAAATTATTTTGAGGTTTGCGTTTCATCTAATATCATTTAACTGGAATATTGGTCTAAATTTTCTTATTAAATTTTAATCTTTTCATTTCGGGGTAATATTCATCCGTGGTACTATTCATACCGGAGTAATATTCATCCGGTGTACTATCCATGCCGGAGTACTATTCCTCCGGGTTATTATTCATGCCGGAGTACTATTCACGAAGAAATTTAGTTTTTTTTCTTTGTCCAAATTATCTTTGAAATACGAATCTTAAATATCATTCTTGATTTTTACTCCACAATTGATGATCATGTTGACAATTTGGACATTCTTAAACTCTGGATAAATTAAATTATAAATATCTAATATTTATCATTAATCTCATTTGATTCATTCTTTATATCATTGTCATCACCCTCATGCTTATATATATTGTAATGAAAGTCATCTTTGGCCCGTAATGCAAAGATGGACTATTGATTGGTATGATTATGACCATGAATTGTGTATTAATTGGTATAATCATGACCTTTGATGTTACAGATAAAAGTTTATGGTAAAAGTCTTCTTTGGCCCGTCGTGCATAGATGAACAGGTGTTTGGTGATCATGACCATTGGTGATACAAACGAATATCTTTGGCCCGTAGTGCATAGATAATTCGTTGCTTTGAAATAATTATTGACTAGTGTTATAGGAATAAAATATTGATGATTGACTTTTAAATCATAGAAAATAGTAGACATCATGCTCTACTTGACTCTTCTAATGGATTGTTATTTCTGTTGCAGTTGTTGATTTAAAACTTGTTGTCCGTTATATTTTATCTGATTTATCATTGTTGAAGGCCAAAGAAAATTTATTCCTTATTTTCTTAAGCATAATATTTTTGACTGGCTAGTTAAGCTCACCATTGTTCTTCTCAGGAAATAAAAATGTAACTAGGACTAGTCGGGGAGTGGAGTAATGGTCCGAGATAGTTACTATAGAAGTCTTCACTATGTTGTGAAATAGTATGATAATAATTGTAATGACGACTTAATTTAAGTTTGGATATTGTCGTATTATGTACGATGTAATATTTATATTCAAACTCACAATGTGTGTGGTCGTATTTTGAACGACAATTTAATAGTTGTAAATAGGGAAGTTTGTATTGTAATTTTGTAGTATGTATTTGGCGACTCAAAATGGATTGTATAGACCTATTTTTGGGGGCGTCACATCGAGTATGTAGAGGAGAACAAGGATGAGCCACCCAAAATGGAGCGTTATTGACGGTGTCGGAGACTTGTCGGAATCTGATACGTCGAAATAGGATTCTGGTAAGGAAGATTTTGGCGAAGGTGGATAGTCCGTGAGGTTGTCGGTGAGGACGTTGCTGTAATCAGCAAGAAGAAAGAGGTAATTCATCACGTCAATGGTTACTTTTTTTGTGCAGTCACCTTAATTGTTGCTTCGATGACTGTCTCTGTGGCACTCTTAGTTGGGCTCCGAGTAAGAGCCTCGGGCGAATCCTGGGCCCAATCGCACAGAATGCCAAGCCAAGCGATGTCCTGAGCCTGTAGCAAAACTCGTTCTTTATCGAAGAGATGTGTTCGGGTTCGAGCGATGATAACGAATGTCTTCGAGCTCAAGCAACGATAAGAATGTCTTCGGGTTCGGGAATGTTTGGGACTTCGGCTTCGGAGCAGATGACTTCGGCCTTCCGGAGTTCAACGGAAGACACTTCAGAACGAATATGTAATATATAATAAATATGATCCCCATATTGAATGTGTCTCCGCCACTATCCACGACGTCAATCTTAACTATCCGACCACCACCTTCCGTCGCCCGACATACCTATATTTGTTCAACGCATGTCTCTCTCACTTACTTTGTCTTTTTAATCGATTAATTTTGTTTTGCTCTTTATCTGTTCACTATTTTGTTTTTTTTTTCAGGTTTCTAATTATAATTTTGGCTTGTTAATTTTTTGACACGGTGATACATATAATAACTTGATGGAATTTGTTAACTTTGTTAAGAAAGAAACGAATTATATCTGATGGAAAGCCAATCTTCGTAATAAAGAAACGACAATCCAATTTTTTGTAAAAGATAGGATCTTTTCTCAAAATAAGAATTATGACTGTTGAATTTTTGAAGGGAAGTTAATAATGTTCCTAAAGGAAGTGTATGTACTGAGTTTGAATCCTACCATGGTATTATTATCATCTTTTTACTTTTTAGTGTAATTTGATTACCCTGAGAACAGTGAAGATATATGAGAATGATGTTAAATGTACTATTGATGAGGCGAATGGTGACGCCGTTATCATTGCCCACATCTCAAAGAATTATGCCGGATGGCTATACGAGATGCGACAAAGGGCAATCCGGGCGATAGAAGAATGCTTGGGACTACTTTCTTGAGATCATCACCCATAAAGCGATATCGAGATCGGCATGTGTTTGTGATGATGTGTCGCGTCTTTGGGATGATCTTTGCGTTGAAGACCAAGTCGAGGCGGATGAAGAAGAATCGAGGCAAGCTACGAGTTGTACATACTTCTTAGCAGGCATGATCGTTTTAGGAGGTTAAAGTGGTATATATTTATCTTTAGTTTAGTTTAATATTAAACTGTAACTATAGTAATTTAAGTTGATATTATTTAATATATATGATTTAGGCCATGCGGAGTAGCTTGGGCTGACCTCCTACTATGATGGAGTTACGGGATGAGAAGTCCATACATTTGAAGGGCTCTACTTGAGGTCGACGATGTCTCAAAGAAGACTAGCTATACTGGGTAATACATTTACTATAATAAATATTATTTAGGATAATATTACGTAATTTATATGATGATACCAAGATAACTCACATGTACATATATCAAATTACGGGAGGCGATTAGAGAAGATCGCATGACGGGTAGATAAGCGGAGTCAGCAGTCGCTTGGGGAGATCTTTGAGACGTTAAATTCCATCGTCCCTCCGCTTAGAGATTAGTTTATCTCGGGACGAGGAGGCGGCTCTTTGGTCGCGTCTCGGGATACTCCCACTAGTCTTAGCGAAGCAGTATCGAGTGTTGGGGTTACTGAGGATACCGGCTATCATACACTTTTGAGGAGGTATAATATTTTTAGTTTATTTCTTGTTTATGAATAAAGAAAATTAGCCATATTATTCATGTTATATTTATTTTTGTAGGCTTTAGCCAACGCTCTGCGTCAAAGGCCCTTCTGTGGGACCATCACATCTGGTAGCGGCAGAACAATGCTTTGTTCCAGCGTGTTATGGGCTGCGGTGTCGGAGAGGTTTGAGGCCGATCCGTTGTTCCATCGTCGGGACCTTCCAAATTTTCGCTTCCATCAAGCTGCGCAGACGTTGCTGGTGGTGCCACCGCCATAGAAATCACGGGTATCCTCCGGAGCCGATTGGGCGCGCGATCTGACGAGATTGTTCGGATGGTGTTTACCTTAGTCGAAAGCAGCGTTTGGGCCGATGTTGAGTCGACCCTCACGCTTTCAAATTTATCTATTCGTTTTAAATTCAAATATATATTCTCGTATGTAATTTAATTTTCATTTAGTTATCTTTAAGCTGAATCATATATATGGACTAATGAGTTGCATTATATTATATCAACAGGGTGATTTGTGTGAATCGATTTGATTTGTGGCGGGATGGCGATGGTGGCGATTTTCATACTCGTAGAAGTAAATACGACGGCCTTGGTCGATGATCCTCCTCATATCGGGGCTCTACTTAGTTTTACTTAGTTTACATTCGTTTAATTTGTAGTTTACATTATTTTTGATGTATTGTAGTTTAAACCTTGGCATTTAGTTTAATTTAGCTTAATTAGATGTTTGATATACATTAGTTTAGATTAATGGGATGTTTTGACCTTTTTACTTATCATTTAGTTGGTTTTTTACATATTGTCGGCCTTGGTAATTGTAATTCGTGTTATTGGTTATATTGTTAGTTTGTGTATGTGTATGTGCTGTTGGAATACAGGTACAGGTACAAGATGTGAGTTAAATCCCTGGATATTGCAAAAACAAATAAAATATTAAAAAAAAATCATTATTCTCTACGGAATTCCGTCGAAAATAAGAACTCCCCTATTTTTGCCATGCTGACACGTGTAATGATTATCACCGACTGAATACTATCGACCGAATATTTTCAGTCGGACATATAGTACCCTCGACATAATATTCAGTCGATGATAAGTCCGTCGAGGTTAAGTATCCCCGACCGAAAGATCGACGAACTTAATTTCGACCTACTTATATACGACCGAACTTCCGACCGAACATTCCGTCGGAAATAAGATTAACCTCGACGGAATATGCTTATTACCGACGGAAGATTCCGTCGAAAATAAACCTTTTTGTTGTAGTGGTAGTAGCATGAGTAACCTACGAGTTGAAGGAGATAAATGTGGGTATTCGACAATGACTTATAAGTTAATCAAATTAATTTATAAATTATTTATTAGGTGAGATATTTAGTAATAATTTATTTTTTGATGTATAAATTGACTTATAAATTAAAATAAATAAGTAATGATTTGGTACTTATTTAAAAATGACTTATAAGTTATTATTAATAAGTTGGTTTGACTAAATATAATATTTATTTTGTCTTCTTCTATTTTGCTATTGAATCAATGTATCTTTTTGTTAATGTATTTTTTAGTAAATTTTACATTTTATTTTAACTTAAAAGTCATTATCAGTCTAATACCTTCCTAACTTATTTTAACTTATAAATCAAATTAGTGTCGAATGCTTGTACTTATAAATCACAATTTAAAAATACTTCACCAGTACAAAGTAGTAAATAGACAACACTTAAACCACAATATTTTTTATAAAAATATTGCGGTATTTTTTTCACAACGTTTTTTAAAAAAATATTGTATATATATATGCAAAAATTTTATCTATTTAAAATGGCATTTTTTTAGTTTTAATTAGATAACGTTTTTTTTTAAAACGTTGTCTATCTAAAAAAATACGGAGCTCAAAATATAAAAACATAGAATTTCTTCTCTCTCCTATCTCTATCTCTGTACTTTCTCCATCCACTTCTCTCTCGTTCTCGCCAACTTCTTGTTACCACTTCGCCGCCACTCACTCCGCAACCGTCTCCAAGCCTAACACCCATAGCCACCATCTCCGCCTTCAAAGATACAGCCACATCCGATCTTTCCGCTCAGACGAACGCCTACTCGCCTCCGGATCCCACTCAGATCTGGTTCAAGTCTTCGACATCAAGCCCCGGTTACCCCTTAGGAAACTCCGTGTCACTCCCACCCCGTTCATGTAGTTAAATACCCTCGCCTCGATAAGCTTCACCTCCTCTCCAGCGCCGACGATGCCGTTGTCAAGTACTGGGACGTGGCTTCGGAGACTTCGATTCATAATCTCGTTGACTGAAAGCTGCCACCAACAATTTCAGCCTGGAGTTTATTGTTTCTGAGAGTGGCGAAAAAGCCCCAAATGTGGTATACAAGGGTCGGCTGCAGAATCGGAGGTGGATTGCTATTAAGAAATTTAGTAAAATGGCCTGGCCTGATCCTAAATAGTTTGTAATAATAATTTTTAACTACTTGTTTATTGATGGAATTGAATTGAAGCCTTAGGGTTTATTGTGGTAAATGGGTTTTTAAAATTATGGTTTCTTTTTGAAGGATGAAGCTTGGGGTGTTGGGAAGCTGAGATACAAGAGGTTAGCCAATTTGATTGGGTATTGTTGTGATGGTGACGAGAGGCTGCTTGTTGCTGGGTACATTCACAATGACACCCTTGTTAAACGTTTATTTCACTGTATGGAATTAATTAATTGTGCTTTTTGATTCATTTGGGGCAATTATGGGTTTTAAGTTGAAATTATGTTGACTGAATTTTATTTGGTTCTAACCAAACTAACTAATGATATAAACATAGGAATGAACTAATTGGATCAATTCCCCCAAAAAGCAGCAGAGTTTAAGGCAATGCAAGCCCAGGATGAAACTGTAAGCTTAATTTTTTGTGTGTATGCTATTGCAACTTGTTGTTTCTTTTGAGTTTTCTTTACTTTGTTTGGGACTTGTTTGACTACCTGATGGCTCCAACCTACTGCATTATTGTCTTTTGATTGATTGATTTCCTTATATTGAATCAACTTTTGTTTCTAACTTAGTTTCTTTGGTTGAAGTGTGCCCTGTTTAGTGACTATTTATGCATGTTTTATTAGCAAATTTGAAGTTATCCATTGCCGAAGAAGAAGATTTTTAGATGTCTACATATATTCATTATCTTTCCCATCTGTATGAAATGGATGTCTGTCACTAATTCAGTAGTCCTACCCCTTCTCACTTTTTTCTGATAGTGGTTAAAGCCATAAACTGTTGCATTAAATTTTACTCGAATTATGTGCTGCAATTCTTAGAATGATTAATAGATAATGACTTTTAAAGTGTCTTACTTTGACTACATGCTTCCAGTATTACAATGTTTTCCAAAACTATTTTCCTGGTTTTTATTGTCATTATAATGTTGTTATTTTGTAGGAGAGGCAAAAGGTAATATATGATGAACATAAAGAGTTAGCTCAGCAGCAGGCACAGATAAAATCACGGATGGCTAGTTATGAGGATGAATTGGCGAGGAAGAGGATGCAGACATGTTCCTTTATTACTCCCTCCATTCCAAAATAAGTGTCGTTTAAGGTTTTTGCACATGGATTAAGGAAGCTATTAATATTAGTAAAAAGTTATTCTACAGACTAAAATACCTTTATTTAATAAATATTCTCTCCCCCTTCTCACGTTAATCTATATCTTTCTTTTGTGAATATGTATTGGGAAGGAAATGAATATGAAAGGATAACCTACAACTAATCTAATGCATTGAAAAAACTAATTATTGTGTGCATTAATTGCACTCTTATTGGAAAAGAGGGATAAGGGTAAATTTGGGAAAAAAATATTAATTATCCTTTGATTTCATCAAACGTCAAATATTTTGGAATAACTCAAAGAGGGTAAAACGTCAGTTAATATGGAATGGATGAAGTACTATTTAATTAACATGGAATCAGTTGTAAGAAATCTAAATTCCAACAATAGATGCACTGTGACGCCCCCAAAATTAGGAACACATCACTTATTCTGAGTCGTCAAATACATGGTACAGAATACAAATACAATCTTAAATATACAACATGAGCTGTGAGTTTGAATACAAATATTGTTTACTAGAGAGTATACAAACTCAAAAGGAGTCCTCATTACTATTATTATCACATTATTTCACAGAATAGTGAGGACTACTAATGCAAACATCTAGGACCATCACTCTGTTCCCCGACTAGTCTCAGCTATTTCTTATTTCCTGAAGAGAACAGTGAAGAAAGGGTGAGCTCAACTAACCCAGTAAGAAATATTATGACTAAGATAATGCAGAATAAATTATCATTAGCCTCCAACAATGTTAAACCGATAAAATACAATAGACATCAAGTTTAAGCTGCGGTGAACAAGCAATCCATTAAAAGAAATTCGAGTAGAGAATAAAATCTACTATCTTTTATGATTTTAAATTTTTTTATCACTTTTATCATTTGAGACTCATTTCAATAAATAATCCACATCATTAAATCATCCATGCACTACTGTGCCAAGGATATTCTTTAGTATCACGACCACTTAATTATCCATGCACTATGTGCCAAAGATAATCGTGTTTTCATCAATATGATCCCGATCATGCCATAAAACAATTCATCTTTGCACCCTCGTCAAGAGAATCCATAGCCATAATCATACCAAAATCGCCCATCAATGCACTACTGGCCAATGAGGACTTTTAATTTTCACATCATTTGTAACATTACTACCATGATTATACCAAATAATTTCGGTAATAATTCCGTTGTGGGGTCCAATTATCGATTGTGTCGTCGCATTTAATATTTCTGTTTAAAAAGAATATTCTCCCACCAATCGAATATAATATGACAACTTGCATACTTTGCAAAATTTATAAATATTACCCACGACTATAACATTATATCAAACCGCACTATAATATAAAAAAATATTTTTGAAATTTAAATCTTTATTTATAAAATCTGGGGTCTCACAATCTCCCTCCTTATGGAATTTCGCCCTCAAAATTTACGTGCATTACACTGGTATCTTAGAATAGGTGAGGATACCTTGACTTCACTTTAAATTCTAACTCTTGAGGTATAACCTTTGAGTGTCGAATATAATCCTTCTTTTCCAAAATTTTAACACGTATCTCCTCATACGTTAACTCATCCACTATCTCGCCCGGTTCTAAATTAATAATGTGGTTCTGGTTGTCCACATATTTATGTAACATCGATACGTTAAAAACGTTATGAACACACAACATACTTGGCGGTAAAGCGAGTCTATAAGCCACAGTTCCTACTCGATCGAGGATTTCAAATGGGCCAATTAAATCGAGGGTTGAGATTTTCTCTCTTGGTCGATTCATGCTTCTAGAATAACGCCCTCTTGAACCTTCTTCTTCATATTCATCAGCTCTAGGTGTATAGCTTGAGCGGCTTTAACTTTATCGATTAAAGTCGATTCTACTCGTATATTCGTTATCTTCATGTGGGTCCGTATATTCGCACTCGTAAACGCATACAATCTTCTACTCAACGCGTCAACTACCATGTTCGCTCTTTCACGATGATATTGAATAGTACGATCATAATCTTCAACAGCTCGAGCCAACATCTTTGGCGCATATTACGTTCGTTTTAAGTAAAGAGATATTTGAGGGTTTAACAAATGGGTTTTTGTACTGGGGTCAATACAAAATTCGATTTCACGGTCTAGGGTAGGCTAGGAAGTCTTCAAGAATACGTCAAGAAATTTATTAATGATAGAAATATCATTCAAAATCATATCTCATCCAAAACTTGGATAAGACGTCACATTGATACCAACTGTGACTTCTATCCCTTAACCTAGATAAGACCTCACAATGATACCTATCAACTTGTCATCGTCATTCACGACGTCGCCTACGTAAAGTCGGCTTTGCATTCCACACAAGTGAAGTCATCAACAAAAGGATCGGGGCTCTTTATTTATGGCTTGATATGACAATGATTGAATTTAGTGGTTTGGTTGCTTGAATTCGCATAATAGGTTGGTTAGGAATATGAAAGCTAACAACCTTATTTAAAAAACATGATGAATAGTTAACCAATCGTATCAAAAACCACATCAAAGGCAAGTATTTTCAAAGAGATAAGATCGACGAAGTAACGTGAAAGTGTCGATTTGAATCAAACAAGATTTATAAATGATTGGAGGTAACGAAGGTTTCTCCCAATGGAGTTTCAATAGATAAATCAAAGTTTAACTTCCCTGAAAGTTAAGTACAAACATTAAACACAACTAGGTGAAATAAAAGAGTGAGTAGAACCCAGATTCTAACACGGTATAGACTTCGTAAGAGCTTATGATTAACTTACCCGTGATAATTTTATTCGTGTTCCTCGTCACGAGAAAAAAACGCTCTCTTAAACTACCGGCTTTGGCATGTCGGGACATCCTTTGGCATCACTATCCCGGTTGGACTTGACTTCACCATACGACAAAATCGAGCTAGGTGACCTTCTCTTTAGTAATTAAAACACGCTTTTGGAATGTTGCGTATGGTTTGACGGATGTGTCCTCTTGTCCGCATTTGAAACATCTGATGGGATGGGCGTTCTTCTTCCTTTGAAAGCGGTATGATTATTATCGTGTTGTTGGTCGTTGCCTTTTGGTTGTCTTGACTCATTATTGCGCTCCAATAATCGAGCCCTATTCACAACATCATCGAATATAAACAAAGTTTGTGAGAAATGAGGTATTGGACGTATATCGGGTTTCAAACCTCGCAAAAACATTCGCGTCATTCGCTCCTCATTATCGACTAAATGGGATGAAAACCGGGATAACTCCGCAAACTTAGCCTCAGATGCGACACGGCCATATTATTTTGCTCCAAATTGATGATGAATTCTACCTCCTTCATGTGACGAATACTTTCAGAAAGTACTTGTCGTTGAATAATTCTTGGAACTTCTCCCAAGACATCTTGAGTAAGGCCAGTTGGGTACGCTTTCTGATTCCCACCAATGATCTCCTTCTTCGCGCAAAATAAAGGTGGCGAATGGAACCTTTTGCTCCTCGGAGCATCCCAAGACATCTAATATCTTGGTGATCTGCTTTAACCACGTCTCCGCCTTAAGTGGTTCTGGCTTTCCCAAAAACTCCGGTGGTCCCAGCTTCTTGAATTACTTAGCGGTGACCAACCGTGGGTTGTCATTGTTTCCTCCTGTATTATGAACAAGAGCCGTCTTCGATCGATGTTGCATGAATTCTAAAAGCTCTTAAACGCATCATCGTTTCATCAATTGATCGGTGTTGTTGTTTATTGGGAGGATTATCGCCATCCCTGTTGCACATTGTCCTAATTATTGATTCGTGGAGACTCAACGGCCTCTCGTGCTCCATTGATAATCTCAACATTCTCGGATGCCATTTTCAAACACCGCCACAAAACAAGGGTTAATTAACATATCACATATTATCCCTATACTTTGACCGACCAATTAAATACCAAATAAACTTAGGTAGGTCATACTAAGCGAAGGAATTTCCGTCCCTCCCTCCTAGTTCTTATCTCACATCTTAGCCAGGGATCATATCCCTAAGCTTTGATACCAACTATGATGCCCCCAAAATTAGGTATACATCACCCATCTTGGGTCGCCAGATACATGGTATGTAATTCAAATACAACTTACTTAATACAACTGCGTCAGGTATAATACAATACGACAAAACATAAACCGTGAGTTTGAATACAAATATTGTCTACTAGAGATTATACAAACTCAAAAGGAGTCCTCATTACAATTATTATCACACTATTTCATAAAATAGTGAGGGCTACTAATGTTATCCTCCGGACCATCACTCCGTTCCTCGACTCGTCCCAATTTATATTCTCATTTCTCGAAGAGAAACGGTGAAGAAGAAAGTGGTGAGCTCAACTAGCCCAAAGAAGAAATATTATGACTAAGATAATGCGTAATAAATTATCATTAGCCTCCAACAATGTTAAACCGATAAAATACAATAGACATCAAGTTTAAGCTGCAATGAACAAGCAATCCATTAAAAGAGTCAAGTAGAGAATAGAATCTACTATCTTTTATGATTTAAAAGTTTTTCATCACTTTTATCACGAGACTCATTTCAATAAATAATCCACATCATTAAATTATCCCCGCACTACAAGCCAAGGATATTCTTTAAGTATCACAACCATTTAATTATCCATGCACTATGTGCCAAAGATAATCGTGTTTTCATCAACGATCCCGATCATGCCATAAAATAATTCATCTTTGCACCCTTGGTCAAGAGAATCCATAGCCATAATCATACCAAAATCGGCCCATCAATGCACTACGGCCAATGGAGACTTTTAATTTTCACATCATTTGTAATATTACTATCATGATTATACCGAATAATCCTCGGTCATAATCATACCAAGTCCATCTACGCACTACTGTGCCACGATGACTTTCAACATAACATAAACATGAGGATGATGACAATGATATAAGAATTCAATTAAACAAGTTCAAGAATTAATTTGTCCAGAACCAATAACATCCAAATTGTCAACATGATACTTTTTTGTAGAATAAAATTCATGAATGCTCGGAAGAATATTTTCATGAAAATATTGGATGAAAGCGTAAATATCAAGGATATTCCACTAATTTCATGGAGTATAGAAGTCAAAATTTTAATCAACTGAGTATAATACCGAATGGAATGACAAAAGATATCACCATGCATGCGGTATTGGCATGAGCGGTTATTCTAATGTAATAATAATAACGGAACTGTGTCGTGAAATTCACATCGACGGGATGTTCTAAATGTAATAATAAATACGGAATAATAAATGATGGAACCAGTCCCACAGATATATGCAGACGAGGATATTAAATGACGAATAATAAAGACAGAATAATAGAAGAATGTCACCAAGTATAGGGTAGCTCATGCGTATCAAAAGTTATTCCAATGAACAATAAAGAAATGGAATAATGTAAGTTCTCTTCTTGAATACAAAAGAATAATATCCTTACCATAAAATAATACTTCATATAAGAGTAGTGAAGTAGGTAGAAAACTTTTCTTCTATCTCTTTATAGTCTCTCTCTATAGTTTCTCTCTCAGAGTTCAATTGAATTGTAAGAAAATAATGAAGGAATGAGCTTCTATTTATAGAAAATGGAATGCATAAGTAATTAATCCATGAACGGTCCAGATTGATTTACTTTTTAATCAAGGTCCATATTTAAAAAAATCTTTTAAATAAAATATAATATATTCTATTTATATAAAAAGATTTTTTACTATGCAAACACTATCTTGCACTTACTATGCAAACAATATGCATAATAAAATATAATATATTCTATTTATAGAATAACTTTAATAAAGTATTCATTTTATATAAAAAGATTTTACTATGTAAAATACTATGCATAATAGAATATAATATATTCTATTTATAAAATAACTTTAATAAAGTATTCTATTTTATATAAAAGATGTTTCTATTTTATTACGTGAATAAAATAAAACTTCTAAATCAACAATAATTGAATCAAATAATGTGAGATACTACGCAAGAACTATTGTAGCAATAATTGAACAAAACCGAGTTGACTTCTCACATAAATATCAATAATCAATACCGTGTGCTACTATGCAACAACGCCGTAGACATCGTATTTTTACAACCGAGTAGTTCAACAAAGATCAACAGTAAAACTTCCGCATTATTTTTAAATAAATATTTTGTCGTTTTTCAATCCGATAATAATTTCGTTTTGGGGTCCACCAATGATTGTGCCGTCGTACGCATTTAATATTTCCTTTTTAAAACGAATATTTCCACCAATCGAATATAATATGACAACTTGCATACTTTGCAAAAATAGACTATATTTACTAATTTCATCGTTAGGACTCAAATATCACGTCTGCGTCTCCAAATTCAACTCTGAACACAACTTCAATTTTAATAACATTCATCATTAATATTATAACTCACAATATTTAACAATAAGGTCGCTCCCTGAGAAAGGGGTTTTTCGATAAGGATTTCTCCTTATTGGTAGCGTAATTAGGTGACCAAACCTCTCTCGATGTAACTTCAGACATCATCAATATTGCAAATAATAATATGAATAACTTTGTCGCCTCAATTATTGATTTAATAATATAACATATTATGCAGATGATATTGTGACAATAATTGA
Source organism: Panax ginseng (assembly GCA_020205605.1). Lineage (NCBI taxonomy): Eukaryota > Viridiplantae > Streptophyta > Magnoliopsida > Apiales > Araliaceae > Panax > Panax ginseng. The sequence goes on from CM035127.1 coordinate 5,741,445, forward strand.
ATCAATAATATGAGAGATATGATGCAAAGAATTCATGTAGTAATAATTGAGTATAACTCGGTGACTTCTCACGTAAAGCATCAATAATCAATACTGGTCGCTTCTTTATGCAACCACGCAGTATTCAGACTTTACTTACTACCGAGTAGTTCAATGATTTTAATGCGCAACACTTCCGCCGTTATTTTTATAAAAAGATAATTGTCATTTTCTAACTACGATAATACTTCCATTGTCAGGGGTCCATCGTGAAGCCCAGATTTTATGAATAAAGAATTAATTTTCTCTAAATAATTTTTTTATATTATGGTGTGAATTTGAGATAATGTTATAGTTGTAGGTAATATTTATAAATTTTACAAAGTATGCAAGTTGTCATATTATATTTGATTGGTCTGGGAATATTCGTTTTAAACAGTAATATTCGTGACGATGCAAGACAATCATTGGTGGACCCTACAACGGAATTATTATCCGGATCGAGAAAATGACAAAAATATTTTATTGAAAATAACGGCGGAAGTTTTACCGCTGACATTGTTGAACTACCGGTTGTAAAAATACAAAGAATAATGCTGTTGTCAGATAATAAAAAGCACACTGATTGATTATTGATATTTATGTGAGAAGTCACCGCTTTTGTTCAATTATTGCTACAATAATAATTTGACGTAGTATCTCATATTATTTGATTCAATTATTGTTGATTTAGAAGTTTTGTTTTATTCAGTATTATTATCGTAATAAAATAGAAACATCTTTTATATAAAATGTAATACTTTATTAAAGTTATTTTATAAATGTAATATATTATATTCTATTATGCATAGTATTTTGCATAGTAAAATCTTTTTATATAAAATGTAATACTTTATTAAAGTTATTCTATAAATAGAATATATTATATTTTATCACGCATAGTATTTCAGATAGTGCTCTACATAGTGTTTCAGATAAGTAAAAATCTTTTTATATAAATAGAATATATTATATTTTATTTAAAAGATTTTTTCTTTAAATATGGACCGTCGATTAAAGTAAATCAACTGGACCGCTCATGGATTGTGTACTATGCATTCTATTTTTCTATAAATAAGCTCATTCTTCATCATTATTTTCTTTTAATTCATTTGAACTCTGAGAGAAACTATAGTAGAGACTATCTATAGAGATAGAGAAGAAAAGTTTTCGCTACTTCACAACTCTTATATCAAGTATTATTTTACTTGTAGAAGAGATATTATTCTTTTGTATTCAAGAAAAGAACTTCGTTATTCCATTTCTTTATTGTTCTCATTGAATAACTCAGATACGCTGCTACCCTATACTTGGTGACATTCTTCTATTATTCGCCTATATTATTCTCGTTGGAATATCTCATGCATGCTATACGCCGACCGGGTTCCATCATTTATTATTCTCGTTGGAACATCCTCGTCTTGTGAATTTCACCGACTCGGTTCCGTTATTATTATCATTCGTTGAATAACCGCTCATGCCAAGTACCGCACGCATGGTGATATCTTTGTTATTCCATTCGGCAGATTATACTCATTGATTAAAATTTTGACTTCTATACTCCATGAAATTTGTGAAATATCCTTGATATTTGCGCTTCATCCAAAGATTTTTGTGGAAATATTCTTCCGAGCATTCTTGAATTTTACTCTACAAAGCAAAGATCATGTCGACAATTGGACGTTATGGTTCCCCGGACAAATTAATTTTGAACTTATTTTATTGAATTCTTATATCATTGTCATCATCCTCATGTTTATATTATGTTGAAAGTCATCTGTATTCGTAGAAGCATAGATGGACTTGGTATGATTATGACCGTGGATTATTCTTTAAGATAATTATGACCGTAATGTTACAAATGATGTGGAAAAGTCCCGATTGGCCCGTAGTGCATTGATGGACAATTTTTGGTATGATTATGGCTATGGATTCTCTTCAGTAAAGGGTGCAAAGATGAATTGTTTTATGGCATGATCAGGACCGTTGATGAATACACGATTATTTTTGGCCCGTAGAGCATGGATAATTCGTGGTCGTGATGATACTAAAGAATATCCTTGGTCTCAGTAGTGCAGGAATGATTTCATGATGTGGATTATTTATTGTCGAGTCTCGCCGATAATAAAGATGATAAAAAACCTTTAAATCATAAAAGATAGTAGATTTTATTTTCTACTTGACTCTTTTAATGGATTGCTTGTTCACCGCAGCTTAAACTTGATGTCTATTGTATTTTATCGCTTTTACATTGTTGGAGGCTAATGATAATTTATTCTCGCATTATCTTAGTCATAATATTTCTTCATGGGCTAGTTGAGCTCACCCTTTCTTTCACCGTTCTCTTGTGAAATGAGAATATACCGGGACGAAGTCGGGAACGGAGTGATGGTCCAGAGGATAAGATTAGTAGTCCTCACTATTTTGTGAAATAGTGTGATAATAATTGTAATGAGGACTCCTTTTGAGTTTGTATAATCTCTAGTAGACAATAATTGTATTCAAACTCACAGTTTATGTTTTGTCGTATTGCATACCCATAGCTTGTATTAGTAAGTTATATTTGAATTTCGTACTACGATATCATGCACCCAAGATGGGTGATGTATACCTAATTTTGGGGCGCCACAGATTTGGTATCTGTAAGACCTTTAATTTTATAAAATAAAAGTATTCATTTTTTCTTATAATTATAATTGGTAAATGGTTAAATTGATAAAAAGTTAAAGTTAAGGGTGATATATGAAATTTTTTCATAAATACATGATGGTTATAAAATATTCATTGTTTGTGGGAATATTCGTTTTGGTCGTGGAATATTGTTTCATTGAGGAATATTCGCATGCGATGATATGACCATTTGTGGGTCCCATATCGTAATAATCGCGGATGAAGAAAAAGATAAATTAAAGTTTTTATAAATAACGGCGTAGTGGTTACCATTAACATTGTTGGCGAATGGTACCACCAGTAATCTGCTTCACCACGAAACATAAAGGTGGCGAATGGAACCTTCGTTCTTCGTGCATCCCAAGACATCAAATATCTTGGTAATTTGCTTGACCCACGCTTTACGCCTTGATCGGATCCGGCTTTCCATAGAAATCTGGTGGTCCCAACTCTTTGAATTGTTTGGCCGTGACAAAACCCCGCGTTATTATCATTTCCACCCGTATTTTGTACACGAGTCTCCCTCGTCGATTTTTGTATGAACCGAAAAAGCTTCTAAACATCCCGTCGTTCATCATTTTGCTCGATGGCGTTGTTCACGGGAGGAACATTGCCACTGTTCAGACGTTCTCCTCGTTGGTGAAGAAAGCAAGGCGTCTCCACGGCCCTCATTTACTCCATCGTTAATATTCTCAATCGACATTCTCAAATATTGTCATAAAACAAGGGTTAATTAAACAAATTAATATGTCACATAATATCTCTATATTATGACGACCAACAAATAAGCTTTAGGTAGGACACACTAGCGAAGGATTTACTCGCCTCTCCTTCTTAGTTCTATTCCCGATCTCCGCCAGGAGATCATATCTCTAAGCTCGATATTAATGTGACGCCCCCAAAATAGGTATACAACACCCATTCGGGTCGCAAAATATATGGTACATAAAGCAAACTACAACTTCAATAATACAAATGTCGTGTGAAATACTTTACAATACATCTGTGAGTTTAAATACAAATATTGTCTTCTGACAATATCCACACGCAAATAAATCCTCATTATAATTATTCAAACACTATTTTATAGAAATAGTGAGGATCGCTAAAACATCTTCCTAGAACCATCACTCCATACCCGACTCGATCCTCGCTATGTTTCTCACCTCCGAGAAGAAAAATGGAACAAAAAGGAAAGGGTGAGCTCAACTAGCCCAAGAAGAATATTATGACTAAGATAATATACAACAAATTATCATTAGTCTTCAACAGGAAAAATCGATAAAATATAATAGACAACAAGTTTTAGATCAACAAATGCAATGAAAATAAAGAATCCATTAGAAGAGTCACGTAGAGAATGAATTCTACCTGTCTTCTAAGATTTAAAAGTCCATCATCAATATTTCATCCTTGTAACAACAATCAATATACATCTTTAATCATCTTTGCACCATGTGCCAAAGATATTCATTTGTATCACCATTTGGTCATGTTCATCTCAACACATGTTCATCTGCACTACTACGGCCAAAGAGATTCATCGATTTAATCATTCATCTTTGCACTACAAGCCAAAGATATTCATCAAGTATCACCATTAAGGATCGAGGATGATGAAAATATTTTTAAGAACGAATCCGGTGAGATAGAAGGACAAATATTAGGGATTCGTTTAACGGTTTATCCAAGATCGATAATACTTTATATAAAACGATTTTGAAGTAGAACTCAAAAATAACGATCAAAACATGGATACAATCAAAGATAGTAGCCAAAATAGACATCTTGGACAAAAAAAGAAAATTTTCATTTTCTATTGAATAAGGTCAGATTCGTGAATGAAAGGTCAGTATCACGTGAATAAGAACCCCGACACCAAAAGATAGAAATTTCACAAAAACATCATCACGCTTCGTGAATAAGACTTTCATGAATAATAAGAACTCTTGAATAAGAACTCATGAATAAGAACTCAGAGCATGAAAAAGTTCCAAATTGATAAAAAGTTCGAACAATATTTTAAGATAATGATATTGAAGAAGATAATATCATTTAAGAAGAAACAACATCCCTTACCTCAAAATAACCGTACTTTTGACTGAATTTCGGTATAGTGCTGACAGAAACTCGCACCGTATAACAACACTCAAAGTATACTCACAAGAATATGCTCGATAATATAGAGAGAAAGAGAGAAAACTTTTGTTTCGGTGTGATTTTCAATTTTAACTTAGCCTCTATTTATAGGAAAATGCTAGAACGCCAAAGGAGACTAAAATAATAAAATATCATTTTCTTTTTCTTATTCCACACCAACCTTCACCAACCAATTTTGAAAGCCATCATCCATCTTTGAAAAAAAATAGCAAATTACATGTGTATTCCACACCAACCAAAAAGTGGGTCCCACCCATAAATTAATAAAAATCATTTTATTCTAGAAATTTCAACAATTCATAAAAAATAGCTCGGTTATCAGAAAATTTGAAACTCGCGACTTTCCATAGGAAATTCCATTATCTACAACTTTGCAGAAGGAAGTTTTCCCAAATTCCAAACAGAAATTGACCAAAATCCATAAACGGCCAATTTTACAGTCTATAATAAATTTTCGGTCAAGAATTGTGTCCACCGACACACAAAATATGTGTTAAATATTTAATCCAACAAAAATACTCTTCCTCCTCATTTATTCATATATCCCACATTCATTGTAAAAAATATCACCATTAATATATTATTAAAATAATATATTTAAATAAATTATTTTATCAGAAAAAGATAAAATATTAATTTTCAACAATTGTCACATTAAAAATTTTCTTTATTTATATCCACATAAAAATCAATATTTTTCTCATCATATAAATCAATAATTAATTATTCACAAATAATATTACAGAATCACATTATTGACAACCAGGCAGTTCCCAGGACAGAGGGGGCTTTCCAATAAGGATTTCTCCTCTTACAAGCAATGCAATTAGGTGACCAAATCTCGTTTGATGAACTTTCTTGACATTGCCAATAATGTTATCTAATAATATTATTCAAATAATATGAATTATTGATCTGATAATGGAGATACTGTGCAGTGACAATTATTGAACAACAATAATATAAAATATCAACACAAAGAATTATTGAATCGATAAAATAAAATATTGAACAAGAATTCATCGTGACAATTATTGAGTAGTGCCTTTTACGTAAGGATCAATAATTCAACAATATTGTGCAATCCAAGTGTCTTCGCATGCAAACCACACATATTACATCGTATTTTAACCACGGGTAACCTAACAAAGTGTTAATGGTAACAATTTACGTCGTTATTTATAAAACTTAATCTTTGTCGTTTTCTTTCATCCATCTTTTTTCCGCTCGGGGCCCACAAATGATCGCGCCATCGCAGACGGAGATTCCTCTACAAAAGAATATTCCACGACCAAACGAATATTCCCAAATAATAATGAATATTTTATAACCACTTGCTTATTTTGTAAACTTTGCACATTTCACCCATAACCAAAGCATTATATCAAATTACCACTTTATTAATCAAGAATAATAATTAGAGGAAATTCGATTTTATTTATAAAAAGTTGGGGTCTTACAACCTCCCCTCCTTATGAAATTTCGTACTCGAAATTGACGTACGTACCTTGTGACGCCCCCAAAATAGGTCCATTCCATCCAACCCATTCTGAGTCGCCAAATACATGGTACAGAAATAACTACAACTTTATTATTACAACATATAAACTGTGAGTTTAAATACAGATATTGCCATCTAGACAATATCAACATACAAATAAATCCTCATCACAATTATTGATACATTATTTTACAACAATGGTGAGGACTACTAAACAACTCTCCCTAGAACTTTCATTCCATACCCCGACTCGTACTCGCATCATATATTCTCGCCTCACGAGAAGAAAAATGGAACAAAAAGGAAAAGGGTGAGCTCGACTATTAAATAAAGAATATTATGACTAAGATAATATACAACAAAATTATCGTTAGTCTTCAACAGGAAAAATCTAATAGAATACAATAGACCACAAGTTTTAAATCAATATTCGCAATGAAATAATAATTCATTAGAAGAGTTAAGTAGAAAATGCAAACTACTATCTTCATGTATGAATTTTAAAGTTCATAAATCTATTTTTATCCTCGTAACATCAATCAATATATATCGGGATCAAATATTCATCCTTGCACTATGTGCCAAGGACATTCACCGATTGGTCATGTTCATCTAAACACATGTTCATCTTTGCACTACTGGCCAAAGATATTCATCGAAATCATTCATCTTTTGCACTACGGGCCAAAGATATTCATCGAAATCATTCATCTTTTGCACTACGTGGCCAAAGATATTCAATAATATCATTATTTAAGACCGAGGATGATGAAAATATATTTTAAAAAGCGAATCCAAAGTGAAACAAAATGACAAGGATTAAGGATTAAGGATTCGTACTTTGTTTTATCCACGTCCAAAAATACCTCAAAAATAATCATAGTGGTGTAAAATTCAAGAATGATCAAAACATGGATACAATCAAAGCTAGTATCCATAATAGATATTTTGGACAAAAAGAAGAAATTTCATTTTTAAATTGAATAGGCCGTATTCGTGAATAGTCAGATATCGTGAATAGTGCCAGTATACGTGAATAGTAACTCAGACACCAAAAGATAGAAATTTCACAAAAAAAACATCTTCACGCTTCGTGAATTGTACTGAATGAATAAGAACTCGTGAATAAGAACTCATGAATAAGAACTTATGAATAAGTAACCCGACATGAAAAAGTTCCAAATTTGATAAAAAGTTTCAACTAATATTTTGGCATAATGATATTGAAGAAAATAATATCATTTGCGAAAGAAATAACATCCCTTACCTCGAAAAAGACAAGATTTTAGTTAAAAACAGGATATAAGGCTATGACTTGAACTTTCAACGATATAGCAATACTCAAAGTATACTCAAAATACTCACAAGAATACGCTCGATAATATAGAGAGAAAACTTGATTTCGGTGTGATTTTCAATTCTAACCTAAGACCTATTTATAGGAAATTGCTTAACACCAAAAGCAGAAAATTTAATATAATATTATTATTTATAATAATAATTCCTACTTACACCTTGAATCTGAATTTCAGCAACTTGTCATGTGTTAAATGAGGGAACCAAATGAAAAAAACGATTTTGTAAATAAAAATATTTTAAACTTCCAAAAATCAATTATTTGAACTTTGAACTTCAATAATTCACAATAAATAGGCCTTTTACCAGAAAATTCAAATCTCATGAGTTTTTATAGGAAATTCAATTCTCTACAACTTTACGTAAGAAAGTTTTTCCAAATTCCAAACATAAATTGACCGAAATCCACAAATGGGCGATTTTACTGTTTATAATCAAATTTCAAACCAATAAATGGGGTCCAACCGACATGTTTAACATGTTTTAAACATTTTGGTAACAAAAATACTCCTCCTCCACATATACTCATATATCCCACATTCATCGTAAAAATATCATCGTTAATATATTATTAAAATAATATATTTAAATGAATTATTTTATCGAAAAAAAGATAAAATATTAATTTTCAACAATTGTCACTATAAAAATTTTCTCCATCTATATCCACATAAAATCAATATTTTCCTCATCATATGAATCAATAATTAATTATTCACAAATAATATTACTGTAATCACAATATCGACAAATGTGTAGCGGTTCAAGAAAGAGGGGCTTTCCAATAAGAATTTCTCCTCTCTGCCGCAATTAGGTGACCAAACCTCTCCTTAGACGAACTTTCTAGACATTGCCAATAATGTTATCTAATAATATTATTCAGATAATATGAATTATTGGTTCGATAATGAAAAAAAATCTTGTGTAATGACAATTATCAAAAACAAAGCAATATAAAATATCAACGCAAAGAATTATTGAATCAATAAAATATAAAATAATGAATAAAGAATTCATGTAACCATTATTGAGTAGTGGCTTTCACGTAAGAATCAATAATTGGTGCAATACAGGAGTGTCTTCTTGTGCAATAACGCCAGACATCGTGTTTTAACCACCGGTATTCCAACAATTGTAAATTCAGTAAATAACTACGCCTAGTTATTTTTAAACAACTTATTTTTGTCGCTTTCTTCCTCCAATCGCTTTCCGTTATGGGGCCCCACACATGTCGCTACTTGTCGTGCATACGAATATTCCCCGACAAAGATTGAATATTCCACGACCAAACGAATATTCTCCAAACAATAATGAATATTATATCACCACTTGCTTATTTAAAATATTTGCGCATTTTACCCATAACTAACCACATTAATCAAATCCACCCTTACTATTTCAAAATAATAAATAAAGGAAATTCCTTTTTTATTTAAAAAAATTTCGGGGTCTTACATACCTGGTGTTTTGAAAAGTTGAAGATACCTCGCTTTCATTTCTGTTTCCAACTCCCAGGTCATTTCCTCAATAGCATGGTTTCTCCACAAAACTTTAACTTGTGGTATAACCTCAGTACACATAGGACATGTTCTTTCCTATCCAAGATCTTGACAGTACCTCTTCGACGTTAAGTTTTGGTTATCTCGTCCGGTTCTAACTTCAATGACGTGGTTGGGTCGTCTCACATATTTACGTAACATCGATACATGAAAAGCGTTATGAACATCGCGTCATACTTGGCGGTGAAACGAGTCTATAGGCCCACGCTTCTATTCGATCGAGAATTTCAAATGGATTAATAAATCGAAGGTTTGAGCTTTCCTCACCTCACCGATTCTCGCTTTTTAAATAACAACTTCTTGCACCTCCTTCTTCAAATTCATCAGCTCCGGTGTGTAGCTTGAACAACTTTAACTTTATCGATTAAAGTCGATTATACTCGTATATCATCACGTGGGTACCTAGAGTTTTCATCTCCATCTCTATTATTTGTAAATTATACGAAATTAGTCTTTGACAATATCGTACTCATACTTGTATACGATCTTCTACTCAACACGCCACTACCACCACGTTCGCTTTTCCGAGGATGGCATGGTCGTCGAACATGTCTTTGAAATGAGTCTCCTCTTGAGTTCTTCAAGCTCTTCCCACATTCCTCGCTTCCATTCAAATTTTGTATCTCTACGAGTCAACTGCATTAATGGAATAGCGATTCGAGAATATCCTTCAACGAATCTCCGATAATAACCAACTAAGCCTAGAAAGCTACGTATTTCGATTACCGACTTAGGTTTTTCTCAACTATGATTCATATCCCAACCTTGGATAGCACGTTACAATGACACCTATCAGTTTACTATCGCATGAATATGGTGTCCCTTACAGAGAGTTTGGCTTCGGTGCATTCCACAAAGGAAGTCACCAGATAAAGGCTCAGGTACCAAATTCTATAGTTGAATTTTTAACTCCTAAAGTTCAATAGGAGCCATTCGATATGAGTTTTTAGAAATGAGTTTTGTACCAGGTTCAAAGTCGATACAAAATTTAATATCAGGCTTTGGGAGTAAGCCAAGAAATTCTCCAGGAAATACGTCAGGAAATTCACTAATAATAGAAATATCATTCAAATTTAACGTATTTTTGTCCAAGTCCATAACATGGGCTAAGAAAGCTTGACATTCATTTTTCAATAAACAAATGGCTTTATAATTTAATATGAAAGAGTTTGACTTCAAAGGTTTGGTTTCTTGAATTCGAATAACAGGTTGTTTAGGATAATGAAAACTAACAACCTTACGTAAGCAATCAATTTTGGCATAATGAGTAGTTAACCAATCAATCTCTAAAATCACATCAAAAGCAAGCATCTTCAAAGAGATAAGATCAACAGGTAAGGTGATGTGAATCAAACAAGATTTATAAATAGTGGATGTAATGAAAGTTTCTCCTAACGGAGTTTTCACAGATAAGTCAAAGTCTAATTTCTCCGGAGTCAAGTTCAAATGTTGAACGCACGCAAGAGAGATAAAAGAATGGGTAGAACCGGTATCTAGTAAGGTATAAACTTCGCAAGAATTTATCATTAACTAACCCGTGCTAACTTCGTTCGGGTTCCTCGCGATTCGACCGATCCACGAAAAACGCTCTTTCGAGAACAGATTGACTTTGACTTTTTCGGGACAACCTTTTGAGTCACCATCCCCATTGGACTTGGTTTCATTATGAAGGCAATCTCGAGCGATATGTCCTTCCTTTCCATGATTATAACATACCTTAAACTGTCAGGCGGTTTCAATGATATGTCCCTCTTTCTCGTATTTATAACATACGACCGGTGGTCTTTCTCCTCCCTTGGAACCAATTGCTACTGGCGCTAACATCTTCACATGGTCGTTGTTGAATCTCCTCTTTTTAAAATCTCCTCCCGACTCGCTTCTTCTATTTTCATGGCCACGATTACCACCTAAGTGGTTACCGCCTTTGTCCGTATTCTTTCCTCCTCGCTGGTTATCATCGTTCTGATGACTGTTGTCACCGATATGACCCTGGTTGTGGTCCCTCGATTGAGTATACTCACTATCTCGCTCTAATAATTGAGCCCACATTTACAACATCTTAATCTGAGAGAAAATTTATGAGATATAAGGTATCGACGAATCTCGGGTTTTAGACCTCTCGAAACATTCGCGTCATACACGTTCCTCATTCTCCACCAAATGAGGTGCAAACCTGGATAACTCTGCGAACTTTGCCTCGTACTGAGACACCGTCATGTTGTTCTGCTCCAGTCTAATAAACTCTACCTCTTTCATATGACGAATACTTTCAGGAAAGTACTTGTCATTGAAAAGTTTATGAAATCTTTCCCAAGACATGTTGAGTGCATCTGGCTGGGTACGCTTCACAGATTCCCACCAGTAATCTGCTTCACCACGAAACATAAAGGTGGCGAATGGAACCTTCTATTCCTCTGTGCATCTCAAGACATCAAATATCTTGGTAATTTGCTTGACCCACGTTTCTGCCTTGATCGGATCCGGCTTTCCATAGAAATCTGGTGGTCCCAACTCTTTAAATTGTTTGGCCGTGACAAACCGTGCGTTACTATCATTTCCACTCGTATTTTGTACACGAGTCTCCCTCATCTGATTTTGCATGAACTGCAAAAAGCTTCTAAACATCCCGTCTTTCATCATCTGCTCAGTGGCGTTGTTCATAGGAGGAACATTGCCAGCCTGTTGCACGTTCTCCTCGTTGGTGAGTACCGGCGTCTCCACGGTCTCATTTACTCCACTGTTAATATGCTCAGTCGATATTCTCAAATATTGTCATAAAACAAGAGTTAATTAAACAAATTAACATGTCACATAATATCTCTATATTATGACCTGACCAACAAATAAGCTTAGGTAGGACACCACTAGCGAAGGATTTACTCGTCTCTCCCTCCTAGTTCTATTCCCGATCTCCATGGAGATCATATCCCTAAGCTCGATACCAAATTGTGACGCCCCCAAAATAGGTATACAACACCCATTACGAGTCGCCAAATACATGGTACATAAAGCAAACTACAACTTCAATAATACAAATGTCGTGTGAAATACGACAATACATCTTAATGAGTTTAAATACAAATATTGTCTTCTAGACAATATCCACACATAAATAAATCCTCATTACAATTATTCAAACACTATTTTATAGAAATAGTGAGGATCGCTAAAACATCTTCCTAGAACCATCACTCCATACCCCGACTCGATCCTCGCTATGTTCTCACCTCCCGAGAAGAAAAATGGAACAAAAAAGAAAAGGTGAGCTCAACTAGCCCAAGAAGAATATTATGACTAAGATAATATACAACAAATTATCATTAGTCTTCACAGGAAAAATCGATAAAATATAATAGACAACAAGTTTTAGATCAACAAATACAAATGAAAACAAAGAATCCATTAGAAGAGTCACGTAGAGAATGAATTCTCTTTGTCTTCTAAGATTTAAAAGTCCATCATCAATATTTCATCCCCGTAACAACAATCAATATATATCTTTAATCATCTTTGCACTCACAGACAAAGATATTCATTTCATATCACCAGTTGGTCATGTTCATCTCAAACACTGCTCATCTGCACTACGCGCCAAAGAGATTCATCGATTTAATCATTCATCTTTGCACTACAAGCCAAAGATATTCATAAAATATCACCATTAAGGACTGAGGATGATGAAAAATATTTTTAAGAACGAATCTAGTGAGATAGAAGGACAAATATTGTGGAGTCGTTTAACGGTTTATCCAAGATCGATAATACTTTATAATAAATGATTTTGAAGCGGAACTCAAAAAAATAACGATCAAAACATGGATACAATCAAAGATAGTAGTCAAAATAGACATCTTGGACAAAAGGAAAATTTTCATTTTAGGTGAATAGTCAGATTAAGTGAATAAGTGCAGATATCGTGAATAGTCAAGATATCGTGAATAGTAACCCGACACCAAAAGATAGAAATTCCACAAAAACATCATCACACTTCGTGAATAGTACTCGTGAATAGTAACTCATGAATAGTAACTCTTGAATAGTAACTCATGAATAGTAACTCTGGCATGAAAAAGTTCCAAATTGATAAAAAGTTCAGAACAATATTTCGACATAATGATATTGAAGAAGATAATATCATTTAAGAAAACAACATCCCCTTACCTCAAAATAACCGCATTTCCGATTTGAATTTCGGTATAGTCTTCGATGTAAACTTCATCACCGTATAACAACACTCAAAGTATACTCACAAGAATATGCTCGATAATATAGAGAGAGAAAGAGAGAAAACTTTGTTTCTGGTGTGATTTTTAATTCTAACATAGCCTTCTATTTATAGGAAAATGCTAGAACGCCAAAGGAGACTAAAATAATAAAATATCATTTTCTTTTCTTATTCCACACCAACCAATTTTGAAAGCCATCACCATCTTTGAACAAAAATAATTACATGTGTATTCCACACCAACCAAAAAGTGGGTTCCACCCATAAATTAATAAAAATTATTTTATTCTCCAAAACTTCAACAATTCATAAAAAATAGCTCGGTTATTAAAAAATTCGAAACTCGAGTATTTCCATAGGAAATTCCATTATCTACAACTTTACAGAAGGAAGTTTTCCCAAATTCCAAATAAAATTGACCAAAAAAATCCACAAAAGGCCGATTTTACGATCTATAATAAATTTTGATCCAAGAATTATATGTCCGCCGACACACAAAACATGTGTTAAACATTTAATCCACAAAAATACTCTTCCTCCTCATTTATTCATATATCCCACATTCATTGTAAAAATATCACCATTAATATATTATTAAAATAATATATTTAAATAAATTATTTTATCAAAAAAAGATAAAATATTAATTTTCAACAATTGTCACATTAAATTTTTTTTTTATTTATATCCACATAAAAATCAATATTTTCCTCATCATATAAATCAATAATTAATTATTCACAAATAATATTACAGAATCACATTATTGACAACGTGCATTTCCCAGGGCGAGAGAGGGCGATAAGGATTTTCTCTTACCTTCTTGGTGGCATGATTAGGTGACCAAACCTCTCCTCGCAGTAACTTTCTTGACATTGCCAATAATGTTATCTAATAATATTATTCAAATAATATGAATTATTGATCCGATAATGGAGATCTTGTGCGGTGACAATTATTGAACAACAATAATATAAAATATCAACGCAACAATTATTGAATCAATAAAATAAAATATTGAGCGAAGAATTACTGTGACAATTATTGAGTAGTGCCTTCTTACGTAAGGATCAATAATTCAACAATCTTGTATGTAATACCGCAGGTCGCTTTCTTTGCAACCACGCGATACATCGTATTTTAACCACCAAGTAACCCAACAAAGTGTTAGCGGTAACAATTTACGCAGATTATTTATAAAACTCAATCTTTGTCGTTTTCTTTCATCCATACATTTTCAGTTATGGGCCCATAAATGATGCTCAAGGCCATTGCGACGGAGATTCCCGACAAAAGAATATTCTACGACCAAACGAATATTCCCCGACAATAATAAATATTTTATAAGCACTTGCTTATTTTATAAACTTTGCACATTTCACCCATAACCAATGCATTATATCAAATTATCACCTTATTAATCAAGAATAATAATTAGAGGAAATTCGATTTTATTTATAAAAAGTTGGGGTCTTACAGTATTGCACAGTATTTTTGAATTATTGACTCTTACGTAAGAAGGCACTACTCAATAATTGTTACTAATTACTGTTCAGTATTTTATTGATTCAATAATTGCCACATTGATATTTTATATTTTTGTTGCTCAATAATTGTCACTGCACAATATTTTTCATTATCAGATCAATAATTCATATTATTTGAATAATATTATTAGATAGTATTATTGGCAATGTCTAGAAAGTTCTGTCAAGGAGAGGTTTGGTCACCTAATTGCGCGCCAATAAAAAAAATCTTATTGGAAAGCCCCCTCTTTCCTAGGAACTGCGTGGTTGTCATTATTGTTATTCTGTAATATTATTTATGAATAATTAATTATTAATTTATATGATGAGAAAAATATTGATTTTATGTGGATATAGATGGAGAAAATTTTTAATGTAACAATTATTAAAAATTGATATTTTATCTTTTTTGATAAAATAATATTTTATTATATTATAATAATGGTGATATTTTTACAATGAATGTGGGATATATGAGTATATGAGGAGAAAGAGTGTTTTTGTTGCATTAAATGATTAACACATGTTTTTTGTGTGTCGATGGACCCCATTCTTGATCGAAATTTGATTATACCATAAAATCGCCTGCTTATGGATTTCGGTCAATTTCTGCTTGGAATTTGGAAAAACTTTCTTCTCGCAAAGTTGTAGAGAATTAATTTCATATAAAAATTCTAGAAATTGAATTTTTACGATAAAAGGGCTATTTATTATGAATTATTGATGTTTTGAAGCTCCGAAATAGTTAATTTTTGAAGTTTTAATTATGTTAAATAAGAAAAACGTTTTTAAATAGTTTTGTGAGGTGGGCTACTTGTGTTGAATGCTGAATTCAGTTGATAAAAAGTGTGCGTAAGAATTTAATAAATATATATTAATATTTTATTAAATATTCTGCTTTGGTGTTCTAAGCATTTTTCTATAAATAGGGTGCTTAGGTTAGAATTGAAAATCACACCAGAAACTAAAGATTTCTCTCTCTTTCTCTCTCTATAATCTCGAGCGTATTTTGTGAGTATTTTAGTACTTCGAGTATTGCTATACGGTGCAAGTTCTTTTAGCACTATATATATCCGATATTTTAATTGAAATCTTTTATTCTTTCGGTAGTGGAAATTATTTTCTTTATAAATGATATTATTTCTTCAATATCATTATGCCAAAATATTGTTGTGAATTTTTATCAAATTTGGAACTTTTTCATGTCGGGTTACTATTTATGAATTACTATTCACAAAGCGTGATGATGTTTTTTGTGAAATTTCTATCTTTTGGTGTCAGAGTTACTATTCATGTATACTAAGACTATTCACGAATCTAAGCCTTTATTCACCGAAAAATAAAATTTCTTCTTTTTGTCCAAAATATCTATTCTGGATACTAGCTTTGATTGTATCCATGTTTTGATCATTCTTGAATTTTACCCCATTCTGGTTATTTATGAAGCATTTTTGAATGGGAATTGTTCAAAGTACGAATCCTTAATATTTGTTCTTTTGCTTCACTGGATTCGTTTTCTTTAAAATATTTTTTCATCATCCTCAGTCCTAAATGATGATATAACGGAATATCTTTGGCCTGCAGTGCAAAGATGAATGATTTCTGATGAATATCTTTGGCCCATAATGCAAAGATGAACAGGTGTTTAGATGAACATGACCAACTGATGAATATCTTTGGCCTGTAATGCAAAGATGACTTGTTGATGAATTTCTTTGGCCTGTAGTGCAAAGATAACTTGTTGATGAATATCTTTGGCCGTAGTGCAAAGATGAATTTATTAGTAGGATTATGAACATAAACTTTGATTTGGTATAACCATAATCTTTGATGTTTCAGGTGATAAAAATTATCTTTGTCCTGGATGAGAAAAGGAATTTAGAACTACACTTACGATTATGAGTTATACATGTGATTGTGGACAGGAATTGTTGATTGATGTCATAGGGATAAAACATTGTTGGTGGACTTTTAACATGGAGAAGATAATAGACTTTATAGTCTATTTGACTCTTCTAATGGATCGCTTCGTTCATTGCAACTATGGTTGAAAAGTTTTATCATCTACCATATGTTCTAAATCTCTCGATTTATTCTTTGTTGAAGGCTATTGATAATTTATTTATCTTTAGTCATGATATTCTTTTATCGAAGTTAGTTGTCTTTCACCCTTTGCTTCACAATTCCTTTCGTGTAATAAAAGTGTAATTTGGGTCGGCGAGGGAATAACAAGGAATAGAAGCGGTGGTCTATAGATGTTGAGGTGAGGTGAATTTAACTTGGAAGGGTGTTTTGCCACTATCATACAAGATGTCTAATGACATACAACCTCGTGTCATCATAAGATGCGGGGTTGTGCTTATCCACTTCTTTGAGAGTATATCTACCAAAGACTATCTATATGATCTTAGAGTCTATTTGAAATATAACTCTCAATTTAGAGGCAGTGGAGATAATGATATGTCGAGAGAAGACTCGCCATCGGGAAGAATATGATAGTAATCTTCTCATTTTTCTTTGGGGTCTATTAGATCAACCAAGGATAATTCTGTGGCCATATGATATCTATAATAACCTAGACGCATGGCCTTCCGTATGCACGAAGGTTTCTTGAGCACTTCCCAAAGATTCTAATTTCTAAAAGCAGTTTTTGACTATACCTTTATGTAAGGTGTCATTATGAGGTGTTGTCCACGGTTGGGACATGAGTCACGATTGATATATATTTGTATCCAAATTCACAAAGATATGTGTTGTTGTATTTTGCACGACAATTGTTGTAATAAAGTTGTAGTTGTTTTCTGTACCATGTATTTGGCGACTCAGAATGGGTTGGATGGAATGGACCTATTTTGGGTTCGTTACATTTGGTATCAGAGCTTAGGGATATGGTCTTTGGCGGAGATCGGGGAATATAACTAGGAGGGAAGAGATGAGTAAATCCTTCGCTAGTGTGTCCTACCTAAGCTTAATTGTTATTTAATCATAATATACTGGATATTATGTGATATGTTAATTTGCTTAATTAACCCTTGTTTTATGGCGATATTTGAGAATGGTAGTGAGAATGCTAACAATGGAGTGAATGAGACTGTGGGGATACCTCTAATCACTAACCATGATAATGTGATGTCAGACGAAGAAGGAATTAGAGATATCCATGTGGTGAGTGAAGAATTGATAGTTGCACCCGAGATAGTCGTAGAGGTAACAGCTGAGAGTGAGGAAGAAGCGGAAGAAGTGTGACACCCCCAAAATAGGTATACATCACCCATTCTGAGTTGTCAATACACGGTACAGAAACAACTACAACTTTATTATTACAAAGTAGAACTGTGAGTTTAAATACAGATATTGCCATCTAAACAATATCCACATACAAATAAATCCTCATCATAATTATTGATACATTATTTTACAAAAATGGTGAGGACTACTAAACAACTCTCTAAAACCATCATTCCATACTCCGACTCGTACTCGCTACATTCTCGCCTCCTGAGAAGAAAAATGGAACAAAAAGGAAAAGGGTGAGCTCAACTAGCCCAGTAAAGAATATTATGACTAAGATAATATACAACAAATTATCGTTAGTCTTCAACAGGGAAAAATTTAATAGAATACAATAGACAACAAGTTTTAAATCAATACTGCAATGGAAAATATTAATTCATAGAAGAGTTACGTAGATGATGAAATCTACTAATATCTATGAATTTAATAAATCCATCATCAATATTTTTATCCTCGTAACATCAATCAATATATATCCGAATCATATATTCATCCTCGCACTTTCTGTGCCAAGGACATTCACCGATTGGTCATGTTCATCTAAACACTGCTCATTTTGCACTACGGGCCAAAGATATTCATCGAAATCATTCATCTTTGCACTACAGCCAAAGATATTCATCGAAATCAATCATCTTTGCACTACAAGCCAAAGATATTCAATAATATCATCATTTAAGACTCGAGGATGATGAAAATATATATATATTTTTTAAAGAAACGAATCCAAAGTGAAACAAAATGACAAGGATTAAGGATTCGTGATTTTGTTTTATCCACGCCCAAAAATACCTCAAAAATAATCATAGTGGTGTAAAATTCAAGAATGATCAAAACATGGATACAATCAAAACTAGTATCCACAATAGATAT
This sequence comes from Panax ginseng, assembly GCA_020205605.1. Taxonomy (NCBI): domain Eukaryota; kingdom Viridiplantae; phylum Streptophyta; class Magnoliopsida; order Apiales; family Araliaceae; genus Panax; species Panax ginseng. The sequence goes on from CM035127.1 coordinate 5,760,627, forward strand.
TTTGGACTTAAAAGGAAAATTTTTATTTTTCGATGAATAAGGTCGATTCATGAATAAAGATCAGATAACGTGAATAAAGGTCAGATACGTAAATAGTAACTCTCAAACCAAAAGTTCCAAATTTTATAAAAACTTCAGATCAATATTTCAAAGATAATGATATTGAAGAAATAATATCATTACTAAAAAAAAAAATATCCCTTACCTCGAAAAGACAAGATTTCTAAGTTAAAAACCTGATATAAAGCTATGACTTGAACTTTCACCGATATAGCAATACTCAAAGTATACTCAAAATACTCACAAGAATACGCCGATAATATAGAGAGAGAAAACTTCGTTTTCGTGTAATCTTCAATTCTAACCCAAGCAAAGACCCTATTTATAGAAATTGCTTAGAACACCAAAAAGTAGAAAATTTAATATAATAATAATATATATAATAAATCTTCTACGCACACTTGAAATCTGATTTCAGTTCAATAACCACATGCCACCTTCTAGAAAAAGTAATAAAAAACATTTTTCTAATTTAAAATAATTTAAACTTTCAAAAATCAATTATTTCAGTAGCTTCTAACTTCAATAATTCACAATAAATAGCCCTTTTGTTAGAAAAATTGAATCTCATGCTGAGTTTTTATAGGAAATTCAATTCTCTACAACTTTACAGAAGAAAGTTTTTCCAAATTCCAAACATAAATTGACCGAAATCCATAAACGGGTGATTTTAGAGGCTATAATCAAATTTCAGTCAATAAATGGGGTCCACCGACATGTTTAACATGTTTTAAACATTTATTGCAACAAAAATACTCTTCCTCCTCATATACTCATATATCCCACATTCGTTGTAAAAATATCACCATTATTATATTATTAAAATATAATAATATATATATTTAAATGAATTATTTTATCAGAAAAAGATAAAATTTCAATTTTTAACAATTGTCACATTAAAAATTTTCTCCATCTATATCCACATAAAATCAATATTTTTCTCATCATATGAATCAATAATTAATTATTCACAAATAATATTACGTAATCACAATATCGACAACAGCAGCGCCTCTGTGAAAGAGGGGCTTTCCAATAAGAATTTCTCTCATCTGGCGCCGCAATTAGGTGACCAAACCTCTCCTTAGATGTAACTTTCTAGACATTGCCAATAATGTTATTTAATAATATTATTCAGATAATATGAATTATTGCTTCGATAATGGAAAATACCGCAGTAATGACAATTATCAAACAACAAGAATATAAAATATCAATGCAAAGAATTATTGAATCAATAAAATAAAATATCGAACAAGAATTATCGTAATAATTATTGAGTAAAGGCTTTCACGTAAGAATCAATAATTGGTGAAATACCGTGTGCGCCATTGTTCAACAACACGATTAGTGTGTTTTAACCACGGGTATTTCAACAAAGATAACTGTGAATAACTACGCCGTTATTTATAAACAACTTATATTTGTCGCTTTTCTTCATCCAATCGCTTTCGTTATGGGGCCCAAAAAGACTAGACTGCAGTCGCATTTAATATTACTCGACAAAGCATTTAATATTCCACGACCAAACTAATATTCCCTAACAATAAAGAATATTTTATAACCACTTGCTTATTCAAATATTTATGTATTTTACCCATAACTATCCACATGAATCAAATCAACCCTTACTATTTCTAAATAATAAATAGAGGAAATTTTATTTTATTTAAAAAAATTAGGGTCTTACAACCTCCCTCCTTATGAAATTTCGTCCTCGAAATGACGACGTATTCTGGTGTTTCAAAAGATAAGAATACCTCGCTTTCATTTCCGTTTCCAACTCCCATGTCATTTCCTCAATAGCATGGTTTCTCCACAAAACTTTAACTTGTGGTATAACCTCGGTACATAGGACATGTTCTTTCCTATCCAAGATCTTGACAGGTACCTCCTCGTACGTTAAGTCTTCGGCTATCTCGTCCGGTTCTAACTCAATGACGTGGTTCGGGTCGTCCACATATTTACGTAACATCGATACGTGAAAAACGTTATGAACACGCGTCATACTTGGCGGTAAAACGAGTCTATAGGCCACAGTTCCTATTCGATCGAGAATTTCAAATGGATTAATAAATCAAAGGTTTGAGCTTTCCTCACCTCACCGATTCTCATTTTTGAAATAACAACTTTTGATCTTCTTCTTCAAATTCATCACTCTGTGTGTAGCTTCAATGACTTTAACTTTATCGATTAAAGTCGATTATACTCAGATATCATCACGTGGGTACCTAGAGTTTTCATCTCCATCTCTATTATTTGTAAATTATATGAAATTAGTTTTTGACAATATCGCACTCAGATTGTATACGATCTTCTACTCAACACGCCGCCTACCACGCTCGCTTTTCCAGGATGGCATGGTCGTAAACATGTCTTTGAAATGAGTCTCCTCTTGAGTTCTTCGAAGCTCTTCCCACATTTTTTCCTCCTTCAATTTTGTATCTCTACGAGTCAGCTGCGTTAATGGAATAGCGATTCGAGAATATCCTTCAACGAATCTCCGATAATAACCAACTAAGCCTAGAAAGCTACATATTTCGATTACCGACTTAGGTTGTTCTCAACTGTGACTCATATCCCAACCTTGGATAGCACATTACAATGACACTTATCATTTTTACTATCGCATTTAATATGGTGTCCTCCACTGAGAGTTCGGGCTTTGCATTCCACAAAGGAAGTCACCAGATAAAGGCTCGGGTATCAACTTCTACAGTTGGGTTTTAACTCCTGAAGTTCAATAGGAGCCATTCGATATGAAATTTTAGAAATGGGTTTTGTACCGGATTTAAAGTCGATACAAATTCAATATCACGCTCTGGGAGTAGGCCAAGAAATTCTTCAGGAAATACGTCAGGAAAATCAATAACAACAGGAATATTATTCAAATTTGACGTGTCTTTATTCAAATCCATAACATGAGCTAAGAAAGCTTGACATCCGTTTTTCAATAAACGAATAGACTTTATGATTAGATATGAAAATGATTGATTTTAATGGTTTAGTTGCTTTGAATTCAATAACAAAGTTGTTTAGGAATATGAAAGCTAACAACCTTATTTAAAACAATCAATTTTGGCATGATGAGTAGTTAACCAATCAATCCCTAAAATCACATCAAAAGCAAGTATCTTTAAAGAGATAAGGTCAACAGGTAAGATAAGGGTGGCAACTTGGATTAGACAAGATTTATAAACAGTGGATGTGATGAAAGTTTCTCTTAACGGAATTTCCACAGATAGGTCAAAGTCTAATTTTTCCGGAGTCAAATTTAAACGTTGAGCACAAGTAGGAGAGATAAATGAATGGGTAACACCGGTATCAAGTAAAGTATAAACTTTACAAGAATTTATAAATAGCTTACTCGTGATCACCTCGTTTGGGTTCCTCGCATTTTGACCAGTCACAACAAACGCTCTTCCAGAACCGCTGACTTTGACTTTTTCGGGATAGTCTTTTTGAGTCAATCCTCATTGAACTAGGGTTTCGCTATGCTGCAATCTCGAGCGATATGTCCTTCATTTCCACAATTATAGCATACCGAATTGTGGGCGCTTTGGATCGATATGTCCTCTTTCCCATTTATAAGATATGACCGGTGGTCGTTTCTCCTCCTCGAACCAGCTTGTTTTCTTTGTAATCGACGTCTTCACATGGTCGTTGTTGAATCTCCTCTTTAAATTCTCCTCCCGACTCGCTTCTTCTATTTTCATGGCCATGATTACCACCGTAATGGTTACCATTTTTGTCCGTCTTTTTTTTCTCCACCGGTTATTGTTGTTTTGTTGACCGTTATATCTCCAGATGATCCTCGATTGTGGTACCTCTATTGACCGTACTCGTTATCTCGCTTCTAACAATTGAGCCTCGCTAACAACATCCGAATAGAGAGAAAATTTATGAGAGATGAGATATCGACGTATCTGGGTTTCAAACCTCTCGTAAACATCCGCGCCATAACGCTCCTCATTCTCCACCAAATGAGGTGCAAAACTCGATAACTCGCAAACTTCGCCTCCAGATAAAGACACCGCCATGTTGTTCTCGCTTCCGATCTAATAAACTCCACTTCCTTCATACGATTTAACACTTTCGTGAAAGTATTTGTCATTAAATAGTTTCAAATGTCTCCCAAGACATGCCGAAAGCGCGGGTGGATGGTACGCTTCACGTGACTCCCACCAAGAGTCCGCCTCTCCCAGAAGAACATAAAAGTGGCAAATGGAACCTTCGTTCTCCGCATCCCAAGACATCGAATATCTTGGTAATTTGCTTGACCCATGTTTCCGCCCATGATCGGATCAAGCTTTCCCTTAAATTCGTGGTCCCAACTCTTTGAATCGCTTGGTCGTGACAACCCGTGAATTACTATCATTTTCTCCTATGTTTTGAACACGAGTCTCCTCGTCGATTTTGCATGAATCGCAAAAAGCTTCTAAACATCCCCTCGCTCATCATCTCGCCCGTGGTGTTGTTCATGAGAGGAACATTGCCACTGCTGTGACGTTTCTCCTCGCTGGTGAAAGACAAAAGGTCTCCACGGCCTCATTTCCATTGTTAATATTCTCAACGACATTCTCAAACATCGCCATAAAACAAGGGTTAATTAAGGAAATTAATATATCACATAATATCCCTATATACTCGACCAACTAACAAATAAGCTTAGGTAGGACACACTCAATGAAGGATTTACTCGCCTCTCCCTCCTAGTTCTATTCCCCGATCTCCGCCAGAGATCATATCCCTAAGCTCGATACCAACCTGTGACACCCCAAAATAGGTATACATCACCCATTCTCGAAGTTTTCAATACACTGCATGTAAACAACTACAACTTTATTATTACAAACAAGAAACTGTGAGTTTAAATACGATATTGCCATCTAAACAATATCCACATACAAATAAATCCTCATCATAATTATTGATACATTATTTTACAAAATGGTGAGGACTACTAAACAACTCTCTAAAACCATCATTCCATACTCCGACTGCATCGCTACATTCTCGCCCCGAGAAGAAAAATGGAACAAAAAGGAAAAGGGTGAGCTCAACTAGCCCAAAGAAGAATATTATGACTAAGATAATATACAACAAATTATCGTTAGTCTTCAACAGGAAAAATTTAATAGAATACAATAGACAACAAGTTTTAAATCAATACTCGCAATGGAAAATATTAATTCATGTAAGAGTTACGTAGAGGATGAAATCTACTAATATCTATGAATTTAATACCCATCATCAATATTTTTATCCCGTCAGAACATCAATCAATATATATCCGAATCATATATTCATCCTTGCACTACAAAAGCCAAGGACATTCACCAATTGGTCATGTTCATCTAAACACTGCTCATTTTGCACTACGGCCAAAGATATTCATCGAAATCATTCATCTTTGCACTACACGTGCCAAAGATATTCATCAAAAAAATCAATCATCTTTGCACTATGTGCCAAAGATATTCAATAATATCATCATTTAAGATCTGGGATGATGAAAAATATATATATATTTTTTTAAAGAAACGAATCCAAAGGAAACAAAATGACAAGGATTAAGGATTAAGGATTCAGTACTTTGTTTTATCCACGCCCAAAAAAATACCTCAAAAATAATCATATAGTGGTGTAAAATTCAAGAATGATCAAAACATGGATACAATCAAAACTAGTATCCACAATAGATATTTTGACTTAAAAGGAAAATTTTCATTTTTCGATGAATAAAGGTCAGATTCGTGAATAAGATCAGATACGTGAATAAAGGTCAGATACGTAAATAAGAAACTCGACACCAAAAGTTCCAAATTTGATAAAAACTTCAGATCAATATTTCAAAGATAATGATATCAAGAAATAATATCATTACAAAAAAAAAAAAATAATATCCCTTACCTCGAAAAGACAAAGATTTCTAGTTAAAAACACCGGATATAAAGCTATGACTTGAACTTCACCAGATATAGCAATACTCAAAGTATACTCAAAATACTCACAAGAATACGCCGATATATAGAGAGAGAAAACTTCAGCTTCGTGTAATCTTCAATTCTAACCCAAGACCCTATTTATAGAAATCGCTAGAACACCAAAAAGTAAAATTTAATATAATAATAATATATATAATAAATCTTCTACGCATACTTGAAATCTGATTTCAGTTCAATAACCACATGCCACCTTCTAGAAAAAAAGTAATAAAAACGTTTTTCTAATTTAAAATAATTTAAACTTCCAAAATCAATTATTTCAGTAGCTTTTAACTTCAATAATTCACAATAAATAGCCTTTTGTCGAAAAATTCAATCTCGCGAGTTTTTATAGGAAATTCAATTTCTACAACTTTGCGTAAGAAAGTTTTTCCAAATTCCAAACATAAATTGACCAAATCCAAAACGGGTGATTTTAGAGGCTATAATCAAATTTTCACCAATAAATGGGGTCCACCGACATGTTTAATATGTTTTAAACATTTATTGCAACAAAAATACTCTTCCTCCTCAGATACTCATATATCCCACATTCGTTGTAAAATATCACCATTATTATATTATTAAAATATAATAATATATATATTTAAATGAATTATTTTATCGTAAAAGATAAAATTTCAATTTTCAACAATTGTCACATTAAAATTTTCTCCATCTATATCCACATAAAATCAATATTTTTCTCATCATATGAATCAATAATTAATTATTCACAAATAATATTACAGTAATCACAATATCGACAACTGTGCGCTCCTCAGAAAGCAGGGCTTTCCAATAAGAATTTTCTCTCCCATCGGGCGCCGCAATTAGGTGACCAAACCTCTCCTTAGATGTAACTTTCTAGACATTGCCAATAATGTTATCTAATAATATTATTCAGATAATATGAATTATTGCTTCGATAATGGAAAAATAACGTGTAATGACAATTATCAAACAACAAAGAATATAAAATATCAATGCAAAGAATTATTGAATCAATAAAATAAAAATATCGAACAAGAATTATCGTAATAATTATTGAGTAGTGGCTTCTTCACGTAAGAATCAATAATTGGTGCAATACTGCAGTGTGCCATCGCTCAACAACACGTATTAGTGTGTTTTTAACCAACCGGTATTTCAACAAAGATAATCTGAATAACTACGCCGTTATTTATAAACAACTTATATTTGTCGCTTTCTTCATCCAATCGCTTTCAAGTTATGGGGCCCCAAAAGATCGCTACCATTGCATTTAATATTACTCGACACAAGATTTAATATTCCACGACCAAACTAATATTCCCCACAATAAAGAATATTTTATAACCACTGCTTATTCAAATATTTCATGATTTTACCCATAACTATCCACATGAATCAAATCAACCCTTACTATTTCAAAATAATAAATAGAGGAAATTTTATTTTTATTTAAAAAATTTGGGGTCTTACAACCTCCCTCCTTATGAAATTTCGTTCCTCGAAATTGACGACGACTGTGTGTTTCAAAAGATAAGAATACCTCGCTTTCATTTTCGTTTCCAACTCCGTGTCATTTCTCAATAAAGATGGTTTCTCCACAAAACTTTAACTTGTGGTATAACCCCAGACATAGGACATGTTCTTTCCTATCCAAGATCTTTGACAGTACCTCCTCGACGTTAAGTCTTCTGGCTATCTCGTCCTGCTCTAACTCAATGACGTGGTTCGGGTCGTCCACATATTTACGTAACATCGACACGTGAAAACGCGTTATGAACACGCGCCATACTTGGCAGTAAAACGAGTCTATAGGCCACATTCCTATTCGATCGAGAATTTCAAATGGATTAATAAATCAAGGTTTCGAGCTTTCCTCACCTCACCGATTCTCATTTTTGAAATAACAACTTCTTGATCTTCTTCTTCAAATTCATCATCCCAAGTGTAGCTTCAATAACTTTTTAACTTTATCGATTAAAGTCGATTATACTCAGATATCATCACGCGGGTACCTAGAGTTTTCATCTCCATCTCTATTATTTGTAAATTATACGAAATTAGTTTTTGACAATATCAGACTCAGATCAGATACGATCTTCTACTCAACACGCCACCTACCACGTTCGCTTTTCCAGATGGCATGGTCGTAACATGTCTTTGAAATGAGTCTCTCTTGAGAGTTCTTCAAGCTCTTCCCACATTCTTTGCTCCATTCGAATTTTGTATCTCTACGAGTCACCGTGCGTTAATGGAATAGCGATTCGAGAATATCCTTCAACGAATCTCCGATAATAACCAACTAAGCCTCAGAAAGCTACATATTTCGATTACCGATTTAGGTTGTTCTCAATCGTGACTCATATCCCAACCTTGGATAAGACATTACAATGACACCTATCGCTTTACTATCGCACGAATATGGTGTCTCCTACGGAGAGTCCGCTTTGTGCATTCCACAAAGGAAGTCACCAGATAAAGGCTCTGTATCAACTTCTACAGTTGGGTTTTAACTCCTCAAGTTCAATAGAGCCATTCGATATGAAATTTTAGAAATGGGTTTTGTACCGGATTTAAAGTCGATACAAATTCAATATCACGCCCGGGAGTAAGCCAAGAAATTCTTCAGAAATACGTCAGAAAATCAATAACAACAGAATATTATTCAAATTTGACGTGTCTTTATTCAAATCCATAACATGAGCTAAGAAAGCTTGACATCCGCTTTTTCAATAAACGAATAGCTTTATGATTAGATATGAAAATGATTGATTTTAATGGTTTAGTTGCTTGAATTCAATAACAAAGTTGTTTAGGAATATGAAAACTAACAACCTTACGAAAACAATCAATTTTGGCATGATGAGTAGTTAACCAATCAATCCCTAAAATCACATCAAAAGCAAGTATCTTTAAAGAGATAAGGTCAACAGTAAGATAAGGGTGGCAACTTGGATTAGACAAGATTTATAAACAATGGATGTGATGAAAGTTTCTCTTAACGGAATTTCCACAGATAAGTCAAAGTCTAATTTTTAGAGTCAAATTTAAACGTTGAGCACAAGTAGAGAGATAAATGAATGGGTAGTAACCCAGATCAAGTAAAGTATAAACTTTACAAGAATTTATAAATAACTTAACTCGTGATCACCTCGTTTGGGTTCCTCGATTTTGACCAACCACAACAAACGCTTCTTCCAGAACCGCTGACTTTGACTTTTTACGGGATAGTCTTTTGAGTCACCGTCCTCATTGAACTAGGTTTCGCTACTGAGTGCAATCTCGAGCGATATGTCCTTCATTTCCACAATTATAGCATACCCGAACTGTCAGGGCGTTTTGACCGATATGTCCCTCTTTCCCAGATTTATAAGATATACGATGGGTGGTCGCTTCTCCTCCCCTTGGAACCATTTTTCTTTGGCATCGCTCGCCTTCACATGGTCGTTGTTGAATCTCCTCTTTTAAATTCTCCTCCCGACTCGCTTCTTCTATTTTCATGGCCATGATTACCACCGTAATGGTTACCATTTTTGTCCGCCTTTTTCTTTCTCCCTTTGGTTATTGTTGTTTTGTTGATCGTTATCTCCTAGATGATCCTCGATTGTGGTACCTCGGTTGACCAGTACTCGTTATCTCGCTTCTAACAATTGAGCCCTCATTAACAACATCCGAATAGAGAGAAAATTTATGAGAGAGATGAGATCGACGACGTACGGGTTTCAAACCTCTCGTAAACATCCGCCATACGCTCCTCATTCTCCACCAAATGAGGTGCAAAACTCGATAACTCGCAAACTTCGCCTCGCACTAAGAGACACCGCCATGTTGTTTCGCTCCAGTCTAATAAACTCCACTTCCTTCATACGATTTAACACTTTCGTGAAAGTATTTGTCATTAAATAGTTTCAAATGTCTCCCAAGACATGCCGTAAGTATTTGGATGGGGTACGCTTCATGCATCTCCACCAAAAGAATCGCTCTCCAGAGAACATAAAGTGGCAAATGGAACCTTCGTTTCTCCGTGCATCCCAAGACATCGAATATCTTGGTAATTTGCTTGACCCATGTTTCCGCCATGATCGGATCAAGCTTTCCTTAAATTCGTGGTCCCAACTCTTTCGAACTCGCTTGGCATTGTGACAACCCGTGAATTACTATCATTTCTCCTATGTTTTGAACACGAGTCTCCTCAAATCGATTTTGCATGAACGCAAAAAGCTTCTAAACATCCCCTCGCTCATCATCTCGCCCTGGTGGTGTTGTTCACATGAGAGAACATTGCCAAACTGTTCAGACGTTTCTCCTCGTTGGTGAGTACAGCGTCTCCACGGCCTCATTTCCATTGTTAATATTCTCAAACGACATTCTCAAAACAATCATCATAAAACAAGGGTTAATTAAGGAAATTAATATATCACATAATATCCCTATATATCGACCAACTAACAAATAAGCTTAGGTAGGACACACTAGCGAAGGATTTACTCGCCTCTCCCTCCTAGTTCTATTCCCCGATCTCCGCCAGAGATCATATCCCTAAGCTCGATACCAACCGTGACACCCCAAAATAGGTATACATCACCCATTCTCGAAGTTTTCAATACACAGATGTAAACAACTACAACTTTATTATTACAAAAGTAGAATCGTGAGTTTAAATACGATATTGCCATCTAAACAATATCCACATACAAATAAATCCTCATCATAATTATTGATACATTATTTTACAAAAATGGTGAGGACTACTAAACAACTCTCTAAAACCATCATTCCATACTCCGACTGCATTTCGCATTACATTCTCGCCTCCCGAGAAGAAAAATGGAACAAAAAGGAAAAGGGTGAGCTCAACTAGCCCAAGAAAAGAATATTATGACTAAGATAATATACAACAAATTATCGTTAGTCTTCAACAGGAAAAATTTAATAGAATACAATAGACAACAAGTTTTAAATCAATACTGCAATGAAAAATATTAATTCATGTAAGAGTTACGTAGAGGATGAAATCTACTAATATCTATGAATTTAACAATTCCATCATCAATATTTTTATCCTCGTAACATCAATCAATATATATCCGAATCATATATTCATCCTTTGACTACGTGCCAAGGACATTCACCACGATTGGTCATGTTCATCTAAACACTGCTCATTTTGCACTACGCCAAAGATATTCATCGAAATCATTCATCTTTGACTACGGTGCCAAAGATATTCATCAAAATCAATCATCTTTGCACTACTGTGCCAAAGATATTCAATAATATCATCATTTAAGACCGGGATGATGAAATATATATATATATTTTTTTAAAGAAACGAATCCAAAGGAAACAAAATGACAAGGATTAAGGATTAAGGATTCAGACTTTGTTTTCTCCACGCCCAAAAATACCTCAAAAATAATTATAGTGGTGTAAAATTCAAGAATGATCAAAACATGGATACAATCAAAACTAGTATCCACAATAGATATTTTGGACTTAAAAGGAAAATTTTCATTTTTCGATGAATAAAGCCAGATTCATGAATAAGATCAGATACGTGAATAAAGGTCAGATACGTAAATAAGAATCTCGACACCAAAAGTTCCAAATTTGATAAAAACTTCAGATCAATATTTCAAAGATAATGATATTGAAGAAATAATATCATTAAAAAAAAAATAATATCCCTTACCTCGAAAGACAAGATTTTTAGTTAAACACAGGATATAGGCTATGACTTGAACTTTCACCGTATAGCAATACTCAAAGTATACTCAAAATACTCACAAGAATACGCTTAGATAATATAGAGAGAGAAAACTTCAGCCGGTGTAATCTTCAATTCTAACCCAAGACCCTATTTATAGAAAATTGCTTAGAACACCAAAGCAGTAAAATTTAATATAATAATAATATATATAATAAATCTTCTACGCACACTTGAAATCTGATTTCAGTTCAATAACCACATGCCACCTTCTAGAAAAAGTAATACAAAACGTTTTTCTAATTTAAAATAATTTAAACTTCCAAAAATCAATTATTTCGTAGTTTTGGAACTTCAATAATTCACAATAAATAGCCCTTTTGTCAGAAAATTCGAATCTCGCGAGTTTTTATAGGAAATTCAATTCTCTACAACTTTGCAGAAGAAAGTTTTTCCAAATTCCAAACATAAATTGATCGAAATTCATAAACGGGTGATTTTAGAGGCTATAATCAAATTTCAGTCAATAAATGGGGTCCACCGACATGTTTAACATGTTTTAAACATTTATTGCAACAAAAATACTCTTCCTCCTCAGATACTCATATATCCCACATTCATTTGTAAAAATATCACCATTATTATATTATTAAAATATAATAATATATATTTAAATGAATTATTTTATCGAAAAAGATAAAATTTCAATTTTCAACAATTGTCACATTAAAAATTTTCTCCATCTATATCCACATAAAATCAATATTTTCCTCATCATATGAATCAATAATTAATTATTCACAAATAATATTACGAGAATCACAATATTGACAAACAAAGCAGGTCCAAGGAAAGAGGGGCTTTCAATAAGAATTTTCTCCTTCTTGGTAGCGCGCAATTAGGTGACCAAACCTCTCCTTAGATGTAACTTTCTAGACATTGCCAATAATGTTATTTAATAATATTATTCAGATAATATGAATTATTGCTTCGATAATGGAAAATATTGTGTAATGACAATTATCAAACAACAAAGAATATAAAATATCAATGCAAAGAATTATTGAATCAATAAAATAAAATAATCGAACAAGAATTATCGTAATAATTATTGAGTAGTGCCTTCTTACGTAAGAATCAATAATTGGTGAAATACTGATGTGTGCTTCTTCGCTCAACAACACGTATTAATGTGTTTTAACCAACCGGTATTTCAACAAGATAATCTCAGAATAACTACGCCCGTTATTTATAAACAACTTATATTTGTCGTTTTCTTTATCCAATCGCTTTTCGTTATGGGGCCCAGAAAAAAGAAGGCTGCTGCAATCATTTAATATTACTCGACAAGATTTAATATTTTACGACCAAACGAATATTCCCAAATAATAAAGAATATTTTATAACCACTTGCTTATTCGAAATATTGCAGATTTTACCCATAACTATCCACATGAATCAAATCAACCCTTATTATTTCAAAATAATAAATAGAGGAAATTCCATTTTTATTTAAAAAAAATTCGGAGTCTTACAAGAAGAGGTACACGAGGAGAGTTTATTAGAGGTATTATATGATCAAAATGTATAATTTCAAAATCGTATTCATGAGTTAGAAGAAGCGAAATTTGAAGAGAAGTGTCGTGGAACAAAAGGATGCAACAATTCAAGCTTGTGTTACCCGATATGTGATGCTTGAGCGAAGCATTCTTTGGCGAGTATAAGATGATAAAGATGGAATCGAAGTGAAAGAAGAAAAAAGCTGAACGAGTGAGAATAAGTGATGCATGGGCAAAAGCCCATACGACACGTGGATATTGTAGAAAGAGATGTCCGATCTAAGAAGGCTAAAATAGATGATATGAATTTCTCTTTTTGGAAAGCAATTGGGAGAACCCAACATCGAGTTTTGAATTACCCTCTACAGAGCGGTCAATCTGAATTTGATATGGATCGAAGATTGATGATTCAGATCATGAATCAGGAGTACGAAGAGGCAGTTGAGGGAGGAATATGCCCTATAAAAAATATGTTCCAACGGTAGTGATGACGCCTAAATCTTTGCCTGCATAAGTCAAAGCTTAAAGTAGTTCGAGGATAGCGGTTGTCATGACTTCCCAACAAGTGAGGAACCTAAATGAAGTTATCACGGGAGATGAGCAATGGAGAAATCATGATAACCCGGAGATAGAATCGAAATGAAAGCAAGGTATTCTCAACTTTTGAAATACAAAGAGTACGTAAATTTCTGGGACGAAATTTCATAAGGAGGGGAGATTGTAAGACCTCGAATTTTATGAAATAAAAGTATTCAATTTTTCTTATAATTATAATTTAGTAAATGGTTAAATTGATAAAAAGTTAAAGTTAAAGGTGATATATGAAAATATTTCAAAAATACGCAAGTGGTTATAAAATATTCATTGTTGTCGGGGAATATTCGTTTGGTCGTGGAATATTCTTTCTGTTGAGGAATATTATTATAACTACAGTATGACCATTTGTGGCCCCATAATGAGAATAAGCTGTAGGATGAAGAAAAAGACATATTAAAATTTTATAAATAACGGCGTAGTGGTTACCGTTAACACTGTTAGAATACCGGTGGGTTAAGTAAAGTAATACGCGTTGTTGCACAGTAGCACATGGTATTGCACAATATTTTTAAATTATTGACTCTTACGTAAGAAGGCACTACTCAATAATTGTTACAGTAATTATTGTTCAGTAATTTATTGATTCAATAATTGCCGCGTTGATATTTTATATTATTGTTGCTCAATAATTGTCACTGCACAATATTTCCCATTATCAGATCAATAATTCATATTATTTGAATAATATTATTAGATAGCATTATTGGCAATGTAAGACCCCGAATTTTATGAAATAAAAATATTCAATTTTTCAAAATAAGCAAATGGCAATAAAATACATATTGTTGTCGGGGAATATTCGTTTGGTCGTGGAATATTCTTTACGTTTGGGAATATTAGGTATGATGGTATGACCATTTGTGGGCCCATAATGTAATAATAAGCATCGGATGAAGAAAATGACAAAATTAAGTTTTTATAAATAACGGCATAATCGTTCTCTGATTAACTTTGTTGGAATACCCGGTTGGTAAAATAAAATAATACGCGTTGTTTACAAAGAAGACACGCGGTATTTAAGTATTTTTGAATTATTGATTCTTACGTAAAAGGCCACTACTCAATAATTGTTACGGTAATTATATTCAATATTTTATTTTATTGATTCAATAATTCTTTGCGTTGATATTTTATATTATTGTTGTTTCAATAATTATCAACGCATAATATTTCTCATTATCGGATCAATAATTCATATTATTTCAATAATATTATTAGATAGCATTATTGGCAATGTCTAGAAAGTTTACATCGAGGAGAGGTTTGGTCACCTAAATTGCGTACAAGAAGGAGAAATTCTTATTGGAAAGCCCCTCTTCCAGGAACTACTCGTTGTCATAATTGTGATTACGTAATATTATTTGTGAATAATTAATTATTGATTTATATGATAAGGAAATATTTATTTGATGTGGATATAAATGATGGATTTATTTATGTGGTTATAAATGAAGGAATTAATGTTGAGGTATTTTATCAGTATTTTTGTCAGAATAAAGGTATTAAAAATTAAACCAGTGTTTTTGAGATATATTGCATGAGTTATAATTTTTAATTCGACCGTTGGATCGTTGTAATTTTTGGATATGTTATACATATATAAGTTGAGTATATGTCCATAAATTTTGAACCGTTAAAAATGAACGTATGATTTATTATGAATTTTAAGAGGTGACTGATTCGGAAATTAGGTTTATAAATAATTTTGGTGGAAAATTCTAGAATTGAGTGGGCCCCACTTGTGGTTGGTGAAAAAATGTACTGAATTTTATTTTAAATGTGGTGGGTGGGAATAGTAGCAGGTAAAGTCATCAGGTTGCAGGTCAAGTCTGCTAAAATTTTTCTATAAATAGAGGGCTAAGTTAGAATTGAAAATCACACCGAAACATAAGCTTTTCTCTCTTTCTCTCTAGATTATTGAGTGTATTTTGTGAGTATTTAGATACTTGGTGAGTTGATATTCATCGGTCTGAAGTTTCCTTGATGTCATATCAGATATCCAAATCGAAGTCTTTGCGCTTTTTGAGGTAAGGGATAGTAAGGGATAAGACGGGATAGTAAAGGATGTTATTTTCTTCTTAAATGATATTATTTTCTTCAATATCATTTTTCTGAAATATTGGTGAACGTTTTTATCAAATTTGAAACTTTTTATGTCGGGAGTTCTTATTCACGATATCGATACTTATTCACGTATCGACCTTATTCACGAATACGACACTATTCACCGAAAAATAAATTTTCTTCTTTTTGTCCAAGATGTCTATTATGGTTACTATCTTTAATTGTATCCATGTTTTGATCTTTATTCTTGAATTTTGCTTCAAAATTAGTTATTATGGAGTATTATTGATCTTGGATAAACTGTTATACGAATCCCTACTATTTGTCCTTCTGTCTCACTAGATTCGTTTCTTTAAAATATTTTTCATCATCTTCATCCTAAATGATGATATTACTAAATATCTTTGGCTGTAGTAAAAAAGATAAATGATTAATCGATGAATATCTTTGGCCCGTAGAAAAAAGATGAGCAGTGTTGAGATGAACATGACCATTTGGTGATATAAATGAATATCTTTGGCATGTAGTGCAAAGATGAATATTTGATTAAAGATGTATATTGATTGTTATTACTGAGGATAAAATATTGATGATGAACTTTTAAATCTTAGAAGATAGTAGAACTCATTCTCTACTTGACTCTTCTAATGGATTCTTTATTTCCATTGCAATTGTTGATCTAAAACTTGTTGGCTATTATATTTTATTAGATATTTCCCTGTTGAAGACTAACGATAATTTTTTGTATATTATCTTAGTCATAATATTCTTTACTGGGCTAGTTGAGCTCACCCTTTTCTTTTTTGTTCCATTTTTCTCGGGGAGGTGAGAACATAGCGAGGAACTAGTGGGAGTGCGGAGTGATGGTTCTAGAAAGATGTTTTAGCGATCCTCACTTATTTACGTAAAATAGTATTTGAATAATTATAACGAGAACTTATTTGAGTGTGGATATTGTCAGAAGACAATATTTGTATTTAAACTCATGATTTGTTGTCAAGTATTTTGCACGACAATTGTATTATTGAAGTTGTAGTTTGCTTTCTGTACCATGTATTTGGCAACACAAAATTGGTTGGATGGAATGGACCTATTTTGGGGGCGTCACAGTTGGTATCAGAGCTTAGGGATATGATCTCTGGCGGAGATCGGAGAATAGGACTAGGAGGGAAGAGATGAGTAAATCCTTCGCTAGTGTATCCTACCTAAGCTTATTTGTTGGTTAGTCATAATATCGGGATATTATGTGATATGTTAAATTCTAGATGATATCTGAAATACAGGAGATGAGCAATGGAGAAATCATGAGGACATGGGAGATGGAAACAAGGTTTTTTTAACTTTTTGAAATACCAGGTACGTAAATTTCGAGGACGAAATTTCATAAGGAGGGGTGATTGTAAGACCCCGAATTTTATGAAATAAAAGTATTCAATTTTTCTATTTAGTAAATAGTTAAAAGGTTAAAGTTAAGGGATGAATTTTTTTAAAATAAGCAAGTGGCTATAAAATACCTAATTTTGGGGGCGTCACATCCACCAATGATTGTGTCGTCGTACGAATATTCCCCGTCAAAAAGAATATTTCCCGACCAATCGAATATTTTATAACAACTTGCATACTTTGAAAAAATTTATAAATACTACCCACAACTATAACATTATATCAAATCCACACCATAATATTCAAAAAAATATTTCGATAAATTTAAATCTTTATTCATAAAATATGGGGTTTCATATGTACTCTATTTTTCCTTTTAAATGACCACTTGTATTAGTTGTTGCTTCTGTTTATTCTTCCGGATTTGTTTTTACTTTTTAGCAACGCGTATAGTATGCTTCATTGAATGGATCTATTCCTTTGAGTTTTTGCAATCTGGAGAGCCTAACATATCTCTGTATGTTCTTATCACTCGATCTTTAATTTCGATTTACATTTATGTATGCATCGTAATTGTACCTTTCTCTTGTACTTTGGTGAATTAATTTTCGTATAACACCTCGTGAATCTTTCTTCTAATGAATTTAAGGGGAGGCATACATGTTGAGTTTATAAATGTAATTTCATGAAGTTTATAAATGTTATAACGGTTTATAAATGTTTGGCGTGACTTTACCGCTAAACATGACAATGAAAAGTGTGTCACACAACGAAGCGGTGTAGTAGAAAGGTTAATGTATGTAGCAGAAGCAGAAAAAAAAGCGAAAGTTAACCTTCTCTCAAGAATCTATTAGTCTTTAAAACAAAAGTTCTTCGCCATCTATGGCTAGTCTTTGAAAGCAAAAGTTCTTGGCGTATTTTGGGAGA
Organism: Panax ginseng; assembly: GCA_020205605.1. Taxonomy (NCBI): domain Eukaryota; kingdom Viridiplantae; phylum Streptophyta; class Magnoliopsida; order Apiales; family Araliaceae; genus Panax; species Panax ginseng. The sequence continues at coordinate 5,778,905 of CM035127.1, forward strand.
ACCTAGGTTTTTTTGCACATGCTTAGGTAGTAGCTTAATTTTATGAATAGTTTGGTTTATTGTGATTTATTTTGTGGATTGAAAAGTGAATTTGAGATGTATATATGGATATTTTGGTATATATTTTGTGGATGTAGTAATTTGAAACTGTAAACGAATGATATTATTGGGATGTATTTTGAATGGATACATTTTGGCTATATATCATGGCATTAGCATATTGCAGGTGCATTGGTAATATAGGTGAACCACATTTTTTTTATCTACAACATTTAAAAAACGTTGTCCGATATACTAAACAACAATATTTTTATTCAAAAAACATTGTGGAATCATACCTTCTACAACGTTTTTAAGCATCTGCTAATTTTTGGAAAACAAATCTACAACATTTTTTTCCTAAAAGGCCGACTTTCGTCCCTGCTCGACGGGTGGGTCTTGCAGTCAAGCTCCCTTCTGCCTTTGCACTCGAGGGCCAATCTCCATAACTACAACGTTTTAAAAACGTTGTGTAAGGGTGTCAAATAGATGACACCCTTAACCACGACGTTTTTCTGACTGAAATCACAACGTTTTTTCCGCGTTGTCTATTTACTATTTTGTAGTAGTGCTTATAAACTAATTTTAATTTTAAGTCATTTTAAAATAAGTGGTTGCGAACGGGCTCTTAGACATTCGTTATAGTATTGCATTGGTTACTCAAGTTAGGGGTGAGTATGGTTTGGTTTGAAACTCAAACCACACCCGAAACTGCTTAGGTACGGTTTGATAAATCCAAAATAGCACATGAAACCGTTTGTGATTGGTGCGATACGATTTTAAATTGTGCAGTGTGGTTTCATTTGGTGCGGTTTCAGTTCTAAAACCAATTAAAACAACAATTGATATAAAATAAGATTTGTTTTTAAATTAATATAAATTCATTAACGTAGGAGCTTTACCAAATAAAACCCCTTTTGCATGTCTACTGAATAGGATAATTAGAAATTAATTATTAGCTACAATAATTAGGCGAGGGGCAAGAAATAAGCTTTAACAAGTAAATGTTGTTGAATGAATTTAGTTTGGACTACCACATACGGCATTGTGCATGAGAATGCCAACAACAACAGAAACATTGAAGGAGTCCACATTGCCTTTCATAGGTGTTGGGGCGTGATATTTCCTATTTTGGGCCGGGTACATTGGGCCTACTCACATGAAGAATCCATTGGGCCTTTATTTTTAATCCTTTAAAGCCACTGGGCCCAGTCACCATATTATATCCGTTTTAATCTTTAAAGCCGGGTCGGTCCAGTGAATCGACCCATTAGATATTTTAATATCTGTTACTTTGACTTGTGATGATGAAAAAGCATAACGGTTGACCAAGGCTCCTGCCATGCATTAATGTGGATGGGATCATAGCCGGCCGGCGGTAGAAAACAGTGGCCAAAAGCAGTAGATAAACCTTATATAGTCGGTGAGCAGAGCCCATCGGATCGGAGGGGTGTCGTAGTAGTAGTGGGTGGCACAAATAATCCAAGCAAAGATAGTATAACCTAGCAAAGGAAGCCATCGATATGAGGTGCGTTCTCACATATATTGATTATTCATATTCTCCACACACACAATCGAGAATTATTATCTCTCTCAATACACTAGACCATACATTCCTCCATTGTTAACTTTGTGAACACGTACTTTAATTCTCACGCTGAAGCTATCCCCAAGACGGAACCCATTTGTCAAGCTTTTTTGTCGATTGTATTTCTTGTCTGCGGGATCAGGACGTCTTACGTGATTGGGACGTGGAGAAAGATCCTGGCGTTAACATTGGCGCTAGAAGGAGGACGGTTTGAGTTCTAGTGTCATTAAAATTTTCAATCACAATCATTTAACCTACTTTGGAAGACGATGAGGAGTAGGGATGGTACACCAGAAGGGCAGGCGATGGCTGTTAGCTCGTCACTGCCTCGTGTTTCGGTGAAGGATCGTTTAGGTCCTTCCAAGAGTGCTCACGAGAGCACGGCTTCTAAGCATAATTCAGGGGATCTCCGTCCGAAGATTCCTGGCGGGGCCAGACGAATATTGGTTTTCGATGCGAATGAGGAGCGAGATCATGGTCGAGGACAGGTGGAAGGCTCACCAACCAAGATTTATCATAGAAGTAGCCAGGAGGTTAGAGCTGCCAAGTTGGAAAAGATGGCGGACGAAGAAGATAGAGCCATGACGGTCCTGTTAAAGCAAAGAGAAGATATAGCCGAACAGATGCTTCGGGTGGCGGAATTGCAGGACGAAGCATCTAGCCATGATCAATATGAAAGACGAAGTGGGCATAAGGAGGAGACTCGATGAAAGGGTAAGGAGCCGAAGCGTTCCACGCGTGTTTCTAGGGATCATTCTCGATGTAGGAGGAGATCGAGAAGCAGAACTCCGATGGCCTCGAAGAAGGCGATAATGGCCGTTACCTCTCAGCATCAAGATGATTATCAACAAAGGAGCAGGTCGAAGGAGGCCGTACCCGAAGTCCGGGTAATGGACTATCAACGTGATCATTCTAACCACAAGGAAAGAGTTGTGTACCGAAGCAGATAAAGAAGTCCCTCTAGGGCAGTAGGATCGGCAGGAGGAGGTCGATCCTCTCAGAGACATAACGTTGTTCATGAGAAAGAGGTTTCCCCACAGCCTGAAGGCGTTGATTTTCTAGTAAAGGAGCTTAAAGAGCTCAGAAAGCAACTGGCTGAGGTCCAGCAGGTGAAGGACGCTCCGGGAAAGAAAGCATCCCCTTTTTCCTCAGATATTCTCAAGGAAAAGGCGGATATCACTAAAAAATTGCCTCGCATGGAAAGTTACGATGGAACCGGGGACCCTTATGACCATAGCCAGGCGTTCGACCGGCTAATGGACTATTACGACTTCACTGACGCTGCCAAGTGCCACACCTTTGTTACGACGCTAAGAAAAGATGCGAGACAGTGGTTGGGAACTTTGCCTTCAGATTCCATATCCTCGTGGGTGAACTTTGTGATAAGTTCCATGCCTGCTTTGAGCAATAGAAGAAGAGGAAAGCCTACGGGTTCTTTGGCACAGATCCGGCAGTTTACCAGCGAATCTTTGGGCCAGTATGTAAAGAGGTTCAGAGAAGCAGTCGGTCAGGTGTCCGATCTTAATGATCTCCAGGCTGTAGGTTTGTTCCAGAATGGATTGGATCTGGTAAAGTCCGAAAAGTTGGTGAAGAAGTTGATGTTCAATCATCCGAAGAGCTTGGCCGAAGCCTTTGACAAAGCAAAAGGCTACATTGTTGTGGAAGAAGCTATGAACAGCCTGAAACATCCTCTTTCGGGTCAGGGGAAAGAGTCAGTGGCTCCTAAGCCCGAAGTTGAACAGAGGAAAACGGGGGGGTATAATGATCGGACAGAGGGCAGTTCGAAAAAGTACAATAATTCCTGGCGGCAAGGAAGCAGTCATCCCTCCGTTCCGGCCCCGAAGGTGAATAAAATCTACACCAAACTAAACACTGATAGATCGATAATTTTGGATCAAATCAGAAACCAACCTTTCTTTGAGCCACCCCGTGATAATTACCGAATCTGGGGTGGTAACTCTCGTAAAGTATTGTGGCTATCATCAGTCACCGGCGCCACGACACTAACGAAAGTGTTGCAATTTGAAAGACTTTGTGGAGAGGAAGATTAAAAATGGCTTGTTGGTGCAGTATGTGGTAGAATAATAATCAATGAGCGTTAGCCGTCTTTGTTGAGGGACAGTTGAGGGCTCCGAGATCGCAGCCCAAGGCATGTTATCGATGTGATAACCGGTGGGTCCGCAGGAAGTTGATAGGGAGGAAGAGAAGGGCTTACGAATTCGGTCGTGGATCGTGATGAGATGCTCCCCCGAAAGCAGATAGACCATTCCCGGGATGTCATATCATTTCTGACGCCGATTATCCTTCCTTGAGCCCATCGAGCCGCATGAGGGGCCTTGGTGATCACCTGCACAAATGGGCACGGTGGACATGAAGCGCATGATGATAGATAATGGATCTTGATGGATATCTCAGATGCCCATGCCTATCGTAGAGGATGCACCTTGATGGGCGAAAATGGAGGTCTCCGCGGAAGAAGCTCCTTTATACGGCTTCAAAGAATGATCTGTCAAAGTTGCGAGCACTATTGAACTCCGGTTATCTTCTAAGACAAGACCCCAAAGAAGTCAAAATAGTGTGTAAATTCTATGTTGTGCACGTTGATTCAAATTTTACAACGCTATCTTTGGGAAGACCTACTTTAATCGCGCTCTCCAAGTTGTGACCGCCATCCTCATTTCAAAATCAAGTTCCCCACGGCTCATGGAGTAGAGAGGTGGCGGGGACTTGGATCTAGCCCGACGATGCTACCTAGGAATCTTTGTTATTTCCTCCGGAGTGGAAATCGGAAACAAAAGCAAAGCGATGACAATTGAGATCGAGCCTTTTACGAGAAAGTAGTTACGAACCGATGGTAATTCTGCTGGGAGGAACGGAAGAGGTCGAATTGATCCTTGGAAAGCCGGACAAGATCAGTGAAGATCGGTTCAGACTACCAGAACCTCTTGGACAAATCTCATAGAACTCTTCTACTGCTTATGCGGATATTTTTGCATGGGAACCAAGGACATGCACAGAGTTAGTCGGAAGATAGCCGAGCATAGCTTTGAATGTAGATCCTTGAAGAAGTTTTTCGGCGAAAAAAGCGGATCTTTGCTACCGAACGACGTAAAATTATTGATCGTGAAAAATAAAGTCATTGGTCGCCGACTTTATATATGAGATTGATTATCCCGAATGGATGGCTAATGTGGTGTTGGTGCGAAGCGAGAATGGAAAATGGTGGGTTTGCATCGACTACACCGACCTCAATAAAGCATGTCCGGAAGGATTTTATCCTCTACCCCATATTGATCGACTTTATCGATGCCTTGGGGTATGCATTACTAAGCTTTATGGATGCTTTTTCAAAGTTATCACCAAATATCCATGTGTAAAGAGGACATCCCAAAGACCGCATTTATTACACACCGATTCGATGTACGCCTTCTGAAGATGACTTTTGGCCTTATAAATCTTTGGAGCCACTTACCGAGAATGATGAACTTCATCTTGAGCAAATTTTGGGAAGAACATGTAAGTATCGTTGATGACATGATCGTGAAAAGCATGCACGTCAGAGTCATTTGGACGATCTAGAGGAATGCTTTGGATCAGTCGTCATCGCTAACTAAGGCTTAATCCGGCCAAGTGCACTTTCTACCTCGGTTCGTGGAAGTTTCGGGTTATCTTGTTAGCCAAAAAGGGTATCGAGGCCAATCCAGAGAAGATTCAGCCATTCTTGATATGAAGACTCTCGGTCATTCAAAGACGCCCAACGCGTCGTTGGCGGATGCGCAAAGATTAAGGAGGTTCGTCGCCAAATCTGCAGAGAGGTGCCTTCCTTTCTTTGATACATTGAAAGGGTCAAGAATGCGAAGACGCGTTCAAGTGGACTTTAGAGTATGAAGACGCCTTAGGAGCATAAAGGCGTATCTTTCTTGGCTCCTTTATTGGTGAAACCCATTCCAATGGAGACTTTATATCTATATCTGGCGGCAAGTTCGTTAGCGGTTGGAGCGATCTTTGGTTCGGGAGATCGATGGAAGACGAGATCCGATCTATTATGTCGACCACGTCTGCGAGATCTGTCAAACCGGTATCCAAATATTGAAAAATTTGCCTTCGCCTTGATAATTGCTAGTAGGAAGCTTCAAAGTAAGATTTCAAGGTCGGCTCTGGTTGTCTACATGGATCAACCATGAAGAAGGTGATGGGCAAGCCGTAAGTTTCAGGAAGGTTAGCGGCGTGGACAATGGAGTTGTCACGCTTTTTCATCGAATACCATCCACGAACCGCTATCAAAGGCCAAGCTTTGGCCGATTTCATAAGTAGAATGTTCGTTCACCGCGAGATGCCGAAGTTATCTGGGTGAATCCTCCGTCGAAAGCGATTGCGCTTCTTCAATGAAGCGAGAATGTTTGGACTCTATATGCAGATGGTTCCTCTACCCTAGCTGTTAGTGGGGGTGAATTATCTTGACAAGTCCGGACGGGTTCAAAGTTCAACGAGCCATCGATTTGGATTTAAAGCGACAAACAACGGCCGAGTATGAAGCGGTGCTAGCATGGGTGTTCGATTGGCAAAAGAGTCTAGAGGTCCGGAACCTTATCATCTACAAAGTGACTCTCGGTTGGTTGTCAAGCGCCTATCGAGGGACTATGAAGCTCGTGGAAATCGAGATGATCAAGTATTTGGCGGAGTTAAAGGACCGACTTGAGATTTCGCTTCGCATTTAATTTCGGGGCATAGAGCGTAATGATAATTCTATCGCCGATGCATTGTCGAAATTGGCTACTACGGATGCGAGATGTTTTAACGGATCGATTTACTTGGAAGTTCTGCAACGGTAGAGTGTTCAAACATGAAGGGTGTGATGTGTATCGAAGCGATCTAGCTCTTTGGATGACCCCTACATCGAGTATTTGGCAGATGGCGTCCTTCCTTGGATCGGATGTTAGCAAAGAAGATCAAATACAAGAGCGCCTAACTTTGTTCTTATTGATGGGGATCTTTACCGATTGGCCTTTTCTTCACCATTCTATGAAGTGCTGGTCCCATCGAAGGCGGAATATGCTTCTTGGGGAAGTTCACGAGGGCATTTGCGGTGATCATATGGTCGCTAAATCTTTGGCTTACAAAGTACTTGACAAGGATACTATTGGCCTACAATTTTCAAGGAAGCTACTGAGTATGTCAAAAATGTGAAAAGTGCCAACTCAACAAATCCGATCTCCATCACCCACCCAAAAGCTATACTCGATTTTATCTCCTATACCCTTCGCTGTCTGGGGGGTAGATATATTGGGTCCATTGCCTAAAGCTAAAGGTCAGGTTAGCTTTGTCATAGTTGCTATTGATTACATGACTAAGTGGGTAGAGGCGAAGCCACTTCGGTTAATTACGGAGCAAGAATGTTTGAAGTTCGTAAAAGAGTCCGTAGTGTTTCGCTTCGGGATCCCTAGAGTATTAATATCGGACAACGGACGTCAGTTCGTGGGATCAAAATTTGAAGCATTTTTAAAGGAGTTGGGGATTCAACATAAGAAGACTTCGGTGGCTCATCCACAGTCAAATGGCCAAGTTGAGGTGACCAACAGACGTCTTTGAAGCAGGATCAAGCTTGAGACTAGATGAAGCTAAAGGAAGATGGCCAGAGGAGCTGCTCAGCGTGTTGTGGGCTTACCGGACTACACCAAGGACTACCATTGGGGATTCACCCTTTCGACCGCCTATGGTAATCGATGCCTTAGTCCCCTCGTCGAAATCGGATCTCCCGATCTTGGTCATCAATACAAAGAAATATACAATGACGAAGGACTGAAGGCCAATTTGGATCTACTAGAAGAAGTTAGAGAGGTTGCTCTACTTAAATTGGCTGCTTATCAACGAAGAGTAGCTAAGCATTATAACAAAGGAGTCAAGCTTCGCAGATTCGAAGTAGGAGACTTCGTCCTCAGAGTAGCCGAAGCTTCTACACCTCAAAACAAGGGAAAGTTAATGCCAAACTGGGAAGGACCATATGAGGTGATCGAAGTATCCCAACCCGTGCACTACTAGGTTAAGGGCATTAGATGTTCAAATCAAAAACACTTGGCAGCACTTGGCAGGGCTTAAATACTTTCAATAAAGATCAAGTTAACTCATCGGAAGTTTGTATATCATTGTTCATTATCAATAAAAAGACACTTTTTCACTATTGGTCTTGGTCCTATTTTGTCCTATGGTCACTATGGTGTAAGGAGGAATGGTAGGACTTGCTGGCCATTCGATGGCAGCCCATTTGTCATTTTACCCCGAGTGGTAGACGAAGGATCCTATATTGATTTTACCAGGGTGGTAAATCAATGGTCACTATTGGTCCTGGTCCTATTTTGTCCTATGGTCACTATGGTGTAAGGAGGAATGGTAGGACTTCTTTGGCCATTCGATGGCGACCCATTTGTCGTTTCTACCCCGAGTGGTGAGCGAAGGATCCTATATTGATTTTACCAGGTGGTAAATCAATGGTCACTATTGGTCCTGGTCCTATTTTGTCCTATGGTCACTATGGTGTAAGGAGGAATGGTAGGACTTCTTTGGCCATTCGATGGCAAACCCATTTGTCGTTTCTACCCGAGTGGTGAGCGAAGGATCCTATATTGATTTTACCAGGGTGGTAAATCAATGGTCACAACTGGTCCTTATATCTTGGTCCTTATATCTTGATCCTTATATCTTGGTTTTCATATAATTGTTTCACCCCGAGTGGTAAACAAATGACCGATCTCACACTTCGGAACCGATGAGTATGTGGTACTTTATTTTATTTAAGTGTTGAGTTCGGAATGCCTCGTTCTTTAACATCACTTTATCTGTTATATCACATGCTTAATTGTTAATTAACAATTTGAGTTAAATCCTCGAAGTGTTTGAGTTGATCCTTTTCATTCGATTAAGATAAATCATGTCCATGAAATTCAATTCCCTTCGTCTCATACATTAACTATTATATATCTTAACTGATTCACTGTTTAGGTTCATTTTACTGATATTGAATTATTGACAAGAAACTAACCGAGAACATAGTTCACAATTAAAGAGATTGCAAATTCGTCAAGAAAACTAAAACATTCATTTTACCTATCCATTCATGAACAAAAATACACTAATATAGAAACGTAAAATGTTTAAACAGATAAATTTTTACATAAGTCAGAATGAAAGCAGGAGGAACACCTAGGCACCACCTTCGTCTTCTTGAGTTGAGTAGAGAGTGGGTCAGTTGAAGCAGAGCGCTTTTTCTTTGCTCTCTCTCGGCAGTCTTCGTAGCCTTCCGAGTAAACTTTCATGATCTCGACGTTAAGCTCGTCCGAGTCTCTATATTCTACCTGTATCTGCTTTCTGAGCTCTTCGGTCAGAAGAGGACCCCTTTCCTCAAGATCCTTTATTTTAAGACGAAGCTTGTGGCGTTTGTTCTTGTGTCTCCGCCTTCATCCCGGGCCTTTGATTGAGCCTCGCCAAGTTGAATAGCCTGAGCTTGGTTGGTCAAGAAAACTCCTCATTTTGCCCTCAAGAATGTGTTTTCTTCGACTAAGCGCTGCGTTCGAGATCGGTTAAAGTTTGTTGGCTAGCTTCAGAGGCGGCCAACCTATCTCTTCAGGGTCTTACTTCTTCGCCGACGTCCTCAAATCCATCTTAGCTCTATCCAAGTCTCGTTGAGGCCATCGATGACTTGAAGAGAGTCTTCTCAATCGGCCCTTTCTCGAGCCAAGGGTCGATCTCAAAGATATTGATCTCTTGTTGCATGAAATCTTCCTCGGCTTCCCCCATTTATGTGTCTTGGTTAAAACGTCCAAAGACAAAGATTAGCCTAAGATATGTTCTACGAAGACTCAAGCCAGTATCCAGATATACAATTAGGATGTAAAGATGAAAAATAAAGGAATGATTATTTACCTTAGCCAAATAGCTCATCCTTCATCGAGCAAATTCCGTCTGTGTGATCTTTCGAACCTATGATCGTCAAGATTCTTACGAAGGCCCCGAATAGGTCGAACGGAAAATTAGCATTGAATCTAGGCCATATAGTCGGAGATCCCACGACCTCGGCATGATAGCCCTGACCTGAAGGACCTGCTCGTTCTGGCGAAGGTCTTGACTTTTCGGGGAAGGAGTCGATTGCTCGGGAGAGTAGAGTTCGAGTTCGCCAGACATGCGGTCTCGGGAGAGGGAGATTTGTTTGGACTGGGTTCTTGTAGAGGAGTGACCGATGCAGAGCTTGGGTGGCTGTCAGGTGTTCGTTTCCTCTTCCTGCGATTGTGGTTTGGACAAATTTCATCTCGATCACCTTCTTCGCCTAATCTGTATTTCTACAAAGCAGACGAAGGGGGTATGATCGAAGATTGGGGCACCCTAAGCTCTTTGGCGATCAAAGGTGTTGTCTTGCTTTCGACTTTTTGGTGCGGAGGATGCTTCTTCGATCAGACGATCGAGTAGCCTCCTCGTCGGGTGATTGGACGTGGTGGTTGGCTCGATTTCGGGGTGGCCGGAAGGGTTGGAAAGGGTGTTGTTCAGGTTTTTGATTGCCTCCTCTTACGGGCGAGGGCGGAGAGTCTCTTCCAAACAGAACCTCTTCGCCTCCGCTCGTCGGTTTGGAATTAAATCATGCACATGTTTCCGGATTGGTTCGGCTTGAGGCGACTTCACGCTCTGAGTTTCAACGACTTCAAGGCTTCCCGGATTAAAAAATCTTCGAGCTCTTTTATCTCTAAAGAGCTCGGTTTGATCAAAGATATCTTGATAACCAATACAACTCGTGTTAGAATCCACATCATAAAAGCATTTTCAAAAAATTCAGATACATATAAAATAGACCGACACTTACATTTATGGTCGATATAACCATGCTTGCTTCGAGAGAGTCCGTATTTCCACTCCTCCTCGGGGAAATTGTCAAAAGTTCCATCATTTCCATTTCTCTTTCTTGAAATGTCTCCAAAATCAGCAGAGATCTTCTCGTCGGTGCCCCGATTCGGTAGAGAAGAGATTTGAGAGCTTTGACGTAGAACCATTTTTCATGCCATTTGCTGTTGCTCGAAGGCATGTTTACCAAATAACGCCTCTCGAACTTCTCTCCCGACTTTGGAGAATGCTTGCTAATGGCCTTGAACCCTTCTCCCTAGATTGTACTATTTTGTATATCGTAAAGAAGGAGTCTAGGGAGGGCTCCACGCCCAATTCATGGCGGAAGAGGCCACGAAGGCCAAGATGTGAATGTACTGAGTTCTAAGATTAGTTGAAGCGAACCCCTTTGAAACCCCAAAGCAGGTTACTATGAAGATACGCAGAGGGAAACGAAACCCCTTCTCCAAGTAGGGTCACAAGAACTACCGTCCCACCCCTCCGGCCATTGGTACATCTTCTCACCGGATCTAGGAACCCTAGCTGCGTGGGTATCAAGGGATGTGGTATCGGGACCGAATTCTCTTGATTCGGACCTCCGTGACGATCGAGGAGTGTTGGCGTGCGAGAATCGCTTTCAAGATTCTGTATTATTCGGAGGGGTTTTGGGATTTATGGGGAGGGTTCTTATCGATTTCGACACTTTTGGGTTCAAAGGTCGAGGCTCCTTCATGAAAGAATGGTGGTAGGGTTTGGTGGAACAATGATGAGTGGGGTTACCAATACATGCGAGAACCTCATATGTAATCCCGGGAAGCCATTGTTGATTATTTGCGAAAGAAATGAGAAAGTTCGAAAGTCGAGAGTTCGTAAAGGCGCCGAAATTCAAATGAAAGCAGTAAAATCACAAAGTTGATAAAGTTACCTTTTATCTTCGATTTGCCATACGATTGTTCAAGGCCGGCTCATTAAATGCTATTGATGATTTGGAATTTGAATGGGAAGGGTCCGGCCCGGTCCATGTATCTATTAAATAGGTTTTTTCGATTTGGGCCTCCATCCTCTTCTCCTTTTATTTCGTGAATAACGATTGGATACACTTCAATTATATCTCACTATGGACCTTTATTAAATTATCTTAGGTTATTCATAGTTTTTTATTAAACATTCGCTTAACAAAAAACTAGGGGCAATGTCAGGCGTGATATTTCCTATTTTTGGTAAAGGTACATTGGGCCTACTCACATGAAGAATCCATTGGGCCTTTTATTTTAATCCTTTAAAGCCACCTGGCCCCCACCACCATATTATATCCGTTTTAATCTTTAAAAGCGGGATTCGGTCAAATGAATCGACCCATTAGATATTTTAATATCTCTGTTATTTTGACTTGTGATGATGAAAAAAGGATGACGGTTGACCAAGGCTCTCGCCATGCATTAATGTGGATGGGATATAATGGCCGTGTGATGAAAAAAAGCGATGGCCAAAAGCAGTAGATAAACCTTATATAGTCGGCAGAGCCCATCGGATCGAGAGGGGTGTCAGGTAGTAGTGGGTGGCACAGTAATCCAAGCAAAGATAGTATAACCTAGCAAGGAAGCCATCGTATAGAGATACGTTCTCACATATATTGATTATTCATATTCTCCCACACACACAACTGAGAATTATTATCTCTCTCAATATACTAGACCATACATTCCTCCATTGTTAACTTTGTGAACACGCATACTAATTCTCACTACCGAGCTTATCCCCGACGGAACCGCCGTCAAGCTTTGAGTGTTGATTTGTGTTTTTATCATGCAGGATCAGGACGTCTTACGTGATTGAGACGTGGAGAAAGATCCTGACGTTAACAATAGGAATACTGCAATGCAAATTTGACAAGTTCAGAGCCTCATCGCTTATCCCTGCAATCAAATATTCACAAACTTCAAATTATAAATCATTCCGGGAGAGCCTTAGTTCCAAGAAGAAATTAAGTCGGTTACTCCAACTAGACAAGTAAATCGTTTAACTAGGTTCACATCAAAAAAGAATAACTAGAGAACCAACCAGCATATCATCTTTGGAAAATTATCCAGTAAAAGAAAAAACATCTATTTCTATTAGCGTTCTAGATTAAATGTTAGCATGAGTATAAATGGCCAAGTATTATTTCAACAAAAACAACTACACATCTAGTCTTGATCGAAGTATAGAAGGTCACCAGGCAACAACCTAAATAAACAAATTAAAGAGAAAGCGGTGCGATTTCGATTTTATACGTGCGGTTTAGTTAGTAAACAAATCGAGATCGTAAATTTAGTTTTTCAACCCGCTTAAAATTGTCACATAAGCCAACACTGTTGATGCGATTTTAATTAGTGTAATTTTTGATGTGATTTCGATTCCAATTTAGTTCATTCAAGTTGGTAATATTTGATAAGAGATAATATTTTATATATATATTCTTGAACTACTACTACTATATATATATCTATCATTCATTTTCTCACTCATAACAAACAAACGAACCCATTATTCCTCCTTCCTCATTCCTCAACACAAACTTAATAGCCATATAGCTCCAGGGACGTTCTAGGCTTCTAGCTACTATATATATCCAACCGAACCAAACCCATCACTCTCTCTTTCTCTCTTCTCATGAATTTCATTCCTCAAGTGTATTTCCTCGGAAATCTCTTTCTCATGAATTCCATTAATTCCTTACGTGTATTTCGTACGTTTTTTCTTGTAGCCATATACGTACTCCATTTATGTAAATACATACTCGACAACATGTACACCCACCTAGCTACCTGAGCTTAATCCTTATGAGATTACTATTCTCATTACTCCCAACGTCGTCTACTTACCATCATCTCTTGTTCTCTCTTTCACCCAGCCTCATCCTCAAACTCAAGTGGGCCCACATCATGGACTCCACCACCACCGCACGCCGTCATCACCTCCGCAAGATTCTGGTCATCATGGGTCCCACTGGGTCCGGTAAATCTAAGCTTTCCATTGACCTCGCCACCCGTTTCTTCCCAGCTTCCGAAATTATCAACTCCGACAAGATACAAGTCTACCGCGGCCTCGACATCACCACCAACAAAATCACATTGCCCGACCGACTCGGCGTCACCCACAATCTACTCGGTGAAATTGACTCGCAACGCTCGCTATCACCCTCCGAGTTCCGCTCACTCGCTTCATCCTACATCTGCGATATCTCCTCCCGTCGCCGCTTACCCGTTATCGTCGGTGGTTCCAACTCCTTAATCTACGCCCTCCTCGCCAAACGTTTCGATCCCAAGGCCGATGTATTTACTGGGTCGTACCCCGACCCCGTCTGTCCGGAGCTCCGTTACGACTGTTGTTTTCTGTGGGTGGACGTGTCTTTGCCAGTGTTGAATCAGTATCTAGCGAAGCGAGTCGACGAAATGCTTGACTCGGGGATGTTTGATGAATTAGCGGAGTTTTACGATTCTGACGAGTTTGACTCGGTAAATCAGTCCGGGTTGAGGAAGGCAATCGGTGTACCCGAGTTCGAGAGGTATTTTGAACGGTTTGGGTGCGGCTGTAGTAGCAGTACGAGGGACGCCAACTCCGAGGAGGAAGTGACGAGGAGAGTAGTGTTTGAGGAGGCGGTGAAAGACATCAAGGACAACACGTGTCAGCTTGCCAAGAGGCAGCTGGGGAAGATCCGACGGCTGAAGGATGCCGGGTGGGACCTTCGGAGGATAGATGCCACGGGGACATTCAGGGAGGCAATGGGGTTAGATACCGGCGGCGGGCGGGTGGCGGATATTTGGGAGAGGCAAGTGGTGGAACCAAGCGTGAAGATTGTGAAACGTTTCTTGGAGGAGTAGGTTTTCCAGCCATTTCCAGCTCCGCATTTCTCTCTCTTGTTTGTTATTTTTGGCTCTCTTTCTCACTCTCTTCTACATTTCTGTTTTGTACTCGTTTTTTTTCTTTTTCTTTTTTAATTTTGGATTTTAAATGTGATGGTGTAAAAGTGCTACATAATTGGTTGGGATGTTAGCACTTGGCTAACCCGGGTGTAACCATTGGGTAAAGTGGCTCAAGGATGAGGGCAATGTGGGGGTGTCATGAGCCCTTATAAGATTATCTGACGAGAGGCTTGATCTTAGTTGGCGTATAAATTAGCTAGAACATAACTTTTCCTTCAAACTAATTAAAAAGAAAAAAAAAGGAAATTGATATTTTTATAAATAAAAGTGATAGTTTCACGAAGTCCCTCCATGATATTAAAATTCAGTAGATGTTTGGAGCTTTTAGGGGTTAGGACACTTTTGATATATATATATATATATTTCTGGCTGGCTGGCTGGCTGGCTGGCTTGCTTTTAAAATCTTTTGCTTTACAGTGAAACTATTAACTTGTAAATTATTAACTCTTTGTTTGTTTCTCACAGCACACACGCATAATGTACAAAGTTGGCCTTTTGGCATGGCACCCAAAAAAGGGCATCCATGGACGGTACGGACCATATATGTTGTTATGTTTGAAAAGGTATTACTCCAGTATAATAAAGGAATTAATAATATAAAGATTCAAAACCGGTTTCTTTCTGGTTGTAGTAGGATATATATGGTTTATTTCTTAATTTGGAAAAGGTTGTTGAAATGATAGTAAAGATTATGATAATTATTCGTCTTATTCATCCGATAAAAAAAATGATTTTAAATTTTGCTTTGCAATCTCATTTGTATAATTTTTAAAATATTGCTCTGCACAAAATGGAATGGGAAATTTTTTCACGCTAGACAAAATGTGTTGCTATCTAATCTAGCAGCTACTCACTGAGAGACGAGCTGGAAACTTTCACCCAAATCTCAATACATATTTCATTGTGAATTTAGACCCTCCCTATCACGTGGGTCGTGCGAGGAGAACTTCCATTCCATTAAAAAAATTACTCTTTTATTCTTTGGTTCTCTCTTTTTTACCATGCTTGCTTCCAAGTCCACAAACATCGGAGACTTCAAACCGTCAACTTATAAGCGGCTATTTGTTTAGAACTAAAAGGCTGAATCCGTCAAGTGCATTTTGTTTTGGAGAAATTTTTTTTGTCTGAATGGCTGAATTTGTTCAGGCGATTTGGGTGAAGTTTTTTTTTTTACAATATTAACTATTATATTAAATAATATTATAACAATTTTGAATTTTTTAGAGGGGTAAAATAATAAAAATATGTTATTTTGATTTTTCAGACATGTCAATTATCAAACAACTTTTTTCATTCAGATTCAGATTCAGATTCAGCTCATTCTAATTCAGATTCATTTAGTTTTTATCAAACACTCTCCAAACTCTTTCCTTCTTTATGCAAAAGAGAGAAAAAAAGTATTTACAGATTTCTAAAGGTTAAATTACACTTTTCTTATTCTTTTTTTGTTTATGGGACGGTTAAACATCCCCAATTTAACATCTCCGCCTTTCAAAGGAAATAATATAGAATAAAATACACTGACACTCCATGTAGATAATTATAATAACACTCATCACCCTTCTAGTTTTTCAAGTAACAATCAGTACTCCTCTAGTCTACAATATGTAACATTCACTACCCCTAATGTGGTTGACCAATTAATATTTAAAAATATTTTTAATATAATATCTAATACACCCTTCAAGTTATAATGTTTAATTTCTCCACTAAATATAAATTTATATATCATAATTTTTACTTTACTTGATCTAATTAATTAAATTATGAAATTGTGCAATAAATAACATAAAATTCAAAAATAATAAATATTCATTTTATCGGGAAAATAAAGTCATACAATTTTTACTAATTAAATTTCTCAAATATTAAAATTTATGTGATATATATTCAAATATATTTTTTGTAATTAAAAAATATAATGTTAATACCCATAAAATTACAAATTAAAGAAAAAAATAATAATTATTTTTTTCAAATATTAAAATTTACGTAAAACAAACTAATTATTACAATTTAAACGAATCTTATTACTCATATAAAAAAAGTATTAAAAATTATATTAATTATTTTCTCATATTATAAATTAAACTAAACATAAGCCACACTTAAACATTATTATTTACAATAAAATGACAAATATTGTTACTCTAAAAAAAAAAGAAAAATTATATTAAAAGAATTTTTTTTTACAAGATAGAGGTAGTAATAAATATAATTATATTTTTTTATTTAACATTGCATAAAAACAACGTCAATCAGTATACTAAAAAAATGTAATCAAAATCATAAACATCCCAATTTTTATATATACTCAATAAAATTTAATATATAAAAATTATAATATGAAACTAAAAATTCAAATAATATTTTTTGTTGTTAAACACCAAAAATTAAACTATCAATATACTCAATCACTCTAATTAGAATAGTTTCATTAATAATTTAATTTAAATTTTTTAATATTTGTATCACTTATCCAAAAATATGTATTAATTAAACTAAATTAGTTTTTTATAAGTTACCAACAATTTAAATGAGATAGTTTTAATTACAAATAAAACTATAATTAAAATGTATTATATTAAAAATGGATAATTAAACATATATATATATATTATTTAGTAATTAAAATTTGATAAAATACAAAGGTAAATATGTAACTTTATCTATTTAGTCAACCCTAAAAACTTGCAGGGGTACTAACTGTTACTTAAGAAACTAGAGAGGAGATGAGTGTTATTATGATTATTGTAAGACCCCAACTTATTATAAATAAAATCGAATTTCCTCTAATTATATTTGTGAATAATAAGGTATTAATTTGATATAATTCTCTGGTTATGGGTGAAATGTGCAAATTTTGCAAAATATGCAAGTGGTTATAAAATAATCATTGTTGTCGGGAAATATTCGTTTGGTCGTGGAATATTCTTGTTGTCGGGAATATTAAATGCGACCAAGCATATCATTTGTGGGCCCCATAATGTAATAAGCGTCGGATGAAGAAAACGACAAGTTTGAGTTTTTATAAATAACTGGCGTAGTTATTTACTGCTAACCTTTGTTGGAATACCCGGTGGTTTAAAATACGATGATGAATGGCGTGGATGCACAATATTGATGAATTATTGATCCTTACGTAAGAAGGCACTACTCAATAATTGTTACTGTAATTCTTCGTTCAATATTTTATTTTATTAATTCAATAATTGATGCGTTGATATTTTATATTATTGTTGTTTCAAAATTGTCATCAGACAAGATTTTCCATTATCGGATCAATAATTCATATTATTTGAATAATATTATTAGATAGCATTATTGGCAATGTCTAGAAAGTTCATCAAGGAGAGAGGTTTGGTCACCTAATTCGCTACCAATAAGGAAAAATTCTTATTGGAAAGCTCCTCTTTTCCAGGAACTACTGGTCATCATAAATGTGATTCGTAATATTATTTGTGAATAATTAATTATTGATTCATATGATAAGGAAATATTTATTTTATGTGGATATAAATGTTGGATATATTTATTGTGGTTAAAAATGAATGAGTTAATGTTGAGGTGTTTTATCAGTATTTTGTCGGAATGAAGGTATTAAAAATTAAACCAGTGTTTTTGAGATATATTGCGTGAGTTATAATTTTTAATCCGACCGTTGGATCGTTGTAATTTTTGGATATGTTATACATATATAAGTTGAGTATATGTCCACAAATTTTGAACCGTTAAAAATGAACGTATGATTTGTTATGAATTTTAAGAGGTGGTGATTGTAAATTAGGTTTATAAATGATTTTGGTGGAAAATTCTAGAATTGAGTGGGCCTCACTTGTGGTTGGTGAAGAAATGTGCTGAATTTATTTCAAATGTGGTGGGTGGGAATAGTAGCAGGTAAAGCCATTAGGTTGCAGGTCAAGTCTGCTAACATTTTCCTATAAATAGAGGGCTAAGTTAGAATTAAAAATCACACCAGAAACAAGTTTTCTCTCTTTCTCTCTCTAGATTATTGAGTGTATTTTGTGAGTATTTAGATATTTTGTGAGTTTCTATTCATCAATGCAAGTTTCCTTCAGCCTTATACCGATATTCCGATTAGAAGTACTGATATTTTGAGGAAAGGGATGTTATTTTCTTCATATATGATATTATTTCTTCAATATCATTATGCCGAAGTATTGATCTAAATTTTTATCAAATTTGAAACTTTTTGTATCGGGGTTACTATTCACGTATACGGCACTATTCACGTATATGGCACTATTCACGAATACGACATTATTCACCGAAAAATAAAATTTTTTTCTTTTTGTCCAAGATGTCTATTATAGTTACTATCTTTGATTGTATCCATGTTTTGATCCTTATTTTTGAATTCTGCTTCAAAATTGGTATTTATGAAGTATTATTGATCTTGGATAAACTGTTATACGAATCCCTACTATTTGTCCTTCCGTTTCACTGGATTCGTTTTCTTTAAAATATTTTTCATCATCCTCAGTCCTAAATGATGATATTACTAAATATCTTCGGCCTGTAGTGCAAAGATAAATGATTAATTGATGAATATCTTTGGCCCGTAGTGCAAAGATGAACAGGTGTTGAGATGAACATGACCAACTGGTGATTCAAATGAATATCTTTGGCCTGTAGTGCAAAGATGAATATTTGATTAAAGATGTATATTGATTGTTGTTACAGGGATAAAATATTGATGATGGACTTTTAAATCTTAGAAGATAGTAGAATTCATTCTCTACTTGACTCTTCTAATGGATTCTTATTTCATTGCAGTTGTTGATCTAAAACTTGTTGGCTATTATATTTTATCGTATTTTTTCCTGTTGAAGACTAACGATAATTTGTTGTATATTATCTTAGTCATAATATTCTTTCTTGGGCTAATTGAGCTCACCCTTTTCTTTTTTGTTCCATTTTTCTCGGGAGGTGAGAACATAGCGAGAACTAGTCGAGTGCGGAGTGATGGTTCTAGAAAGATGTTTTAACAGTCCTCACTATTTCTGTAAAATAGTGTTTGAATAATTATAACGAGGACTTATTTGAGTGTGGATATTGTCTAGAAAATAATATTTGTATTTAAACTCAAAGATGTGTTGTCGATTTTTTACGACAATTGTATTATTGAAGTTGTAATTTGCTTTACGTAACATGTATTTGGCGACTCAGAATGGGTGTTGTATACCTATTTTGGGGCGTCATGATTAATATCAAAGCTTAGGGATATGGTCTCTGGTGGAGATCGGGGAATAGAACTAGGAGCGGAGATATGAGTAAATTCTTCGCTAGTGTGTCTTATCTAAGCTTATTTGTTGGTCAGACATAATATAGTCATATTATGTGATATGTTAATTTGTTTAATTAACCCTTGTTTTATGGAAGTATTTAAGAATGGCCGTTGAGAACGTTAACAATGGAGTATATGAGACTGTGGAACAACCTTTAGTTACAAACAAGGAGTAACGGCAACAGAAGGCAATATTCCTCCGTAAACAACACTACCGAAAGCAAACGATGAATGATGAAATGTTTAGGAGCTTTTTGCAGTTCATGCAAAACCGCATTTGAGGAGACTCGTGCACAAAATACGGTGAAAATGATAAGAATGCGCGGGCTTGTCACAATGCAAGCGATTCAAGGAGTTGGAACCACACGAATTTAAGGGAAAGCCGGATCCGATCATGGCGGAAAGCGTGGGTCGTGCAAATTACCAAGATATTCGATGTCTTGGGATCGGAGGAACATAAGGTTCCATTCGTCACCTTTATGTTCATGGTGAGATGCAGACTATTGGTGGGAGTCTCACGTGAGGCGTACTCTACCAAATTAGAACTAACTCAAAGATGTCTTGGGAAATATTTCAGAAACTATTCAATGACAAGTACTTTCCGAAAGTATTCGCTATATGAAGGAGGTGGAGTTTATCGACCGAACAAAACAAATACGCGGTGTCCCAAAGACGAGGCGAAGTTTGCGAGTTATCCGTGTTTGCACCTCATTTGGTCGAAAATGAAGAACGAATGACGAGGATGTTTCGAGGGTCTAAAGCCCGAGATTCTAGCAGATATCTTATATCTCATAAATTTTTTATATTCAGGATGTTATAAAAGCAGGCTCAATTATTAGAGCGAGATAATGAGTATGTTCAACCGAGGGACCATAACTGTGGTCATACCGGTGATGCTGATCATCGAGCGATGATAACCAACGAGGAGGAAAAAATACGAACAAAGCGGAACCACTCGGGTGGTCATCGTGGCCATGATAATAGGAGAGGTGAGTCAGTGGAAATTTCGTGAAAGAGGAGATTCAACAATGACGGAAGACATCATCAAAGAAGACTAATCAGAACGCGCCCCAAAATAGGTCAATTCCATCCAACCCATTTTGAGTCGCCAAATACATGGTACAGAAAATAACTACAACTTTATTACAACAATTGTCTTGTAAAATATAACAACACATATGTTGTGAGTTTGGATACAAATATATATCAACTGTGACTCATGTCCCAACCAGTGAGTGAAAATGACTCATAATGACACCTTACATAAAGATATAGTAAAACTGCTTTTAAAATTAGAATCTTTGGGAAGTGCTCAAGAAACCTTCCGATACGTGGGAGGCCGTGCAGATAGGTTAGGTTATAGCGAGATATCATATGGCCACGTAATTATCCTTGGTTGAATCTAATAGACCCCAAAGAAAAATGAGAAGATTACTATCATATTCTTCCCAATGGTGAGTCTTCTCTTGACATATCATTATCTCCACTGTCTCTAATTGGGTATTATACTCCAAATAAACACCAAGATTATATAGGTAGTGCTGGTAGATATACTCAGCAAGTGGATGAGCACAATCCTGTCTTATGATGACTTTAGGTTGTATGTCATTAAACATCTTGTATAATAGTGACAAAACACCCTTCCAAAGTTGAATTCACCTCACCTCAACATCTATAGATTCACCGATTTCTATTCCCCCCGTTATTCCTCTGTTTGTCCAAAATTTACACTTTTATTAATTCGAAAGGAATTGTGAAGCAAAAGGGTGAAAGACAACTAGCTCAATAAAAATATCATGACTAAAGATAATTAAATTATCAATAGCCTTCATCAATAATAAATCGTAGATTTAGAACATATGGTAGATGATAAAAATTTCAACCATAGTTTAGTTTGAACGAAGCAATCCATTAGAAGAGTCAAATACTATAAAGTCTATTATCTTCTTCATGTTAAAAGTCCACCAACAATGTTTTATCCTCGTAACATCAATCAACAATTCTGTCCACAATCACATGTATAACTCATAATCGTAATTGTTGTTCTAAATTTCTTTTCTTATTCAGGACGAAGATAATTTTCATCACTTGTCTTTACCTAAAATATCAAAGATCATGGTTATACCAAATCACAATTCCTGTTCATAATCATACTAATAAATTCATCTTTGTACTACGGGCCAAAGATATTCATCAACAGTTCATCTTTGCACTACAGGCCAAAGATATTCATCAACAGTTCATCTTTGCACTACAGGCCAAAGATATTCAACTACAAGTCATCTTTGCACTACGACCCAAAGATATTCATCAACAATTCATCTTTGCACTACAGGCCAAAGATATTCATCAACAAGTCATCTTTGCACTACGGACCAAAGATATTCATATCTCAAAGAAATACATAATCATTTCATAATTTATATAAATCATAATTATAACCATATATGTTGATCAATTCACCTTTGCACTTAAGTTAAAGATATTCAATTATAAATTCAATGGTCATGATCATACCAGTCAACAATTCAACTTTGCACTACTGGCCAAAGAGAACCTATAGTCACGATCATACCAATAATCTATCCATCTTTACACTCAAGTCAAAGAGAAATATCATCATTAGGGTTATAAGAATGTTATATAAAAACAATATAATCAACATATAGATTTAATCTCAAGAGTAAGATTCATAAATCAATGATTTTATAACAACTTAATCAAAATGTTATAAATCACTTAATAATCTCATAATCTAATATTATTAATATTACCACAATATTTTAATCATTTCTTAAACTTATAAACAATTTATTTTAATCATCTTAAAATGCCAAACTCATAAGATCTCATCACCAATAACCAAAACCCTCATCAAAAATCTGCATATACCTCATATATGATTCTCAAGTCATAAAATCATATTTTCTAATTTTCTTACTTCACAAAACATATTTAATTCATTTACTCATAACTAAAACATTTTCATAAAAAATATCAAATCCGTTCCAAAAATATTTCTTTTCTGGAATTTAGCATAATATAGTTCCATATTGAACATATATTTTTCTTAGAATTTTTAAAATTCATTTACTATTTTTCACATGGCCAAAACCACCGAATATTCATACATTTATCATAAATTGTAATTTTATAAAAAAATTCCGAAATTCACAGGGTATACTGATATTATATAGATATACTTCCAATAAAAATTTTATCAATTTTGGAGTTAACCACAAGGAGTTATAAGCAGTTACTTTTAAAATAGTCTTTTCTCATAAAATCCATAACTCCTAATCTATACATCCAAAAATCGCCATTTTTGGACACAATCAACAAAACTCATCAAATTATCATTTCAAATTTTTCCAGAATTTTTGAAGGTTCAGAAGAATTTCGAAATAATAACCCTTAAAATCCCTTATTATCCCTTACCTCAAAAGAAAGAAGATTTGGATCGGAATAACTTATTTGAACGAACTTGCACCATATAGCAATACTCAAAGTATACTCAAAATACTCACAAGAATATGCTCGATAATATAGAGAGAGAAAATTTTAGTTTCTGGTGTGATTTTCAATTATAACCTAAAGACCCTATTTATAGAAAACGCTTAGAACAAAGCAGTAAAATTTAATTTAATAATAATATATATAAATCAAGATTCCTACACCTCTAGAAATCTGATTTTAGCTTAATAAGCACATGCTAGGGAAACGCGCCACAAAACAAAAAACGTTTTTCACACTTTAAATATTTTAAACTTCCAAAAATCAATTATTTCGGAGCTTCGGAACTTCAATAATTCATAATAAATAGCCCTTTTATCCGAAAATTCGAATCTCGAGAATTTTTATAGGAAATTCAATTCTCTACAACTTTTCAGAAGAAAGTTTTTCCAAATTCCAAACAGAAAATGGAATCAAATCCACAAACGAAAGCAATTTCTGTGCTATAATCAAATTTCAGTCAAGAAATGGGGTCCACCGACATGTTTAACATGTTTTAAATATTTTTGGTAACAAAAATACTCCTCCTCCTCATATACTCATATATCCCACATTCACTGTAAAAATATCACCATTATTATATTATTAAAAAATATAATAATATATTTAAATGAATTATTTTATCAGAAAAAGATAAAATATTAATTTTCAACAATTGTCACATTAAAAATTTTCTCCATCTATATCCACATAAAATGAATATTTTCCTCATCATAAAAATCAATAATTAATTATTCACAAATAATATTACATAATCACAATATTGACAACCGAGCAGTTCTTCACAGAAAGGGGCTTTCCAATAAGAATTTCTCCTTCATGGCGCCAAGTAATTAGGTGACCAAACCTCTCCTCGATGTAACTTTCTAGACATTGCCAATAATGCTATCTAATAATATTATTCAAATAATATGAATTATTGCTCGATAATGGAAAATATACTGTAATGACAATTTATTGAAACAACGGTAATATAAAATATCAATGCAAACAATTATTGAATCAATAAAATAAAATATTGAGCAGTAATTATCGTAACAATTATTAGTAGTGTCTTCTTACGTAAGAATCAATAATTGGTGCAATACCGCAGTGTCTTCTTGTGTTTTAACCAAAGTATTTTAACGATGATTAATCTGAGTATAAACTACGCGTCATTTATAAATAACTTATATTTTTTGTTTTCTTCATCCAATCGCTTTCAGTTATGGGGCCCACATTAAAGATGCGGCCGTCGCAATGCGAATATTCCTCGACAAAAGAAGAATATTCCACGACCAAACGAATATTCCCAAACAACAATGAATATTTTATACCATTTGCGTATTTTGTAAAATTTGCATAATTCACCCATAACTTTAAACTTTTATCAATTTAACCATTTATTGAATAATAATTATAAGAAAAATTGAATAATTTTATTTCATAAAATTAGGGATCTTACATTGTGACCAACAACAAATTCTAGGGAGGAGAACGTAACCGCCAGGTTAGATGTTACAATCATGGAGAAGAGAGGACATATCATCCCAAACCGCCCACAACAATCCAAGGTATGTTACAATTTGTGGAAAGGAAGGCCACATAGCTCGGGATTGTTCTCAGAAGCAAAACCAAGTTCAATGGGGATGGTGACTCCAAGGGTCGTCCGGATAAGTCAAAATCGGCCATTTCTGTAAGAAGCGTTTATCGTGGATCGCCAAAACGCGAGGAACCCTTAACGAGGTGATTACTGTAAGTAAGCTAATCTTGAACTCTTCAAGTTTATACCTTACTAGAACCTGTTCTACCCATTCTTTTATCTCTCCCGCCTTGTGCTCATCGTTTAAACTTGACTCCGGAAAAATTGGACTTTGACTTATCTGTTGAAACTCCGTTGGGTGAAACCTTCGTTACATCTACAGTTTATAAATCTTACATGATCCAAGTTGGCACTATCACATTACCTGTTGATCTTATATCTTAAAAGATACTTGCTTTTTGTAAGACCCCAAATTATTAATAAATGAAATTTATTTTCCTCTATTTATTGTTTTGAAATAGTAAGGGTTGATTTGATTAATGTGGATAGTTATGGGTAAAATACGCAAATATTTCGAATAAGCAAGTGGTTATAAAATATTCATTATTGTTTCGGGAATATTCGTTTTGGTCGTGGAATATTCAGATCGCTTTGGGAATATTCAGATGACGACGCATAAACCATGTGTGGGCCCCATAACGAACTAAAATTGGAGGAAGAAAACGACAAGAATAAGTTGTTTAAAAATAACTTGCGTAGTTGTTACCATTAATATCTGTTGGAATACCCTATGGTTAAAACACACTAATACGCGTTGTTGAACAAGAAGACACCAGATTGCACCAATTATTGATTCTACGTAAAGAAGGCACTTACTCAATAATTGTTATAAAGAATTACCGCTTAGTATTTTATTTTATTGATTCAATAATCACGCATTGATATTTTATATTGTTGTTGTTTCAATAATTGTCATTATTACAAGATATTTTCATTATCGAAGCAATAATTCATATTATCAAAATAATATTATTAGATAACATTATTGGCAATGTCTAGAAAGTTCTGGCTCAAGGAGAGGTTTGGTCACCTAATTGCGCCAAGAAGGAGAAATTTTATTGAAAACCCCTCTTTCCTAGAACTACCGGGTTGCCAAGATCTTGTGATTCGTAATATTATTTGTGAATAATTAATTATTGATTTATATGATGAGGAAAATATTAATTTTATGTGGATATGATGGAGAAAATTTTTAATGTGACAATTGTTGAAAAATAAATACTTATCTTTCGAGGTAAGTGGATATTATTTTTTAAAAATGATATTATTTCTTCAATATCATTATGCCAAAATATTGGTTGAAACTTTTATCAAATTTGGAACTTTTTCATGTCGAGGTTACTATTATTGAGTTACTATTTACGAGTTACTATTCATGAGTTACTATTATTCACGAAAGCAATCGCTCACGTAAAGCGTGAAGTCGTTTTTGTGAAATTTCTATCTTTTGGTGTCTGAGTTACTTATTCACGATACTAAGACTATTCACATATACAAAGACTATTCACTTAATATTTACATTATTCAATAGAAAAATAAAATTTCTTCTTTTTGTCCAAAATATCTATATTCGGATACTAGCTTTGATTGTATCCATGTTTTGATCATTCTTGAATTTTACACCACTATGATTATTTTTGAGGTATTTTTGACGTGGATAAAACAAAGTACTAATCCTTAATCCTTAATCCTTGTCATTTTGATTCACTTTGGATTCGCTTTTTTAAAAATATTTTCATCATCCTCTACCTTAAATGATGATATTATGGAATATCTTTGGCCCTGTAGTGCAAAGATGAATGATTTTTGATGAATATCTTTGGCCCGTAGTAAAAGATGAATGATTTTTGATGAATATCTTTGGCCCGTAGTGCAAAAGATGAGCAGTGTTGAGATGAACATGACCGATCGATTAATATCTTTGGCTCAGAAAGTGCAAAAGATGAACAGTGTTTAGATGAACATGACTAACTCGATGAATATCTTTGGCTCAGTAGAAAAAAGATGAATATTTGATTCCAAATATATATTGATTGATGTTACGAGGATAAAATATCGACGATGAACTTTTAAATTCATCATACAGAAGATAGTAGTTTGCATTTCTACTTAACTCTTCTAATGAATTATTATTTCCACTACTAATATTGATTTAAAACTTGTTGTCTATTGTATTCTATTAGATTTTTCCCTGTTGAAGACTAACGATAATTTTGTTGTATATTATCTTAGTCATAATATTCTTTACTGGGCTAGTTGAGCTCACCCTTTTCTTTTTTGTTCTATTTTTCTTCTCAGGAGACGAGAATGTAGCGATTCTTAGTGTGGGTATTGAATGAAGGTTCTAGAGAGAGTTGTTTAGTAGTCCTCACCATTTTGTAAAATAATGTATCAATAATTATGATGGGGATTTATTTGCGTGTGGATATTGTTCAGATGGCAATATCGTATTTAAACTCACGATTTTTCTTGTTGTAATAATAAAGTTGTAGTTATTTCGCACCATGTATTTGGCGCACTCGAGAATGGGTTGGATGGAATGGGCCTATTTTGGGGGCGCCGCGGTTGGTATCGTAGTTTAGGATATGATCTCTGCATGAGATCGGGGAATAGAACTAGGAGGGAGAGAGGAGTAAATCCTTCGCTAATGTGTCCTACCTAAGCTTATTTGTTAGTTGGTTAAGATATAGGGATATTATGTGATATATTGATTTTCTTAATTAACCCTTGTTTTATGACAAAGATTTGAGAATGTCGATCGAGAATATTAATAGTGGAGTAAATGAGACCGTGGAGATGCTGTCTTTACCAACAAGGAGAATGTGCAACAGTTTGGCAGTGGCAATGTACCTCTGTGAACAACACCACCGAAGCAGATGATGAACGATGGGATGTTTAGAAGTTTTTGCGATTCATGCAAAATCGCATTTGAGGGAGACTCGTGTTCAAAATACAGGAGAAATGATAAGAATTCACGGGTGGTCACAACCAAGCAGATTCAAAGAGTTGGGACCACCGTAATTGCGGGAAAGCCGGATCCGATTAAAGGCGAGACGTGGGTCAAACAAATTACCAAGATATTCGATGTCTTGGGATGCACGGAGGAACAGAAAGTTCCATTTGCTACTTTTATGTTCCAGAACGAGGCAGACATCGGTGGGAATCTGTGAAGCGCACTCCATCCAAACCGCACTCAAGATGTCATGGGAGACGCTTTGAATGATTCAATGACAAGTACTTCGAATTTATTCGTTATATGAAGGAAGTGGAGTTTATTAGACTGGAGCATAATAACATGATGGTATCCCAAAGACGAGGCGAAGTTCGCGGAGTTATCCAGTTTGCACCTCATTTGGTGGAGAATGAGGAGCGATGACGCGGATGTTTCGAGAGGTTTGAAACCCAAGATACGCCAAGATCTCATTTCTCATAATTTTCTCTCTATTCGGATGTTGTCAATGTGGCTCGCTTGTTAGAAGCGAGATAACGACGCTCAACCGAGGGACCATAACCAGGATCATATCAAGATAAAGCAGCCATCGTAATAACGATAACCAATGGAGAAAGAAGAATACGGACAAAGGCCAGAACCACTTCGGTGGTAATCGTGGCCATGAAAATCAAGAAGCGAGTCGGGAGGAGATTTTAAAAGAGGAGATTCAACAACCACTATGTGAAGACGTCGGCCGCCAAGAGTAAATCGGTTCCAAGGAAGGAGAAAGACCAACGGTAGTATATGTTACAAATGCGGAAAGAGGGACATATTAGCCCAAACCGCCCACAACAGTTTAAGGTATGCTATAATTGTGGAAAAGAAGGACATATCGCCGAGATCAGACGCAGATCGAAACCCATCCGGGAATGGTGACTCAAAAGGATGTCCCGTAAAAGTCAAAGTCAACGGTTCTTGGAAGAGCGTTTGTCGTGACCTGCTCAAAAATGAAGAACCCGAACGAAGTTAGAAGCGGGTTAGTTAATTATAAATTTTTGAAGTTTATACCTTACTAGATACCGATTCTACCCATTCTTTTATCTCTTTGTCATACCAACGTTTGAACTTGACTACTGAAGAAATTAGACTTTGACCTATTTATGGAGACTCCGTTAGGAGAAACTTTCATTACATCCGTTATTTAGAAATCTTGCTTGATTCAGGTTGGCACTATCACATTACCTGTTAACCTTATAGAGATATTTGCTTTTGATGTGATTTTAAGGTTAACTACTCATCATGCCAAAATTGATTATTTTAGTAAGGTTGTTAGTTTTCATATTCCTAAGCAACCTGTTATTCGAATTCAAGCAATCAAACCATTGTAGTCAAACATTTTCATATCAAGCCATGAAGTCATTCGTTTATTACGGATGTCAAGTTTTCTTAGTCCATGTTATGGATTTGAATAAAGACACGTCAGATTTGAATAATATTCCTGTTGTTATTGATTTTCCTGACGTATTTCCTGAAGAATTTCTTGGCTTACTCCCAAAGCCTGATATTAAATTTTGTATCTACTTTGAACCCCAGACAAAACTCATTTCTAAAATCTCATATCGAATGGCTCTATTGAACTTCGTGAGTTAAAAACCCAATCAGAGAGTTGATACTCGAGCCTCTATCCGGTGACTTCCTTTCATGGAATACACCAAGCCGGACTCTTTGTAGGGACGCCATATTCGTGCAGTAGTAAACTGATAGGTGCTATTGTGACGTGTTATCCAAGATTGGGATGTGAGTAACAATTGAGAGCAACCTAAGTCAGTAATCGAAATACGTAGCTTTCTAGGCTTAGTTGGTTATTATCGGAGATTTGTTAAAGGATATTCTCGAATCGCTATTCCATTAACGCAGCAGACTCGTAGAGATACAAAATTCGAATAGAGCAAGGAATGTGGGAAGAGCTTGAAGAACTCAAGAGAGACTCATTTCAAAGACATGTTTCACCATGCCATCATCGGAAAAACGAACGTGGTGGTGACGTGTTGAGTAGAAGATTGTATACAAGACGAGTACGATATTGTCAAAGACTCATTTCAGTATAATTTACAAATAATAGAGATGGAGATGAAAACTCTAGGTACCCACGTGATGATATATACGAGTATAATCGACTTTAATCGATAAAGTTAAAGTTGTTCAAGCTACACAACCGGAGTGATGAATTTGAAGAAGGAGGTGCATGAAGTTGTTATTTCAAAAGCGAGAATCGGTGAGGTGAGAAAGCTCAAACCTTCGATTTATTAATCCATTTGAAATTCTCGATCGAATAGAAGGCGTGGCCTATAGACTTGTTTTACCGCCAAGTATGACGCGTGTTCATAAAGTTTTTCACGTATCGATGTTACGTAAATATGTGGACGACCCGAACCACATCATTGAAGTTAGAACCGGACGAGATAACCAAGACTTAACGACGAGGAGGCACTGTCAAGATCTTGGATATGAAAGGATATCCCTACGTGTAAAGGTCATACCACATGTTAAAGTTTTGTGGAGAAACCATGCTATAGAGGAAATGACCTGAGAGTTGGAAACGGAAATGAAAGCGAGGTATTCTCATCTTTTCGAAACACCAGGTACGTACGTCAATTTCGAGGATGAAATTAAATAAGGAGGGGAGGTTGTAAGACCCCAAATTATTAATAAATGAAATTTATTTTCCTCTATTTATTATTTTGAAATAGTAAGGATTGATTTGATTAATGTGGATAGTTATGGGTAAAATACGCAAATATTTCGAATAAGCAAGTGGTTATAAAATATTCATTATTATCGGGGAATATTCGTTTGGTCGTGGAATATTAGATCGCTTTGTGAATATTCAGACGACGACGCTAAATGACCATGTCTTGGGCCCCATAACAAAAAAGCGATTGGAGGAAGAAAACGACAAGAATAAGTTGTTTAAAAATAACGGCGTAGTTGTTACCATTAATACTGTTGGAATACCCGGTGGTTAAAATACACTAATACGCATTGTTGAACAAGAAGACATGCAGTATTGCACCAATTATTGATTCTTACGTAAGAAGGCACTACTCAATAATTGTTACGAAGAATTATCGTTTAGTATTTTATTTTATTGATTCAATAATTCACGCATTGATATTTTATATTGTTGTTGTTTCAATAATTGTCATTACACAAGATTTTTCATTATCGAAGCAATAATTCATATTATCCGAATAATATTATTAGATAACATTATTGGCAATGTCTAGAAAGTTCATCTAAGGAGAGGTTTGGTCACCTAATTGCTTGGCCAAGAAGGAGAAATTCTTATTGGAAAGTTCTCTTTCCTGGGAACTACCGTCACAAGATCTTGTGATTCTGTAATATTATTTGTGAATAATTTATTATTGATTTATATGATGAGGAAAATATTGATTTTATGTGGATATAGATGGAGAAAATTTTTAATGTGATAATTGTTGAAAATTAATATTTTATCTTTTTCTAATAAAATAATTCATTTAAATATATTATTTTAATAATATATTAACGGTGATATTTTTATAATGAATGTGGGATATATGAGTATATGAAGAGGAAGAGTATTTTTGTGGTATTAAATGTTTAACACATATTTTGTGTGTTGGTGGACACAATTATTGACTGAAATTTGATTATAGCCTGTAAAATCGTCCGTTTGTGGATTTTACCAATTTCATTTGGAATTTGGAAAAACTTTCTTCTGCAAAGTTGTAGAGAATTGAATTTCCTATAAAAACACGCAAGATTTGAATTTTATGATAAAAGGGCTATTTATTATGAATTATTGAAGTTCTGAAGCTCCGAAATAATTGATTTTTGGAAGTTTAAAATATTTTTAATTACAAAAACGTTTTTTTTCATTTTTTAAACTCATTTAACATGTGTGGCTGAAGTTTGGACCAGATTTGTGTGGGTAGGAAATTTGATTATATATATTATTATTATATTAAATTTTCTGCTTTGGTGTTCTAAGCATTTTCCTATAAATAGGTGCTTAGGTTAGAATTGAAAATCACACCGTAAGCTCAAGTTTTCTCTCTATATTATCGGCGTATTCTTGTGAGCATTTTGAGTATACTTTGAGTATTGCTATACGGTGCAAGTTCAAGTTATAGCTTATATCCGGTGTTTCAACTAGAAAGACCTGTCTTTCGAGGTAAGGAGATATTATTTTAAAAAATGATATTATTTCTTCAATATCATTATGCCAAAATATTGGTTGAAACTTTTTATCAAATTTGGAACTTTTTCATGTTGGGGTTTCTTATTCATGAGTTATTATTCACGAAGTTACTATTCATAAATTACTATTCACGAGTTCTTATTCATTTAATCTGTTCACTGAAGCGTGAAGATATTTTTTGTGAAATTTCTATCTTTTGGTGTCGGAGTTACTATTCACGTATACGACACTATTCATGAATACGACACTATTCACCGAAAAATGAAATTTCTTCTTTTTGTCTAAAATATCTATTCTGGATACTAGCTTTGATTGTATCCATGTTTTGATCATTCTTGAATTTTACACCACTATGATTATTTTTGAGGTATTTTTGGACGTGGATAAAACAAAGTACGAATCCTTAATCCTTAATCCTTGTCATTTTGATTCAATTGGATTCGCTTTTAAAAAATATTTTTCATCATCCTCAGTCTTAAATGATGATATTATGGAATATCTTTGGCCTGTAGTGCAAAGATGAATGATTTCTTGATGAATATCTTTGGCCTGTAGTGCAAAGATGAATGATTTTTGATGAATATCTTTGGCCCGTAGTGCAAAAGATGAGCAGTGTTGAGATGAACATAATGATCGATCGATTAATATCTTTGGCCAGTAGTGCAAAGATGAATAGGTGTTTAAATGAACATGACTCAATGATGAATATCTTTGGCTCAGAAGTGTAAAAAAAGATGAATATTTGATTCCAAATATATATTGATTGATGTTACAGGGATAAAATATCGACGATGAACTTTTAAATTCATACATAGAAGATAGTAGTTTGCATTCTCTACTTAACTCTTTTAATGAATTATTATTTCCACTACGAATATTGATTTAAAACTTGTTGTCTATTGTATTCTATTAGATTTTTCCCTGTTGAAGACTAACGATAATTTTGTTGTATATTATCTTAGTCATAATATTCTTTACTGGGCTAGTTGAGCTCACCCTTTTTCTTTTTGTTCCATTTTTCTTCTCAGAGGCGAGAATGTAGCGATTACTAGTCGGGGGTATGGAATGAAGGTTACAGAGAGAGTTGTTTAGTAGTCCTCACCATTTTTGTAAAATAATGTATCAATAATTATGATGGGGATTTATTTGCGTGTGGATATTTTCTAGATGGCAATATCTGTATTTAAACTCACACTTTATATGTTGTAATAATAAAGTTGTAGTTATTTCTGTACCATGTATTTGGCGACTCAGAATGGGTTGGATGGAATGGACCTATTTTAGGGGCGTCACACATTTGATGTGATTTTAGGAATTGATTAGTTAACCACTCATCATGCCAAAATTGATTGTTTTCGTAAGGTTGTTAGTTTTCATATTCTTAACCAACTCTGTCATACATTAATTCAAACAACTAAACCACTAAAATCACCACTATCATATCAAGCCATAAAGCTCTTCGCTTATTGAAAAAACGGATGTCAAGCTTTCTTAGCCCATGTTATGGATTTGAACAAAGACAAGTCGATTTGAATAATATTTACATTGTTAGAGAATTTTTCGATATATTTCAAGAACTTCCTGGCCTACCCCGTAACGTGATGTTGAATTCTTTATTGACCTTGAACCGCACAAAACCCATTTCTAAAATCCCATATCGAATGGCTCTATTGAACTTCGGAGTTAAAAGTCCAACTACAAGAATTGTTAGACATAGGTTTCATTCGCCCCAAGTACATCTCCTTGGGGTGCTGCCCTGCTTTTTATTAAGTAAAGAAGAAAGACGGAGTATGCGACTTTATAGACGACGATCGAGAATTAAACCATGTCACCATCAAGAATAGGTATCCGCTTACCTCGCATTGATGACTGTTTCGACCGATTGCAAGGAGCACAATGATTTTCAAAGATCGATCTTCATTCGGATATCATCACCAAGATTAAAATCGAAGATATTCCAAAGCGCGCCTTGAACTGATGCGGGCATTATGAATTCTTAGTCATGTCTTTTGGATTAGCCATTTTTACCGACACGTGAGACTTATTCCTTGAACGTCTTGCTAGTATGTGACGTGAATGAGATTGTGAGATTGCATGGCATGCCAAGATCCATAGTTTCGGATCGTGACCCAAGATTCACTTCACGATTTTGGGTTAGCTTGCGAGAAAGCTATGGGCACGGATTTATTGATTGGCTTCGTAAGATACCATCCTCAAACGGACGGACAATCGAGAGGACTATTCAAACCCTGAAGATCTATTAAGACTTTGTGTCCTAGATTTTAAAGGAAGTTGGGATAAGTACTTGCCATTGGTGGAATTCTTCTACAACAACAAGATTATCAAGCAAGTATAGGCATGGCTCCATTTGAGGCGTTGTATGGATGAAAGTGTCGATTTCTCCAATTATCTTTGGGACGAGGTGGGAGAAGCAACGTTGTTGGGGACCGTAATTAGTACGCATGACTACAGAAAAGATCCAAATGATTCGACAACGTATACAAATGGCACAAGATCGACAAAAGAGTTATGCGGATCTTCATCGAAAAAAACGTGGAATTTAATATTGGGGATCATGTATTGTTACGTGTTGCGCCATGGAAGGCGATTATAAGATTTGGGAAGAGAGGAAAGCTCAATCCACGATTTGTTGGTCCATTTGAGATTCTCGATCGAATAGGAAATGTGGCCTATAGACTCAGATTACCTCCAAGTATGTTTCGTGTTCATAATGTTTTTCACATATCCATGTTTCAGTAAATACGTGAAAGACCGAACCATATTATTGCGTTAGAACCAGACGAGATAGTCAAGATTTAACATACGAAGAAGTACTGTTAAGATCTTGGATAGAAAGAAGATGTCTCAGAATCTAACCCAAAATAGGTCCATTCCATCCAACCCATTTCGAAGTCGCCAAATACATGGTATGTAAAACAACTACAACTTTATTACAATAATTGTCGTAAAATACAACAACACATATGTTGTGAGTTTGGATACAAATATATATCAATCGTGACTCATGTCCCAACCGTGGACAACACCTCATAATGACACCTTACAAAAAGGTATAGTCGAAAAACTTTTTTAGAAATTAGAATCTTTGGAAAGTGCTCAAGAAACCTTCGTATACATGGGAGGCCATGCGTCCAGGTTATTATAGATATCATATGGCCACGTAATTATCCTTGGTTGACCTAATAGACCCCAAAGAAAAATGAGAAGATTACTATCATATTCTTCTCAATCATGAAGTCTTCTTGACATATCATTATCTCCACTGCCTCTAATTGAGAGTTATATTTCAAATAGACTCCAAGATCATATAGATAGTCTTTGGTAGATATACTTTCAAGTGGATAAAGACAACAACCTGTCTTATGATGACACGAGGTTGTATGTCATTAGACATCTTGTGATGATAAAGGCAAAACACCCTTCCAAGTTAAATTCACCTCACCCTCAACATCTATAGACCAGATTCTATTCCTTGTTATTCCCCGCTTCGACCCAAGCCTACACTTTTATTACCTAAAAGGAATTGTGAAGAAAAGGGTGAAAGCACAACTACTCAAGAAAGAATATCATGACTAAAGATAAATAAATTATCAATAGCCTTCAACAAAGTAATAAATCGTAGATTTAGAACATATGGTAGATGATAAAACTTTTCAACCATAGTTACAATGAACGAAAGCAATCCATTAGAAGAGTCAAATAGACTATAAAGTCTATTATCTTCTCCATGTTAAAAGTCCACCAACAATATTTTATCCTCGTGACATCAATCAATAATTTCATCCACAATCACATGTATAACTCATAATCGTAATTGTAGTTCTAAATTCCTTTTTCATCTAGACAAAGATAATTTTCATCACACAAACATCAAAGATTATGGTTATACCAAATCACAGTTTATGTTCATAATCCTACTAATAAATTCATCTTTGCACTACGGCCAAAGATATTCATCAACAATTCATCTTTGCACTACAGGCCAAAGATATTCATCAGTTGGTCATGTTCATCTAAACACCTGTTCATCTTTGGACTACGGGCCAAAAATATTCATCAGAAATCATTCATCTTTGCACTACAGGCCAAAGATATTCCGTTATATCATCATTTAGGACTGAGAATGATGAAAAAATATTTTAAAGAAAACGAATCTAGTGAAGCAAAAGAACAAATATTAAGGATTCGTACTTTGAACAATTCTCATTCAAAAATGCTTCATAAATAACCAGAATGGGATAAAATTCAAGAATGATCAAAACATGGATACAATCAAAGCTACTATCCAGAATAGATATTTTGGACAAAAAGAAGAAATTTCATTTTTTGGTGAATAGTGGCGTATTCGTGAATAGTAACTCCGACACCAAAAGATAGAAATTTCACAAAAAACATCATCACGCTTCGTGAATAGTACTCGTGAATAGTAACTCATAAATAGTAACTCATTAATAGTAACCCCGACATGAAAAAGTTCCAAATTTGATAAAAATTCAAACCAATATTTTGGCATAATGATATTGAAGAAATAGTATCATTTATGAAGAAAATAATTTCTTTTACCTCAGAAAGAATAATAAGATTTGAAATCTGGATATAGTGCTAAAAGAACTTGCACCAGATATAGCAATACTCAAGTACTAAAATACTCACAAAATACGCTTCGATATTATGTAGAGGAAAGAGAGAGAAATCTTTAGTTTCGGTGTGATTTTCAATTCTAACCTAAAGACCCTATTTATAGGAAAATGCTTAGAACATTGAAAGCGTAAAATTTAATAAAATATTAATATATATTTATTAAATTATTACGCATTACTTTTATCAACTGAATTCAAAGATTTAACACAAGTAGCCCACCTCACAAAACTTTTAAAAACGTTTTTCTTATTTAACATAATTAAAACTTCAAAAATTAACTATTTTTGAGCTTCAAACTTCAATAATTCATAAAAAATAGCCCTTTTGTAAGAAAATTCGAATAACGCGAATTTTTATAGAAAATTTAATTCTCTACAACTTTGCAAAAGAAAGTTTTTCCAAATTCCAAACAGAAATTGACCGAAATCCATAAACGGGCGATTTTATAGGCTATAATCAAATTTCAGTCAAGAAATGAGGTCCATCGACACACAAAACATGTGTTAATCATTTAATGCAACAAAAATACTCTTTCTCCTCATATACTTATATATCCCACATTCATTGTAAAAATATCACCATTATTATAATATAATAAAATATTATTTTATCAGAAAAGATAAAATATCAATTTTTAACAATTGTCACATTAATTTTTTTTTCCATCTATATCCACATAAAATCAATATTTTTCTCATCATATAAATCAATAATTAATTATTCATAAATAATATTACAGTAATCACAATAATGACAACCAGTGCGGTTCAGAAAGAGGGGCTTTCAATAAGAATTTCTCTCTTGGCGCAATGATTAGGTGACCAAACCTCTCTCGATGTAGAACTTTCTAGACATTGTCAATAATGCTATCTAATAATATTATTCAAATAATATGAATTATTGATCCGATAATGGGAAATATTGTGCAAAGAATAATTATTGAGCAACAATAATATAAAATATCAACGCGGTAATTATTGAATCAATAAAATATCGAATAAAGAATTAATTCGTAACAATTATTGAGTAGTGTCTTCTTCACGTAAGAGTCAATAATTCAAAAATACCGTAATATCTTAATCTGGTATCTTCTTAACGCCAGACATTTACTTTCTTTACTTCACCAGATTCCAGCGGTGTTAACGGTAAGAACTACTACTGATTATTTATAAAAATTTTAATTTGTCTTTTCTTCATTCGACGATTATTCTATTATGGGGCCCATAAACGGTCATGTTGTCGCATTTAATATTCCTCAATGAAAAGAATATTCCACGACCAAACGAATATTCCACAACAATGAATATATTTTATAACCACTTCATGTATTTTTGAAAAAATTTCATATATCACCCTTAACTTTAACTTTTTATCAATTTAACCATTTACTGAATTGTAATTAAAAGAAAAATTGAATACTTTTATTTCATAAAATTCGGGGTCTTACAATGTCCTACGCACCAAGGTTATACCACAAGTTAAGGTTTTATGGAGAAACCATGCTATTGAAGAAATGAACTGGGAGTTGGAATCAGAAATGAAAGCGAGGTATTCTCACCTTTTCGAAACACCAGGTACGTATGTCAATTTCGAGGACTAAATTTCATAAGGAGGGAGGTTCAGAAGACCCCAACTTATTATAAATAAAATCGAATTTCCTCTAATTATATTTGTGAATAATAAGGTATTAATTTGATATAATTCTCTAGTTATGGGTGAAATGTGCAAATTTTGCAAAATATGCAAGTGGTTATAAAATAATCATTGTTGTCGGAGAATATTCGTTTGGTCGTGGAATATTCTTTTTTTCGGGAATATTCGTGCACGACGGCACATATCATTCAGGGGCCCCATAATGTAATAACCGCTTCGGATGAAGAAAACGACAAGTTTGAGTTTTTATAAATAACTGCAGTAGTTGTTACCGCTAACACCGTTGAATACCCGATGGTTAAAATACAAGAATACGCGTGGATGCATGTGATTGATGAATTATTGATCCTTACGTAAGCATAAGGCACTACTCAATAATTGTTAAGAAGTTATCGCTCAATATTTTATTTTATTGATTCAATAATTATCTGCGTTGATATTTTATATTATTGTTGTTTCAATAATTGTCACCGCACAAGATTTCCCATTATCGATCAATAATTCATATTATTTGAATAATATTATAGAGATAAGATTATTGGCAATGTCTAGATAGTTCCACAAGGAGATGTTTCGTCACCTAATCATACCAATAAGGAGAAATTTTATCGAAAGTCCCTCTTCCTCGAACTACCGGTTGTTATAAATGTGATTCTATAATATTATTTGTGAATAATTAATTATTGATTCATATGATAAGAAAATATTTATTTTATGTGGATATAAATGTTGGATATATTTATTGTGGTTAAAAATGAAGGAGTTAATGTTGAGGTGTTTTATCGGTATTTTTGCCGGAATGAAGGTATTAAAAATTAAACCGGTGTTTTTGAGATATATTGTGTGAGTTATAATTTTAATCCAAACCGTTGGATCGTTGTAATTTTTGGATATGTTATACATATATAAGTTGAGTATATGTCCACAAATTTTGAACCGTTAAAAATGAACGTATGATTTGTTATGAATTTTAAGAGGTGTTGATTCGTAAATTAGGTTTATAAATGATTTTGGTGGAAAATTCTAGAATTGAGTGGGCTCCACTTGTGGTTGGTGAAGAAATGTGCTGAATTTATTTCAAATGTGGTGGGTGGGAATAGTAAAGTAAAGCCATCAAAGTCATAGAGTCAAGTCTCGCTAAAATTTTTCTATAAAATAGAGGCTAAGTTAGAATTGAAAATCACACCAAAAACAGTTTTTCTCTTTCTCTCTAGATTATTGAGTGTATTTTGTGAGTACTTAGATACTTTGTGAGTTTCTATTCATCGGTGCAAGTTTCCTTCTACTTTATAACCGATATTTCGATCGTAAGATCTTGATATTTTTAGGTAGGGGTGTTATATTCTTCTTAAAATGATATTTTCTTCAATATCATTATACCGAAATGTTGGTATGAACTTTTTATCAAATTTGAAACTTTTGTGTTGGGGGTTCTTATTTACGATACTCAAGACTATTCACTTAATACTGAGACTATTCAAGAAAAAAAAAAAATTGTCCAAGATGTCTATTATGGTTACTATCTTTGATTGTATCCATGTTTTGATCTTTATTTTTTGAATTTCGCTCAAAATTGGTATTTATGAAGTATTATTGATCTTGGATAAACCGTTATACTAATTTCTACTATTTGTCCTTCCGTTTCCTTTGGATTCGCTTTCTTTAAAATATTTTTCATCATCCTCGGTCTAAATGATGATATTACTAAATATCTTCTACCAGAAGTGCAAAAGATAAATGATTAATCGATGAATATCTTTGGCCCAGTAGTAAAAAAGATGAGCAGTGTTGAGATGAACATGACCAACCTGGTGATATAAATGAATATCTTTGGCTTCAGTAGTGCAAAGATGAATATTTGATTAAAGATGTATATTGATTGTTGTTACAGGATAAAATATTGATGATGGACTTTTAAATCTTGAAGATAAGTAGAACTCATTCTCTACTTGACTCTTCTAATAGATTGTTGTTTCCACTGCAATTGTTGATCTAAAACTTGTTGGCTATTATATTTTATCGATTTTTCCTCGTTGAAGACTAACGATAATTTGTTGTATATTATCTTAGTCATAATATTCTTTATCGGGCTATTTGAGCTCACCCTTTTCTTTTTTGTTCCATTTTTCTCGTGGAGGTGAGAACATAAAGCAGAACTAATGAGGTACGGAGTGATGGTTCTAGAAAGATATTTTAGCAAATTCCTCATTATTTTCGTAAAATAGTGTTTGAATAATTATAACGAGGACTTATTTGAGTGTGGATATTGTCTAAAAGACAATATTTGTATTTAAACTCACGATAGATGTGTTGTCGTATTTGCAT
The DNA here is from genome assembly GCA_020205605.1 of Panax ginseng. NCBI lineage: Eukaryota > Viridiplantae > Streptophyta > Magnoliopsida > Apiales > Araliaceae > Panax > Panax ginseng. The sequence goes on from CM035127.1 coordinate 5,819,577, forward strand.
TTACAATTGTATTATTGAAGTTGTAGTTTGCTTTCTGTACCATGTATTTAGCGACTCAGAATGGGTGTTGTATACCTATTTTGGGGGTGTCACAATTATCTAGAGGGAGTGTCACTGTATTTTACTCAATAATATATATGTCAACAACTATGTATGTGATGGAGTTGAATTACGACCAACTGAAAATTTTTATAATAAGAGAGAATAAATTAAAATGGAATCATTCTTAGGAGGGTGTATTCAATTATGATTTTTAAAGACATTTTTTAAGTGACAGACTTTTGTAGAATTTGTGAGATTTTAATGACTTTCACAGACTTTAAAGACTTTTTTAAAATGACTTTTATAGACTCCATGAAATAAGTAATAGACATTTATAAACTTTTTATCAAGACTATGATAGACTTTTGTATACTTCTAATATGTATCTTACAATTTATATTAATTGTTAATTAGCCCATGTGTACAACATCTCCCTCTTTTTTCATGAACAAGAGTAAATCTCATTATATTATTGTGGCATGAGATTTTATATATGTTGAAAGCGTTAACATTATTCTACTTATTTCATGATACATTTGGATACTCGTATACCAATAAAATTTTAGAAACTACATACACAATACAAAAAATTAAACTCACTTTTCATTCGAGCTATATATACTTTTATGCATACGCTAGACTTTTTAGTAGTAATATCAAACTCTGCATTTTTCACAAAATAATATGACAATGAAATACATATATATTTGTCATGCAGGAATACACATATATATATATATTTGTCATGCAGGAATAGAACCACATGTTACATTATTTCATTATGATATACCAAAGACACTTGAAAACGAATATGGAGGATGTCTCAAAAATTAACAGTAATTTCCTTCGTTTAAAATGGCAAAAAACTAAAAAAAAATATACACATCATATATTTTCTATTTTCATATATTATATATACATAATCTTTACAACTAATATGAGGGTTTCATGATTTTATATCATTTTTGTTGAACAAATCTCTTCCCTCTTTCTATTGGAAGCTTTCGAACGGCTGTTTTTTCCCTCACTAATTTAGATTAGGTCTAGTTATTTGTTTACTTATTAATATATCTTGTTAATTCTCTTATTATAATAAATTCATTTATTTTTATGGCCCAAATTTTATCAAATTATTTATCCATCACATATTAATATTTATTAGCCCATATAAAATAAATAAATAATTTGACCCAATAAAAGAAAAAGTCTAATTAATAACTAGTTTTATCCACCTTTGTGTTTATTTAGAAGTCTTTAGAAATCTTTAGAGGTGAGGCAAGACTTTGGATATGGGTTGATAGTCAGGGGCGGATCCAGACGGATAGTTCAGTGGGGTCAAACTCGAAAAAAAAAATTCTTACAAATAAAAATTTCATAAAATAACTTACAAAACTAAACAATCCTCAAATATTATTTATAATAACATTTTTCGAGGTTTCATTGCTTGAAATTGTTGCATGATATAACCTCATTTTTAATAGTTACAAAAATATCACGCTCAATGTATGTTATTAAACAGTCATTCATCCATTCATCTCCCATTTGGTTACGGAGTTCATTCTTCACGATATTTATGGTCGAAAATGTCCTTTCAACAATTAAGTAGAAGAATGGGCAAAAGTAGAGCCAATTTCAACAACAAATAGACTTGGGGATACACATCATCCTTTCTTTTCTCGAACCAATATTTGAGCCAATTCCCCAATTCCTTCTATACTTAAAAATTGGAATCGTTTTCTATATCCACAATATGAAGAATGTAAAAGTCAGCTTAATGACTTAGTGGGATTTGGGAATTAGAGATTGTTGCCTAGTGTCCGGTCATTCTCGCCACTTAGTATATATAAAACATAATACAAATTGGGGTCATGTTTCTTATTATACATGTTCACTTTAGACCCTCTTAATTTTTTTTTTTTTTCTAATATGACCTCTTAATTTTTTTTTTTCCTCCTAATATGACCCCCCGACTCTCGATAATTCGGTTGGGGTCAGTCCCCCGCCTTTCTAAGCGCAGTCCGCTCTGATTGATAGTTATAATTTCTTCTAAAAAACACAAAGTCTACCATTTGATAGAAATCTTTAAAATCTATGACTTTTTGAATACCAAAATACTTTTATAGACTTTATAAAAATCTTAATTCAATACCACCTAATTTTTAAAGACATTAAAAAGTTGTAATTAAATACCACTAAACTTTTATAAACTCTTTAAATGTCTTGATTGAATACAACTAAACTTTTAAAATCTTTAAAAGTCTTTAAAAATCTTAATTGAATACACCCCCCTTAATTCTTACCTATTTTATATAATATAAATGCTTCACAATTATAATTGAGCTGAAAACTTTTTTTATACATGAATTATTGAACCATTCCTTTGGTTGTTAAATTATTTTTCAAGGATGGAATGAATTGAATTCTTGAGTTAATGGGTCCCGCGACTCAAACTCATATAAGGCATTTTGGGTTGCGAAGTTGGTTTATTTATACCGTAATGATTAATGAAAGCAAATTTTTAGATGTTAATTATTCTCAATTACTAACTAGTACGTTTAAATATGATCCGGTTATCATAAAATAAGGGGTCACACGATTCAAACTCATATAAGGTATTTGTTGGTATATTTACATCGTAATAATTAATAAAAATTAATTTTATATTAACTACTCTCGTTTATATGACCGAAAGCAACTCCAAATCTCCAACAACCATCTTCTAGGATTTTTCTCATAAGCGTTTTTTTTATGAGATGGGATAAATCTTTTGGAGTTTATAAGAAAGAACATATAAACCTTGGTGCTGAGACAACCCAGAGAATTGATTAAGATATATATTGCTGACAAGTGACACATCAAATAAATTAATTAATCCATAATATTGTTGATCGATCAATCTAGACAAGTAGAGATAAACATTTAATTAAATAGATAATTGTTGGGATTGGCAGGACGGTCACAATATATATAAAAGGTTTTCTAAAGACGGTCACATATCCAAATGGTGCTATTATATTATTATTATTATTACTATTATTATTATAAGAAGTTCAATACAGGTAATTAAGACATGGGTTGCACGTACAAGAATAAAACTCCATTGAGCGACTTGAATCATTATTAGCTCTCTTTTATCAAAGTGCTTACCATTGATTGAACTAGTTTTGAAAAATAGAGTTTTGTAGTATATATATATATATATATATATATATATATATATATATAGTCACCACTCACTATGAGTCATCTCCCAGCTAACTCATCTGTGACTATTTAGTACAATCATCAACCACTATGATTAGAAGAGTCTTATTGTTATCCGTAATAAATTCTTGCCGATATTAATTGGTATCTGCAGAAACTTTTTACGAATACTTTTAATGTTAAAAAAATGAGAAAATCTCATAACACTCTTTTCTAATCTTATTTTTTCTTTCTTCAATCAATTTTTAAAATTCAATAAATTTTTTTTGTTAGAAATCCAATATTAATTGTTAATTTATATATTGTTAAAAAACTCTCGCTATTAACATCTTTAGAATAAGATACATTGTTGATATCTTTTTATTTAGTTAAAATAAATGACTAAAATTGGAATTAAAATTTTATATTTTGAAACACACTGTTATAAATTTTGGTTGCAACTTTTGACCTTTTTAATACAACAAAACATATCAACAATGTCTCTTATTTTGAAGATCTTTTCAAGATCTTCCAACCATATATAAATTAACAATTTTGAATTTATAACGAAAAAAATTTATTAAATTTTAAGATTTAATTAAAAAAGAGAGAAGTATATATCCACAACAAATTCCTACTAATACTATAGTAATAAGACCTTCTAATCTTGGTCTTTAAAGATGGTAATGAACGACCCTATATATTGGGAGATGACCCACATCCAATTATGGTTATATATATGTTGGGTCATGATATTCTTCCTTTTGGACCGAAAGCGAAGTTGAGAACTTACTTATTTAATTAATCTATGGGTCTTCTTTATTGAACCTTGAAAGTCACCTGGCCTATCTCCATATTATTTCTATTTAAACCTATAAGACCTAAGAATTGGGTTCATTGGACTAACCCATTGGATCATTTAATATCTATTACTTTGACTTAAGAATGATGAAAAAAGTATGACATTGACTAAAATACCGTCATGCATTAATGTGGATGGGATCATAATTTACTGGCCAGTAGAAAACAAATGACCAAAAGTAGTGGATAAATCGATGACACAATGGCAGAACCCATCGGATCGGGGTCAATGTCGATAAGAAGTGGGTATTGTACAGAATCCGCAAAGAGAAAGATAACCTAGCAAGGAGGTCTTCTCAAACAGTACGTTAACATTCACATTCATATTCACATACACACAATCGAGAATTATTATCACTCTCTCAATACACTAGACATTACATCCTCCATTGTTAACCTCATGAACATGATATCGACTCTCACGCCGAAGTTATCCCCCTCACCATTGAAGCCGGGCCGCGTCAAGCTTGTGGTGTTTATCGTGTTTACTGTGCAGGATCAGTGTGCCTTACGTGATTGGGACGTTGGAGAAGATCTTGGCGTTAACAATATATATATATATATATATATATATATAACAATATATATATATATAACAGTACATAAGTTATTAGCTAGCAAGAGTGGTATATTACATTTGTAACGTTTGGATTAAAATAATTAAATTGGTGAAAAATAGAATAAAGAAGGAAATGAAATGGAGAGTGGAATTCATTCCAATTCGAATGACTCATTTCATACCTCCCCCAAGAAATAATATTTATAAATTTGACAGGGATAAAAATGGTTCATTTTATTTTAATAGAACAACCAAACACAATTTTTTTTTCATTATATGAGAATAAATCATTTTATTCCCACTTTCATTTATGCAATCCAAACGTATCATTATAGTCATAAAGAAATGCATGCATAATAATAGTGTTGGGATTGACTCATACTTTTGCGAGTTTGACTAATAACCACTACGACAAAATAGTCGGGAGTCATTGTAGAGCATCCGGTGTATCTTATGAATACATCAGACAAGTAATATTAACTAAATTGGCGAACTTGATTATATCGTGTATTCTTATTTTTTTTCATTCTTCATATAATATATGTATGGGTGTACTATTATTCATTCTTAAATTCTAACAAATAGTTATATATAGTGCAGGCTTTTTATATATGTTTCTCTAATTTACACTATTGATGTTTGTTTTAAGGATATATCTACATAAACACTCAAATAGTACATCCAAAGAAAGTGTAAAATAGTACTCCCTTCGTCCCAAAATAAAAGTCTTGGTGAACTTTTCACGCATATTAAGAAGAGGAATAAAATGACAAAATTGTCCATAATAATGTCATTAAATATGGAGAGAGAGTTAGAATAAGAAAAGTATGAGATATTTAATGCTACGGACATAATAGAAAAAAATGTGTAAAAGTTTGGTTATTAAAAGAAAGTGGACATTTAATATAGAACAACCCAAAATAGTAATAAGGACTTTTATTCTGGAACGGAAGGAATAGTAAATAAAGAGTGAGAAAGTGTTGTTGAAAGAGAAGAAAGAAATATTTTACAATTATTTTACACTTAGTGTGTCTTTAGAAATATATATATCCTTGTTTTAATTGGTTACATGCATGCATTTGACATTAATATTAATGGCCTTCTGGCAAAGTTCGAAGGATATATTGTTAAATTGCCAATTAATAATGGTTGCAAAAGGAAGTGGTTAGCATGAAATTTATTTTTAAATAAGTTGGTCAATTGGTCAATAGAGTACTTACAAGCAGACGAGACTCTATATGTGTCAGTATTTTACTGACTAATTGACCAACTTACCAAAAAATAAACTTCATGCTAACTGGATCCGTTGCAAAAGGACCAATAATTTTTGTGCAAATTAAAGGTTCTTAATCTTGTGATACAAATAGAAACTAAACGGCAAAACTAATGATTTGGCCACCAAAGTTGGCACGTTTTACTGAATACCCGATTGAATTTTTAATTTTTCAAATTAAGTCACTGAACTAATTTATATTTTCAAATTGGGTCATTCCGTTAAAAAAAAAATTGACAAACGTTAATTTTTTTTCTACGTGGCGCTGACGTGGCAAAAAAAATAAAAATTATTGCTTATTGGCAAAAAAAAATCAAAAGCAGATTTTAAAAATAAAAAAATTAACATTTTAAGTTTTAAAAATAACAAAAACATAATAAAATTTAACAAAAAATATGATTTTAAAAAAATAGATTTTTTAAAAAAATATGTGTTTTTAAAAAATGTTTTTTTAAAAATATGTGTTTTAAAAAAATTGCTTTTAAAAAATCATTTTTCTAAAAAATCATTTTCTTAAAAAATCTGTTTTTTTTTAAATATGTTTTTTAAAAAATTTCATTTGTTTTAAAAAACTATTTGTTTTAAAAATCATTTTTTTTTTAAAAAAGTCGCTTTAAAAAAAAATCATGACACCCCCAAAATAGGTATATATCACCCATTCTCGAGTTGTCAATACACTACATGTAAAACAACTACAACTTTATTATTACAACAAGAAATCGTGAGTTTAAATACAGATATTGCCATCTAAACAATATCCACATACAAATAAATCCTCATCATAATTATTGATACATTATTTTACAAAAATGGTGAGGACTACTAAACAACTCTCTAAAACCATCATTCCATACTCCGACTCGTACTCGCTACATTCTCGCCTCCTGAGAAGAAAAATGGAACAAAAAGGAAAAGGGTGAGCTCAACTAGCCCAGTAAAGAATATTATGACTAAGATAATATACAACAAATTATCGTTAGTCTTCAACAGAGAAAAATTTAATAGAATACAAATAGACAACAAGTTTTAAATTAATACTCGCACGGAAAATATTAATTCATAGAAGAGTTACGTAGAGGATGAAATCTACTAATATCTATGAATTTAATAAATCCATCATCAATATTTTTATCCTCGTAACATCAATCAATATATATCCGAATCATATATTCATCCTCGCACTATAGGCCAAGGATATTCATCACCGGGTCATGTTCATCTAAACACTGCTCATCTTTTGACTACTGGCCAAAGATATTCATCGAAATCATTCATCTTTTGACTATGTGCCAAAGATATTCATCAAAATCAATCATCTTTTGCACCATGTGCCAAAGATATTCAATAATATCATCATTTAAGACCGAGTATGATGAAAATATTTTTTTTTTTTAAAAAACGAATCCAAGTGAAACAAAATGACAAGGATTAAGGATTAAGGATTCGTATTTTGTTTTATCCACGCCCAAAAATACCTCAAAATAATCATAGTGGTGTAAAATTCAAGAATGATCAAAAAACATGAATACAATCAAAACTAGTATCCACAATAGATATTTTGGACGAAAAGGAAAATTTTCATTTTTAGATGAATAAGGCCAGATTCGTGAATAAGATCGATATACGTGAATAAAGGCCAGATAACGTAAATAGTAACTCGACACCAAAAGTTCCAAATTTGATAAAAACTTCAGATCAATATTTCAAAGATAATGATATTGAAGAAATAATATCATTACGGAAAAAAATAATATCCCTTACCCTGAAAGACAGATTTAACCGGAATCTTTGGATATAAGCTATAACTCGAACTTTCACCAGATAAGCAAGACTCAAAGTATACTCAAAATAATCACAAGAATACGCTCGATAATATAGAGAGAGAAAACTTGATTCTCGTGTGATTTTCAATTCTAACCCAAGACCTATTTATAAGAAATTGCTTAGAACACCAAAGCAGAAAATTTAATATAATAATATATTTATAAAAAAAATTCTACGCCATCCTTTGGGAATCTGAAATCAGCCACCTAGCATGTGATTAATGAGACTCACAACATATAAAAAACGTTTTTGTTATTTTAAACAATTAAAACTTCCAAAAATCAATTATTTCGGAACTCCAGAACTTCAATAATTCATAATAAATAGCCCTTTTGTTAGAAAATTCGAATCTCGCGTGTTTTTATAGAAAATTCAATTCTCTACAACTTTGCAGAAGAAAGTTTTTTCAAATTCCAAACAGAAATTAACCAAAATCTACAAACGGACGATTTTTATTGTGCTATAATCAAATTTCAGTCAATAAATGGGGTCCACCGACATGTTTAACATGTTTTAAACATTTATTGCAACAAAAATACTCTTCCTCATCGTATACTCATATATCCCCCATTCGTTGTAAAAATATCACCATTATTATATTATTAAAATATAATAATATATATATATTTAAATGAATTATTTTATCGAGAAAAAAAGATAAAATTTTAATTTTTAACAATTGTCACGTTAAAAATTTTCTCCATCTATATCCACATAAAATTAATATTTTCCTCATCATATGAATCAATAATTAATTATTCACAAGTAATATTACAGAATCACAATATTGACAACCAGGCAGTTCACAGGAAAGAGTGAGCTTTCCAATAAGAATTTTTCCTTCTTGGCGCGTAATTAGGTGACCAAACCTCTCCTTAGATGTAACTTTCTAGACATTGCCAATAATATTATCTAATAATATTATTCAGATAATATGAATTATCGCTCGATAATAAAAAATATCGTGTAATGACAATTATCAAACAACAACAATATAAAATATCAACACAACAATTATTGAACCAATAAAATATCGAATAAAGAATTATCAGAACCATTATCGAAAGTAGTGTCTTCACGTAAGAGTCAATAATTGGTGCAATATCGTGTCTTCTTCGCAACAACGCCAGACATCGTGTGTTTTAACCACCGGGTATTCCAACAATTGTAAATCAGAATAATTACGCCGCTATTTTTAAACAACTTATATTTGTCGCTTTTTTCCTCCAATCTTTTTCAGTTATGGGGCCCATTACATAGTCGCTGGCAAATTGCATTTAATATTCTCCTCACAACAATGAATATTTTATAATCACTTGCTTATTTTAAAATATTTATGATTTTACCCATAACTATCCACATTAATCACATCAACCCTTACTATTTCAAAATAATAATTAGAGGAAATTAAATTTCATTTATTAATTATTTGGGGTCTTACAAAATCTGCTTTTTAAAAAAATCATTTTTTAAAAATCTATTTTTTAAAAAAATGCTTTTAAAAAAACTATTTTTAAAAAATCTGTTTTTTTAAAAAAAATTTAAAATTGTTTTTTAAAAATCTTTTTTTTAAAAAATATGCTTTTTAAAAAAAAAAAAATCTGTTTTTTTTAAAAAAAATCTTTTTTATTTTATTATGTTTTTGTTATTTTTAAAACTTTAAAATGTTAATTTTTTTATTTTTAAAATCTGTTTTTGATTTTTTTTTTTTGCCACATAAGCAATATTTTTTAATTTTTTTTGCCACGTTAGCGTCACGTTGACAAAAAATTAACGTCTGTCAACTTTTTTTAACGGAATGACCCAATTTGAAAATAAAAATTAGTTCAATGACTTAATTTAAAAAATTAAAAAGCTCAATCTAATTATTCAAGAAAACTGTTAACTTTTAGTACCAAATCATTAGTTTGGCCGAAACTAAACAGTACGTTTATACAAACAATATGCATGTCTGATATATGTGCCATTCATTTAAGTGGGCCTACGCTAAGTCCAAAGCTATTAGTGGTATATTGATATTTGATGGAGTAGTATTAGGGATCGAGGAATTGAAGGAGGTCTCTGTCATGGTACAATAGGAGTATGAATGAGGGATCAGGATCCTCTCCATTTCAAATTAAAATGGAGAGGATCCGTATCCATGAATGAGTGCATCGACTTTATGTCTTTTTTTTGTTCCTCTATGAGCCTGTTATATATATATATATATATATATATATATATATATATATATATATATATATATATATATATAGTACTAGAAAGTATATATAGAAGTTGGTGATGGATGGATCTATAGCGTCCCAATCATAGGTGGGATCGACCTAACGTTCATCTACCTTCAGCTCCAGCTCATATGGTTTAGGTTTTGATAGAGACATTCAATTCCAAGATATGGGCGTTCTGCAGTGCATGTATAGATCTGAACCACCTTGGCTGTATAGAATAGATAGACAGATAGATAGATAGATAGATAGATAGATAGATAGATAGATACTATATATATATGAACTTATCAGTTATCACTTCAATATTTTTTTTTTATACGTACAGAGAGAAAGTAATTAATCAGCAAGTGCTAGAGATATACTATAATGGTGAAATATATTCTAATGATGATTGATTCTTATGTCTTTTGGCGCCAAAAGCTAAGTTTAAGTATGTATGTATATATGTACATATATGTACTCTTCTAGCCTTGTAGTACAATTGTAAAATGCATGCGTGTCCTTTTTAATCTCCTTTTTCTCATTCAACCAATCTAATTAATACTTAATTTCCTTTTCCTTTTTATGTTAACATACATTGTTTATACTTAATACTACCTAGTTAGCTAGGACACTGGAGCTCTATCGCATTTGTGACGCATCAATTAAATGGTCAAGACATGCATGTCATGTGTTAATTAAGTAAAAATATGTACAAATATAATGTGATGTGGGCCACAACTGGCGCATGCCAAACCAAATATACTTGAGCCACGTACGTACTACTACTATATATCAGCAGTGGTTAAGTACTACGCTGGTTCTGATGAAGCAGCATGTATCAGAATATATGGGATCCAGTTAGCATGAAGTTATTTTTTTGATAAGTTGGTTAATTGATCAATAGAATACTGATACACATACAACTTTATCTGCGTGTCAGTATTCTATTGGTCAATTGACCAACTTATCTTAAAATAAACTTCATACTAACCACTTCCGAATATATGTATGTATATGTTCAGACAAACATACGCTAATGCTTGTACTTATATATATATATATATATATATATATATATAGGGAGCCCTTCCATGTTGATGGTTCTTTATGAGAATCGTGTAACACTCCCTTTTACTTGGGCTTCTCTTATTAAAAAAGAAAGAAGTGCAGATGTAAATAATAAGGCACAACAACCTCGTGGCTTTTATCAAATACAAAAGCTAATCTCAGCCATTAATTTATTTTATCAACGGTCCAAAAAAAAGTGAATGTTGCACGATTCTCATAAAGAACTTAATCGCACATGGAAAAGGCTCCCATATATATATATAGTATTAACTACTAATATATTAGAAGTATAATGACGAGGGAAGAATGGGAAATCCAAGGAGTGAAAGACAAAATTACCACAAGAGCTAGTTAGAAGGAAAAGGAAGAGTGCTTTTGGAAACATTTGTTTTAATTTCTACATATATATATATATAGGAAATGAAGAAGAAAAATAAATTACAGTAGTTAATCATGAAGGCATGGAGTCAATAAGCAGAGAGTTTGAGACAGTAGGCGTGCGGCTTCTACCTTTTGCGCATGATCCTATATATATGAAATTAAACAAATCCCATGCCACTATGCATTAAACAATATTGTGTGTTATGTATAGTACATTAAATAAATAATGAAATACATATATATATATATATATATATATATATATATATATATATAGTGTCACAATTTGTGTATTATAGTATTTAGAGATCGTGCAATTCTTGTTCCCAACACATATGTTATACATAAATACCATAGCTAGGCTAGTTCATGTCTCACATAGACTAATAATGTGACCAATTTATAAAGCATAATAATGAAAGCTAGCAATGTGGGTGTGGGGTTTCTTGCATGCTCCATCATTACTTTTCCTCAATAAATTAACCTCTCAACCCACAATGAGCATATCAATGTTGTTGACTCCACTTGAGCAGCGAGCATAATACTAATAAAACAAAGTTTCAGTACTAGCTCCTATAATAAATTAGAATAATCCTTTAATTTTGTTTTAGAGATAATTCAACTCGAAGGGAATATTTTTCTCATCAAAAACAGTTTAAAACTGTAAAATATATTTCTTTGGAGACAAGATGTGTGTATTATTATAAGAGTGAATATATTTCTTTGGGGACAAGATGTGTGTATTATTATAATAAACGTTTTTCTTACCCTTTTCTTTTTCTCAAAAAAAAAAAAACCAACTCAGAATTTTGTTACGGGGTTTCCATCTATTTATTCCTCAAAAAGGAATTAGAAGATAAAATGGGAAAAAAATGAAAAGTAAAATTCAGCTCCAATTAGAATAGGAATGATCGAGTGATGAGGTACACCAACTTTAATGTAATTTCCACTGAAACAACCTAGGCAAGGGCAGCAGCAAATTTTGAACTTTGACCACGCCATGCATGCATACTGGTATGAATTGTATACCTTGTATATATTGGAAGAAGTTGTCCCCCAAAGCTCATACGTGAGATACGGGGACCTCTACACGAGTTCTTAGTGGGCTTCACATTAGGATAGCAACTACTTTTTTCCAGCCCAAATATGGTTGTGCTTGTGAAAGTTTGATGACCATCGAGGCCCTTGTTAATAAAACTGAATGGACGTACAGACTATATATATATATATATATATATATATATATATATATATATATATATATCTCAAATAAATAAAATTGCAGAAGAAGATTTGTCAAAACTAATACTTGATATTATGTTTTTAAGACAATTATGCATTCCTTACGGTGCTCAGAGTCGGGGGCAGATCCAGCCTCACAATTAAGTCGGGCAAATTCGAAAAAAAAAATTTAAAGAGAAACACTCTTTTTTGCCCAATAAATAACACTTTTTTTTTCTAATACAAGGACAATATAGATAATATATATTATATTTAATGCTATATACTCCCTCCGTCCCATAGTTATATGCTGATTTTCCATTTTGAGATGTCCCAATATATAGGCTACTTACTATTTATAAAATTTAGTTGGTTCATTATTTTACTTTTATGCCCTTATAATAAATATTCAACAATTACTCTTTTTTTGATGAAACAACATTCAATGTCATTATTTTTATCACTACATTTAATGTTGTTGTATTCTCTTTAGTTAAAGTTTATGGATTTTAATGGTTAGTACACGTCAATCAATGAAGTTGAGAGTTCCAGTGTGATAAGTAAGGAGTAATTTACTTATTCATTAATTCTATATTAAGGGGTATATGTGGAAAATTTATGTTAAAAATTGTCACTAACTGATTTTCTTAAACTATGTGCCCAAAAAAATCAGCCTATAATTATGGGACGGAGGGAGTAATTATTTCCTTAATACTTGTGTGTACAATAGTAAAACGACTTATATTAAGGGACGGAGGGAGTATCAAACATAACAATTTCATTTAACACCCCCTCAAATATTTTTTTTATGTTGATCCCCTAACCTCCTAAAATTTCAATGGGGGCAGCTGGTGCCCCCTTCCCCGTGCATGCTTGGGTCCGCCATTGCTCAGAGTTAATAGTACTTTTCTTTCGGGCCAAATATAATGCTCAAAACTTTCTCTTTCTAAATGAACTATGAAATGAATACTAGAAAACTAGGAGTTGATAATACTTGTCTTCTAGACCAAATATAATGCTCAAAACTTCTCTCTCTAAATGAACTAAAAAAATGAATACTAGAAAACTTGAAATGCAATGACGATATAGTTTTTAAATCCTTTGGTCATATCGACGTAATTTTGATGATAGAATATACAATGACCCAAACCCGCAAACCGTAAGTCCGACCCGTTCAGTTTGCGACGTGCGGGTTCGAACCAAGCCTTGACTAGGTCCTCTTCCTTTCACAAAGTTTTGGACTCAAACCCAAGAGCAAAGTTATTGTATATAAACCAATTAATACTTTAGTTCTTAACCGATGTGAGACTTGACTTATATTATCATTTTCAAATGTGATCTATGTGATTTAATTTTTTATTCATGACTCTATAGATTTGAACTTTCAAATACTTAATTTAATTTACTCATGGAGTAGAACACATTGATATGTGTGGATTAACATCAAATTAATAATTAATGAAACTCACTTTAAATTTGGCTCAAATTCTAACAGCCCTATGGTTCGACTAATGGTCACTACGACAAGGTAGTCGGGGATTTATTAGTAGTCCGATCTTAAATTTTATTAATGTATTGAGTCTCATGTGTTTGGGCCCATGTTATAACAACTAGGATTTTTTAGTTACTATAAAAACATTGTTTGATGTATTCATCATTGTAGAGTGTGTGAGATATCTTATGAGTACATCATACAAGCAGGACTTGCTAAATTAGTAAACATGAATTTATTATGTGTTCTTACTTTTCTGTCTTCATCCATATAATATGTGTGATTGAAATATTATTCGCTTTTTAAATTCTAGTATATATATATATATATATATATATATATATATATATATATATATATATATATATATATATATATATGAGTCCTGGTTCATCAGGGACATGGATTTTATCTCATTAGGACTTTTTTTTTGCTTTTTTTGCTTTTTTTTAAAACAACTAAAATATATATTTAATATTTTATGGAATTGAAATTTTTTCATAATAAAGTGTTTTGGGCGTGATTTGAGTGCATTATAACAAAACATGGTAGTACAGTCAGTAAGGCATGTACTCACCATTTTTGATATAGGTATTCAAATCACCCCTATAACACTTTATTATGGAAAAATTCGAGCCCATAAATATTAAATATTTTTTTTTAGTTATTTAAAAAAAAAAAGCAAAAATAAAAAATTGAGGTCCGTTTTTTATCAGGTCCGAGAATCCGGACCTGATCCTATATATATATATATATATATATATATATATATATATATAAGTGACAGTGGTTCCCATTAAAAGTATAATATTCCTGAATTTTGCATTAATATTCACTAGCTAGTTCTATAAAGGTGATTAAGACCAAAACAAAACAAAACAGATTTTATTTATTTATTTAAAAGAGCAGTTACTATTAATTAATTACACATGGTGGTAAGCAGAACAGCTCATAAGATTAGCCTTAAGATTTTCAATTTATTTGAAGTTTTAAGTAATAGGTCAAGTTGAGGTTGATTTTATATTATATATAGGGTTAGCTTCCTTTAATTACATTGCATGTCAATATATATCGACTGGTCTGGGGTTCACTTGTTTATCATCGGTGACTTAATTAATTATTATTATGATTTCGATCCTACGACAGTTATTAATCTTTTTAATTTGTTATTTATCTAGACTCAAATGAATTAAAGAAATCAGAACAAAAGCAAATGAAGTGATTCTCCAAATATATTATTAAAGAATAAATCAAGTACCCAAACAATTGGTGTGAATGATATAAGCCTTACATCTAACAAGAATGAGAAAATGCAGCCCACATTCTCCGCTTAGTAGTTCACATAACATGAATAATTCAAATAGCTAAAACGACTCTTCTAACATCCTTGAAGAATATATAGATTTTTATTCCAACATACTAAACTCAAGCAACTTCTTCTTCCAACACAAACGCGTCAATCTCCTCGATCATTTGACAAAATGAAGAGGTTTGTATGGTTGACTTGTAGTTTTACAAGGATATATATATATATATATATATATATATATATATAGTGTTATGTAGTATAGAATTCATGAAATATTAAATATATAAATACATTAATTAATCAAGTTCGATCTGTCGAAATGAACCAACAAAAATTACCTTTTTTATTTTCAGGAATTAAGGATATTAATATCCATCTATGGACGTAATACCACATATATCCGATCGAAAATACAACATAAAACAACGTTTCCTAGTTAGATACATAGTACATACATAGTCTCTAATTCTTACAAAAAGAAAAACTCAAAAAATATGTCAACGGTCAGAATCGTTGGCTACCCCAAAATGCTTTTCATAACCTTTCTTCTATATATCTCCATTCTCCTTCACTGTTTTTTTCTGTCTCTCTATATACAGCAATATTTAAGTACCTGTCTACTTGTTTTATATATACTATACCCCCCTCATATATATATATATATATATATATATATATATATATATATATATATATATATATATATATTTCCGTTCGTTTGGTTCAAATCAAGTGTTGTTGATATACCATGAGCCCTGCAAAGCTTTATTATGAGGAGCGAGACAGAAGGACGTCAGTGATAAATGGTCCGCGTCCATCTCCTTTGCGGATTAGCCACCTCTCGAACGTAATTCAAAAAACCCAATCCACTAATTTTGGTCTACTCCCTACAGCCTTAAAGCAAAAGCAGCGAAACCCCGTAGCAATAGCATATCATGATAAGCGCCCAAACCCTCCGGTGATTATTTACACGCATTCTCCCAAGATCATCCACGCCCAGGCTCCTGAATTCATGGCTTTGGTCCAGAAACTTACGGGCCCTACTCATGATCCTCAACAAAACAAATACTCCTGTCCAGATGACTTGCAGGATGATCATACGGGAAAAAATACTAGTCAGGATGAAAAAGATGATAATTGTGGTGGTACTGGTACTGGTACTGGTACTGATGTGGGACAGCCTTCTTCTGCAGTTTCTCCTTTGTTTGGATCGCGTTATTCATATTTGGCTGATATTCCTCTTTTCACACCCAATTCCACTGATTTCTTATGCTCACCTCGCCCTCTTTTCAGATACTCGGATATGGTATGCCCCTCGCCAAACATGGCCAATATTTCAATGCCATCACCTTCTTTCTTGGACCTCATCAAAGGTGGTCTCCCTGAATATTGGTGTTAGTTGTTAGATATCAATGATTAGTTGTTTGGAATTGCAAAACTTTCCAACTTACATGTTTGATTTCTTCATTCTTTTTTATTTTTTTCGAAGGGAATCTTTAGGAGATTGATCAAGACATATATGAATTGTTGATTTTACACAAGTAATTTAATTGATTATTGAGTTATTCAAGTATGATTGATATTTATAAGCTCAGCTCGTAAATGCAATTTGTTCTTAATTATAATATGCCATTTTTTTTATTGATCAATAAGATGTTAAGTATTTTAATAAAAATTATAAGAATAAATAAATAAATAAATTAACTTATGTTTTTCCCTTTTCTTGTTTAAGATCTCATCACCGGCCTGCTATGACTTTTTCCCTTTCTTTTTTTTGGTTTGGTAAAAGGGCCTTCTATAACCTTGAAACACAAATTTGGCTGTTTGAGACCAAGTTGGACAGGCAAAGCTTATGACTTGTGCAGTAAGTAGAAAAGCCCAAAATAAACAAATAAACAGATTGAGCTAATTACAAGGTTGGTGCTGTGATGATCTTGTCTTGGAGGCCAATAATTGTAAAAAGGAAGTGGCTAACATTATCCAACAGAACTTAATCACCCTCCACCAGATTTGGTGCAACAACTAAAGCTTATAATTAAGGGCCCTTTACATAACTATACAACAAATAAAAAGTAATTACAAGAAAAATGCATCAACTAAATAATTATATTAACAGTGCAATAATGTATAATAATATCAACAATAGTGCAAAACACGTCATTGTATCCAATCCAACAAAAATACAAATCCCTTAATTCAAGGAGAAAACTACTCCACTTAATTTGGCAGTTACCAAATAACCAAAAATTCAAAAATCACGTCTCAAATTTACGCTCAAAAATCAAGTCGCCAATTTTCGAATCCGACGAAGAACAAAAAGGAAACTTCATAGATCATTGTAATCTGTAACAAAGGAGCAATCGAGAAGAAGCATAATCAGTAATAGACCTCAGAGAAGAAGTCGAGTCGCTTGATGGTGTGGTCGCCATGAAAGTGCAATTAGGAAGGGCGGGTTTCTTCGTCGACTTGCTGGAAGTTTTGGCGGCTAGGTGGGTTTGCAGGAGGTCGAAAGAAGGGGTGGTGGGTTGGGAGGTGGAAGGAGTGGTGGAGGTGGTGGAGAGAGAAAGAATGGGGTGGTGGGGAAGGATTTGAGGAAAGAAAAAATGGTGGGGTTGTTGATTAAGGAATTTGATTGGGTAGATTTGGGTGAGGCTAGTCAAACCTTCAAGCGAGCAGTAGGTAAAACCTTCATACCATGGTAACCAAATCGGTTTATTAAGTTACCAATTTATTTTGAATGTGATGCGATTGGTAGCCAAACCTTGGTTGGTCATCACAAACTTTCAAACCAAGTAACCAGTTATATATCTGCGGTGTGGAGGTAGATTGGTTACCTTGTTATAAAGGTTTAGTTATTTTGGTATAAAAATTTGGCAACTAAGCGCTGAGCGGTTTGGCTACCAAACCGCATCACATTCAAAATAAATTGATAACCTAATAACATTGAATTGGTTACCTTGGTATTTAATGTTTAGCACTCTTGACTTTAAAAAATTATCAAACAAAGTCCGCCTTTTAATCAAGGTAATCAATGTTGTAGCCCAAGACCAAAGACATCTTACTTCATCATCATTTGAAATCAAACTCCAAGTAATTGTTGGAACTTTTTCGATCGGGGAAGCAATGCATTTTTTTTCACTTGATGAAGGTGAAGGGTGTATTATTTCATACTCAATTTGGTTTAGGGATCTCGGGTGGGGTAAGACAACAGTATCAAGGCCCAATTCACACCTTCAAAGAGGATGTCTTTTAATGTAGCGCCCACAAAATAGGTATACATCACCCATTCTCGAGTCGTCAAATACATGATAGTAAACAAATACAACTTCAAGAATACAATTATCGTGCAAAATACGACAACACATATCTTGTGAGTTTGAATACAAATATAGTCTAATAGAGAGTATACAAACTCAAAAGGAGTCCTCATTACAATTATTGATGCACTATTTTACAAAATAGTGAGGACTACTAATATATCTATCCTGAACCATCACTCCATACCCATTTAGTTCTCGCTATGTTCTCACCTCCGAGAAGAAAAATGGAACAAAAAGGAAAAGGTGAGCTCAACTAGCCCAAGAAAGAATATTATGAATAAGATAATATACAACAATTTATCATTAGTCTTCAACAGGAAAAATCGATAAAATATAATAGACAACAAGTTTTAGATCAACAATCTGCGGTGAAGCAAGAATCCATTAGAAGAGTCAAGTAGAGAAAGAATTCTACTATCTTCTAAGATTTATGATCCATCATCAATAATTTATCCCTGTAACATCAATCCATATACATCTTGAATCAAATATTCATCTTTGCTTTGTAGGCCAAAGATATTCATTTATATCACCAAATTGGTCATGTTCATCTCAACACTGCTCATCTTTACCACACGGCCAAAGATATTCATCGATTAATCATTCATCTTTGCACTTACGAGAGCAAAGATATTCAAAGAATATTATCATTTAGGACTGAGGAAGATGAAAAATATTTTAAAGAACGAATCCAGTGAGACAGAAGGACAAATATTAGAGATTCATATTTCAGTTTATCCAAGTTCAATAATACTCCATAATAAACTATAGTGGAGTAAAATTCAAGAAAGAAGATCAAAACATGGATTTAATTTCAAGAATAAGGATCACAACAGATAACTTGTAAGAGAAAAAAAATAATTTTTTTTCTTTTGTGAACAGTACCCGTGAACAGTACCCGGTCATGAAAAGTTCCAAATTTGATAAAAAATTCAGACCAATAATCCTATGAAATGATATTAGATGAAACGAAATTTCTAATCATTTCAGGAATTATAGAAGCAATACTTACCATAGTAAGTTCAAATTTAAGAATACGAGATGAAATAATATCGCTTTCGTAATATGGAGTATGAAAGAAAATAATATTTCTCACGAGTGTTGCAATAAAATAATATCCTTTACCTTGGTAAACCGGATTCGATTTGGAATATCGGATATTATTCGAGAAAATCTTGCGTAAAAAACTTCGCTTCAAAATATTCTTATACTCAAGAAAATACTCACAATACTATAGAATAAGAATTTCTGAATTTAGAAACGGTGTGATGAGGAAGGAGGGGTTAACCCCTATTTATAATGTAGTGCACGGAGGAAAAATCAAAGTATTCTGCCTAACATTTGCATTTTTTTCTTCCTTGCCTAACTATGTTTGCCTAACTTTTCATATTTTCATAAAGGTGGGAGCCATCCTTAAAAACAAACTTGGCAGGCAAAATCCACCAACCATTTCCACCAATCAATGGCCTTTATTCTTCATAATTGAGGGTCCACAATTTTGAAAATCAAGCTTTGCAGAAGAAGAAATGCAGGAGATATGAAATATTAGCCATCCACCAAAAGACAAAGCTTATGCAGGAAAATTCCTTCCGCCCGCAAACTTAGAAAAGCATGCAAAAAAAAAATAATTCATATCATCCCTTTTTATCACATGCATAAATATATATATATATATATATATATATATATATATATATATATTATATCATAATAATATATGTAAATAAATATTTTATCGAAAAAAATAATTGCCAAACTTTCAACAACTATTTCATGCTAAAATTCCTTCATTTATATCCACATAAAATAAATATTTCCTTATCATATAAATTAATAATTAATTATTCATAAATAATATTATGTAATCACAATTATGACAACCATGCCAGTTCCTGTGAAAGATGGGGCTTTTCGATAAGAATTTCTCTCTTCTTGGTAGCCTTGATTAGGTGACTAAACCTCTCCTCGATGAACTTTCTAGACATTGTCAATAATGCTATCTAATAATATTATTCAAATAATATGAATTATTGATCGGATAATGGAAAATACTGCAATGATAATTATGAAACAACAATAATATAAAATATCAACGCAAGCAATTATTGAATCAATAAAATAAAATATTGAGCAAGAATTATCGTAACAATTATTGAGTAGTGCGCTTCTTTACGTAAGAATCAATAATTCAACAATACCATGCAATACCGCAGTGTAATTCTTCATGCAACCACGCCAGACATCGTATTTTAACCACCGAGTAATCCAACAAATTGTTAGCAGAATAACTACGTCGTTATTTATAAAACTCAAACTTGTCGTTTTTTCTTCATCCGACAGTTATTACATTATGAGGCCCATGAATGAGCTGGCTCAGTGCATGCGAATATTCCCAAACAACAAGAATATTCTACGACCAAACAAATATTCTCCGATAACAATGATTATTTTATAACCACTTGCTTATTTTACAAAATTTGCACATTTCACCCATAACCAAAATATTATATCAATTTAACACCTTATTATTCACAATAATAATTAGAGGAAATTCGATTTTATTAATAATAAGTTGGGGTCTTACACTTAATCTCAGTGGCCCCCTCTTTTATAAGCCAATCTGTTATGCGGTTCTTTTATGAGCAAACCCCTAATCACATCTCTAAGCAATAGGATCTGACCAAGGCGTTGAGCGGTGCGATTGGACCAAACTTTAATGTTTTGGAAGATAAAGTTTTGGAAAACTTTCTTTGCGATGGTTATGGAAAGGAGTTTCGGCGTGAATAAAATAGAAGGGAGGAGAGAGAAAGTGTTGAATTGCAACTTATTACAACACTTAACTAAATTAAAGGGATAAGAATGCACTAATTTTATAAATAAAATATTGCATATGCATTAGTTTGTAAATATTTTATAAGTGCACTATTAATGTAATTATTTTTAAAAATATATTAAAAAATATAATTGTTCCTATAATTAATAGCTCTTGCAAACTAAGTCCATATTTATTTATCATAAAAACTAGCTAAAGTGTGACAATGACCATTCTTAAGTATTCTTCTAATGCCTCCATTTTAAGGGGGAAATTGCTTTTAAGTATTTTTTCACAAAAATAAAATAAAATTTTCAATTTAGAGGAGAGAGTATACGTACGTATAATTATTTTCATATATTATAATCGTTTTCTCATGTTATAATTTTGAATTATACATGTTTCATTGTTTAGTGTACAAATTTGACCCAAGAAATGGAAGATTTGAAAGCCACACTCAACCTCATGGTTCACTTATTTTCACTTTTGGATCTCCGCAACGCAACATAATTAAGCTACTCATGTAATTGAAAATCAACTAAACCAATAAATAAAATGAAGGGAATATTATTTAGTAAAAAAAAAGTGAAAAGAATATCTTTAAACTTAAAAATACAATTATAAAAGAAAAAAAATGATATATACAGACAATATTGTCCTTCCATTTAATGGCAAATTCTTGACTTAGAACTCGTCGTGATTAATAACGGTGTCAGCATCCCACTAAGTGTCCGCGTCAGATTCCGTTAAACTCCCTAACGGAGTCCTAACATTTCTCAAGTCACCAACCGTTAACGCACCTGTGGCAGCACCGCCGCCCTTGACGTAGACCTTCTAGACACCGCCGGAGCTGACACCAAATACCTTACCCAAGGGTGGGCCCCACTCGGCGTAAACCGCGGGATTCTTACTCCCCATCCTCCTGTCATAGGCACCCAATAAAACACGGTCACTGTTACTCATTTCGGCTAAATAAACGACAGCCGGAGACGACATTTCCATCGCCGGAATCCGATGTTTCCCGCCCAAAAAGGAGCTGATTTTATGATCTTTATCTAAATCCCATATGGAAATTTCACTTGCAAATGAATCTTGGAAATCTAAACCAAGTCCTAAGCTATCCCACAGCTTGACCACGCTCTTGCCGGAGGCGAAGTCCGACCACGAGAAAAGATCACAGCCACTGCTCCGCCGCCGGAGTTTGGAATTGTTAGTATTTTTCGATTGGTTGTCACCATAAGAACTATTGGAGCCTGCAACACGAAAGTCTTCATCAAATTGGTTTTGGTTTTGACCATCAAAGGAAGAGGTTGAGTCGAATAAATCTTCGTCATCGGATTCCGACACCGAGGATGGTGTATCGTCATCGGTGAAGTCAAAGTCGTCGTCTAGGTGTTGAAGAAGATGTTTTGAGGAAGAAGAACGTTTAATTGAACGAACCCTGATAGATAGGAGCTTAATTCTGGTGAAAATGCTGGTGAAAGTAGCAATTACGGCCAGAATTATAGCACACCATTTCCAGAAACTATTATACACTTGAGGCACTTTTGGAAGTACTGGTGAAACAAAATCACTTATGATACTCAGTTTCGTAGTTTCCATTTACGTGTGTGTGTGTGTGTATCTAGCACCAACTAATGAAAACTTTGAGAAAAAAGCTTGGTGAAATTAAACGAATAAATGGGAAGGGAGGAGAGAAACACAGTCTAGAGGGAGATCGAGATGAAAATGGGAGGGGTTTGGTTTTATAATGGTGATGTGATTAAGAAGGGGATAATAAAAGAATAATTTTTATGGATCGAATATTCAGAGGGCGGAAATTGATTGAGCAAGACTTAAGAGATAGAGATTATTGGGACACGTCAGATAAAGGGCAGAACCTTTCTGGACCAGAAGGATTGGGACGGCTGAGTCAGGGGAATCAAGATTTTTTTATTATTACTTTTTTTTTTTGGTCATAATTAAACCTAATACTATTTTTTTTCTTCTTAAGTTGAGCTGAAATCTTAACCTTTCTGTCTTGGACATGAATGAATTTCAAGATTTCTTACGCTCAAATCATTATGAGTAGTTGTTTTATCGTTGAGTCAAAGAAGATTTGGTTTTAAACCTTATATTATTACACCCTCCATTTTTTTTAATTAATATTTTAAGAGAAAATGCAAAAATATAATTAATACTTTATTTGATTGATCAAAATAATTAAAAAATAAAATATTAATTTTTTTAAATTTATTAAAAATATGAAAGAGAAATAAATTAGTATTTAATGTAAAGTTAGTATGAGAAATTAAGTTATTAATATTTAAAAAAATTCACTTATTAAAAAGACAAATAAAAAGAGAGTACAAATGTACAATTCAAGAATTGTAAGGATATATCTCAATTCAGAACATTGGAGAAACTTATAGTGAGGAAAACCTGAGGAAAAAATTGTCTTGATGGATAGACTTGAGCTAAATTAGGAGAAAAATTATCCTCCATATACTGAGAGATAAATTAACATACAATAATGCTAGGTTGATCGGCCAATGATGACGGGTCTAACGATCGATCTAATTTTTTTTATTATTTTTTAATTAAAATTTTTTACATAATACAATATTTTAAGTGTGATTTGAATACATATACAAAACATAATCGTAATAAATATTATATATTTTTAAAAAAGCAATAAATAAAATTTGACCCGTCGCCGGAGAAGTAGTCGTTAACATATGATCTTATATTAATAATATTAAATTATTACCACCTTGGATTCAAAATGGAGTTGCTTTATCATGGGTTGTAGTGTCGTATCATATGTGAGTCAGCAACTGATAATATGCGGTGGGTTGAAACATGTTAGGAGTTAGACAGTTGTAACGTTAACACGTGGTCCAATTGGTTGGGTTGTGGTGGGGACAATGATTGGAGTAGAAGCACTTTTTAATACTCCTATTTTTGGTGTTTTTATTTAACGATTAAAGTAAGATATTGTGCGGTGCGTAACGGCGTATGGGAGGGTAAAACTGGAAGACTCGATCAAAAATAATTTTGACGGTTGGGTTGGTTTGGTTTTACTTTTTACCAAAAACGGTTCCATTTTTTTACCCAGTGGTAATTTTATCAATTAATTAGGAGTAGCTGTACATTCCGAAATGTTCACAACCTACGACCGTGACCAAGACTAAATCGCATGGCACTACTTGTAGATTTGATCAATTAACATCGTGTCAACATTCGTAACCCTACGATACAAATATCAAAGTCTACTTGGTGAAGTCTTTCATTCAAAATTGTTCAGTGTGTTCAATTTAAATAGCTTTCCTATAAGTGGAGGGAGGAATATTATTCTATCGAGAGAGACTGATTTAAAGTCAACATTGTCGTAAGAATAAGGTTATTCTTATAATAAATTTTAGTGGTTCATCGAACGGTAAAATTGATCTCTCGTCCATAGTTTATTATGGGAGTCTGTAGATACCGATTGAAAAATTGTCCAAAATACCATTTTTGTCCGCAGAATTAAACTACAGATGCTAGATATGGTTCCCCTCTCACATGAAGGTGAGACTCATTTTCTTCTCAGGTAAGAGAGGACTATGTGAAAATATTAAAAAAATTTAGTTAAGTTTGATAAATAAAATTGATTCTGGCTCTCTTCACCTCTCCATATATCTCATAGTTGACTCGCCTCGTTCCTACAGTACTTATGTCCATAGAATGCACAAGAAACAAATTTCAATGGCCAGTGCATGCTACGCACGCGACAACAATTTTTCATTGACCTAAAATTGAAATTAAAATAACAAGCTGAACTGTAGCTCATGAAACAACAAACCGATACCTGGCTAGTGGCTAGCTTCATGAATATTGAAATATAATAAGTAGTAGACTGTATCCTAGCTAGCTTGACTAAGCTGGTGTTCATGTTATTATTCAATCACGACATATACTTTCATCAGGTTGGTTCGGGGGGGAAATAAAAAGCAATAAATTAAGTAAAAGGGCTTGCTCTTATCCTTAATTCATCAGCAGCAGGCAAAAGCAATGAACACATGCCATCAGATCCTCCCTCAAAATGCTTTATAATGATTAGTTGGAGCCCTTATCACCAATGAACTGAAAGAACTTGGATCTCGCCTCCGGTGGAATACGCACTGGTCGGTAGTTTCTGTCCAGCCAAACCGCTGTCACCTTTGCCTCCACAATGGGCTGGAAATGCACAAACACATAAATCACAACACAGTTTCAAATAAGCCATCATACACGAGTATTCTTTTTTCTTCCCTTTTGTGGAAATAATAGGATGAAAATAAGAAAGTACCTCTTCATTTGGTAACTTGAAAATGAAGTGTTCAAAGTATACTCTTGCAGCCGAATAGTTGGATACCCTCACTTTCACAACAAATCTGTCTCCACTCTGGTTTCCCATGAAATAATACCATGAGAACAAGCACAAATTACTATGTGCACAACTCATCATCCAAATGGTAATGATAGTGCAAGTAACAGCTTGTTTAACACTACCATTTATGCATTTTTCCACAACTAACATTGAATCCACAGATTAAAGGAAAAAGTAACAACATATTTTTAGACTTAGTAGTGTGAATATGGAGATAGATGATTAAAAGGCATACTCTTAAGGGTGCAAGGAATTTGAGTGACACTTCTGAGAGTGCACAAGCATCACCACTTCGTGCAACATCATCAGCATTTACACCCATCTTCGCCAAAAGTTCATGACGAGCTGTACAAATTATTTGAAAGCGCAATTACTAGATCTATTACATATAAAAGTTCTAAGGATGATAGTTAAACATAATCTCTTGAAAAAGTTCAGAAAAACAATAAGCACATATGCTTAGTACAGTTACAGTACAATATACATTGATTCAATTGCTAATTCTTTTCCTCAAGTTTTTATTTGAGCCACTCAACCCAACATACTTTCAATCATTCATCGAAATTTACTTAAGTAAGAGATCTAATGAAGAGCAAGTAGGCAAAAATTATATAGATTTGGATGACAACATAGGACATAGTTGTGAATCAACCGGTGCTTCCTTCAAGGACTTCTTCTATCTCAACTGCATAAATAAAGACTCATTCTTTAATCCTTTTAATTGCAATTCAGCTAAAAGGAAAGGAGAATTTCCCTGCTTCTCTTATTTCCGCATGTATGGCTAACTTTCTGTCTAGGTGAATTTGCAAAGTTTTATGTTTCTTTCAACTTTTCTGCCATATTTTTTTTTGTTGTTTTGTGGTTATATTTGATGTCAAAAAAGATCATTTATTCATTGATAGCTCAGAAAATCATGTCACTAAATATTTAGCCTCTATTAAGTTCAATGGAAATGCACAAATTTCCCTGATAATGTAGAAAACATGGTGGCAACATCGTATACTCAGCAGGTCACAGAGGTCAAGACAATATAGCATCTTATTATATCTAGACTGCAGATTTTTCATTCGAACATTTGAGGATCAAGGATAGCATAAAGCAAATATAATGAACGAAGACCAATATGTCCAAATCCAGATAAGCCCCTGATATCAATTAAGGTTTGGTCGTAACGAAAATGTATTGAACACAATGAGGATATGTCATTAACATGAAGTCAAAAGGCTACATAAAAATTGCAAACAATATAGAATATTTAACAATTTAGTCAGATCATGAATCTTACCATGTTGGCAATAGCCTGCATAAACAGAATGGTGTACAACTCCATATTGATCCAACTCATAGTCACGGACCTTCAGTTCAATCTCATAAAACGAACTCATTCTGCCAAGCAATAAAATTAGAACACTGCTACAACTAGTACCCGGACTGACCAGGTATTCTCTATAGCGCTGTTCCGTACAACAAGTTAATATTTTACTTGTTTGATCTTGTTGTGTTCAAAAACTTTTCTTACAAATGGAAGTGTTTCAAAAAACAAAAAAAAAACTGTCTTACTCTTTATACAATTTTACATTCAGGCAGCATTTTGTTCCAAAGATGGCTAAACTAATAATCAAAATGATTCAATAATTGTTGGTGCGGTGACTAATTAATAATTGAACAAGATCATAAGCTCAGAACCTCAACTCGTTGAAACTCTACTATAAAAACATCAAATGAGTCCTTATAAAAAATAAGAGTAATATTAGGTTCCCAAATGGTTTCCGAAATAAATAAATTTAATGTTATCATCTCAATAAATGTTCACATATGCTGCATCAATTAATATAATAATGACATTAATTATTTTGGACACGTGTAGGATCCTCAAATTTTGACATCTGTAACATTCAACTAATGTAATGTACCCTTCAAAAATGAAGAAAATGAGTGGAAAATAATAATAATAAAAAAAATTGGTAGCAGAAATGAATAGAGAAAAGTAAAGTAGTGAGTACCTTTTGTCCTGTTTAACTTGATGAAATGCTTGTAAGGCATTAATACCACAGCTGTTGGCTTGAGCTTGACAAGGGAGTAGCCCCATACGTGGTGGTGGTGGTGATGCTATGATAGATTGCCGAGCGGCGACTAGCAGCGATGGGGCGGTGTTGTTGGTAGGTGGAGAGGCGGCAGAAAGAGTCTTGGTGAGGTGCGCAGGCCATGGAGATGGGGAGATCAGAAATTGGAGTTGGGACGACAACATATCTCTCTCTATATATAATATAGCTACTACTAATTCTCTCTTCTTTTTTTTAGGTAGTGGAGAATTGAATTGAATTGAGTTGAAGTGAAATGGTAGCGGTGGTGGTGTATATAACGTATTTGGGCGTTACGGTCTATGCATACTAATTCATGTATGCCATGTTAACGTTACGTACGTAAGCCCTCTACTTGTCCATATCTCCTCGCTCACAGCTGGACGCCTGGACCTGCCCTGCTACTGCTAACTGCTATGCTGCTTTACTAATTACTACTCTTCTCTTCTCTTCACACGTAAATTCCATGTACACTTGCTTAATTGGAGTGCACTATTTATGTAGTATGGATTCTCAACAATAACTCCTCCACATTATCCTCTCGCATAGTGTGTCTGTGAGCCTGTTAGGCCCACACCCACACCAGGTTCAAACCTCCCCAAGGGCCAAGGCCCAACGTAATGAAGATTAATGATACCAACTTATAAATAAAATAAAATTTTCCCATTGTGGTTATATACATACACATGAGTAATTGATTGATACAGGCTTATAAGGGGAGAAAAAGAATCTTCCAATCAACTAGATCTGTCTTGCTGGCCCAGGTAAATGCCCACTAAGCACTAATGTTAAGAAAAGAATTTCCCTTTGGACCATAAAATTTAATTCAACTACAACAATACTAAATCCATATCCATGCCGGCCCGGCCCCTACTCAAATTATCAGCCAAGGAAGCATGCATGCATGCACTAGCCCTCGGAACCGGCTAAAGATGCCTGCCAACTTCTTTCATAAATCTTCTTGTCATGGATATAATTTATCTTCGTGTTTCAGTGCAATAAAGGAAATTATATGAGTGCCTGAAATATGAATGGGAAAACTAGCCGTGCAAGTGCCTCTTCATGCTCAATATAGTTTCTAATAGTATATAATTATCTCCATCTGATCCCAACTCGAACTGACTACTTGTTTGGTGAACAATTCATTCATATCCATGCAGGAAGGCCCCTACATCACAAGACAAGTACTTAAACTGAACAATAAACACATACCACATGATTTGGATTGCTCCAAATAGGTCGCCCATTTTGGCAATCTTATATAATTAAGTTAGATTTGCATAGGAAAAAAGAGTTATATATATATATATATATATATATATATATATATATATATATATAATATTTGTGTATATAATCGGTGGCGTAAGCGTAACATTTTTAGAAGTTGGTCAAAATATATCAGTAAAAAAAATTATTTATCGACGTTTGGAGGGTTTCTTTCAAATTTATTTTGCTCAATTATAGTATTTCACAACATCCTATTCCAACCCTGCCAACTTTTGAGTTGTGAGTTTAATGACTATATATATATATATATATATATATATATATATATATATATATATATATATTAATTTTCCCGAACTATGAGACTATTAATCGACTTTAAAGTTTTTAGTTAACTGATTAGCTAGTTTTATAGATAAATTATAAATTATAATATTATATATTCAAAACCTTATATTGTGGTTCATTGGATTAATTAACTTGACAGAAAGAATTCCAACAACAACAAAAATTTAATAATCTTGATAGGATAGAACTATGGTGAACTTATGGTCATTATAGTGGGATCCAAAAAAAATTATTTTATTTCTTTAGCTTTTTATTTTTAATTAGTTTATAGAGAGAATTGTTAACATTTTTTTTGCCTTACTTTGATAATAAAGCAAAAACAAGAGAAAAGCAAAAAAGAAAAGAAAATACATAAAAAAAGAAAGGGAAAAGAAAACAAATAACTCCCAAAAATTGGAGGGTGAAGTCATATGACCCCTTGGACCCCTTAGTTCAGCCTCTGTATATAACTATCTATAAGTGTCATCGAAAATGCAGCAACTCAACAATCGTCTGCCATATAAATTCTAACACGTTTCTGTAAAATTACCCGACCTGTACATTTTGAATTGCTTAAAATTTTTGTAAGGTACAAATCATCCTGATCGGCTACTCGATCTCACAATTATGTTATGTGTCCCATTACGAATGTCATAAATATATATATATATATATATATATATATATATATATATATATATATATATATATATATCTTCTCTCTATTAGATGCTAATAAAAAGGGAGTAGATAACATGGACCAGTACTCTTGGAAATTTCTGAAATAGATAATATGACAACGTATCCACCTCCAATAGTAGAGCTAGCTATTAACCCCATCTCTCTCCTTCTCTCTTTTCCTTTCTTTTCTTCACTCCACATCGTACATGCACTTTCTTTTTACTCCATCACTTTTCTTCAATAATTGATTCTCTACTCCATCATTTTCTTCTATTCACATTCTCGATCTCATCATCTCTCCTCCAGACCCCCACCAAGCTACCACTAGTCTCACTTCTTTTTACTCAATTCCCCTCTAATTAATTTTAGCTCATATATACTCGTTCTTGATTTATTAGAACAAAAAATGAACCAATTTGTTGATTTGGAATGTTAGAATTTAAAAACGAATAAAATTGCAATCACACAAATATTATTTGAAACACGAAAAAATAAGAACACGCGATATACTCAGGTTCGCCAATTTGGCTAGTTCTGTTTGTCTGATGTATTCATTAGATGTCTCACACGCTTTACAATGATTCGCACACCAAATAATATTTTTATAGTAACCGAAAAATCCTAGCTGCTATAACATGAGCTCAAACACATGAGACCCAATACATTAGTAAAACCCAAGACCGAACTACTAATAAATCCTCAAGCCCAAGCCATGGGGGGATTTTTCATCATCCAGGCTACTCAGGAGCTTGAAGCAGAGCCAGGACATGGGAGGAGCTCTTCTTGGCGTTCGCGGAGTGAACCATTACTGTGAAGAAGAGCTGGGACTCGCTTTCGCGTGAAATCTGAGCGTCGAGCTCCAAAATGACGCCTTTCCTCACACCCGCAATCTATGATGAGAAATTCCATGACCGTCCGCCACCAAAACGACGCCATTGGAGATGATAAAACCGAGATCGAGATTATTCCTTGGCTCGATGAGTTGAAAAAACAGAATCACTCGAGCTCAAGCGCGAACTCGAACATTACGATCTCTCAATCGTAAACATCCCATTCATATATATATAAATATATGTGTGTGTACAAGACGCCATGTACATATATATCTTGATTTGAAACTTGTATGTTTATGTTGTTGATCGGGTTATTGCAATCGAAGGTGAAGAAAGGTGAAGGAGGAGAAAGACGAGAGCTGAGAGAAGAGGTGGAAGGGAAAAAAGGGGGGGGCCGAGGTGATTTTGAAGAGGGTTAGGGTTTTTTTTAAATCTTACATGAAACAGCGTCGTTTCATGTAAGATTAAAAAAAAAAATCTAAATCTAGCTATGAGAAAAAAAAAAGGAAGAAGAAGGAGGGCGGCGACAACGGATTGGGGCTAGGTGTAACTCATTTGGGTTGGGCTTATGAAGATATATATGTACTAAATATTTGGCAAAAAAAAATTGCAGACTCTGACCCACCCTAGCCCATACATGGCTCATGTCGTTCAAGCCAATTCGTTTCTTAATTGGCTTTCGAGGAAAGTCTTGCCCCTTTGCAAACCCGTCGGCTTCCATCGATTTGGCTGGACAACCGCTCACCGAAATCATTGAACCCGCAAATATATAAGTCAATTCCAACATTGAAAAAACAAGAAAAACTCACTACCTAGTGAATGAATTGTAAGATAAAGGGGGCAAAACAAACAAACAAAGTAATGGTTTTGGTTCGGGGGACGCAACATTTGTTGAAAAATTCCAAAACATGTTCATATGTTAGCCGCCCTATTAAGCGAACCCAATACTCCCACGTTTAATGGAAATGTTTGTTTCAATTTACTATATGCATTGCATGGTGGTAATGGGTATAGTCATTAGTCAAAGCACGCTTCTTGAATAGTAAACTACTAGAATCGATCTATGAACACAAGAACATAAAAAGACTTGCAACTCATGAAAATTAACCAATCATTTTCTTCAACCCCTTGCCTTTTTTATTCTTTTTCTTTAATATACATACATACATACATACATACATACATACATACATAATCCTTCGGATCTCCCTTTCCATTAATCCAGGAATAATTAATAGTATATCAAAATTTAAAATATACTAATTTTCATTTTTAATCCATTCCAAATAAAAACATATACATTCTTTTTCAAAATTATAAAATGACAGGGTATTTCTATTCTATCATTTTCGTTTTCAATTAATGTGATATGTAGTTGTTCATTTTTCATGCGATATATACTACTAATTAATTCTTGATTGGTGCAAACGTGACCAAGGGTGTGTAACAACAACCAAAGTAAGAGCCCGGTTAAAATCAAGAAAGTAGGTCCATTCAAAAGGAGTTTAGCAGACTTAGATGCTCATGCAAAGAGCATTACTCTTTTTTCTACTCAATTGCGCATATCACATCACAAAGTGATATAGGAAAATTCCAATTGAGTTAATATCAGAAAGCGATAATCATCATGTGGTGAAACTTTTACTGGGGTCTACTTTCTTTATTAGTACTTCTTTAAACATATACTTCCAAAATTAGAGTATTTAATTTACATAGAATAAATGTAAAAGTTATATTAGGAATTTCCTGAGACTTTATAATGTAAAAATATAAATGAATATATAATTTTAAAACGGACTCAAAAAAGTAATATAAAAATATACAAGAACACCCTTTCTTGGTCCTATAAATATCTACTTGGCCTTGGATTCTCATTCATATATACTTGAGCCACTCTTCATTTCAATTCCTTCTAATCATATAACATGTCCAGTACTCGTAGTGAAGAAGAATCTGATCTAAGAAGAGGACCATGGACTTTTGAAGAAGACTCTATGCTTACTCATTACATCACTAGTCATGGAGAAGGCCGCTGGAATTTGTTAGCAAAATGTGCAGGTAAAAAGGTCATCCGAATATATTACTACCCTTAATTCTTTCTCTTCTGTTTCAAATATTTTTTCCCCTATATACATTTGCAGGGCTAAAGAGAACAGGAAAAAGTTGTAGACTGAGATGGCTCAACTATTTAAAACCGGATATTAAGCGTGGAAATTTTACCCCACAAGAACAACTCTTAATCCTTGAACTCCACTCCAAATGGGGTAATAGGTCAGTCAGTATTTAATTAAACTACTAGCAATCTAGCATATCAAACACATGCAATAAACAATATGCATGTTACTAGTACTAAAAGTATGCATCTACTGTTGAATAAATTACTGATTCTGGACATGAATGTTAATTTTGGTGATACCAGGTGGTCTAAAATAGCAACACATCTGCCAGGAAGAACAGACAATGAAATTAAAAACTATTGGAGAACAAGAGTTCAAAAGCAGGCGCGCCAACTTCAGATCGACTCTAATAGCAACAAGTTCCTTGAAGCGCTTAAACGTTTTTGGATGCCCCGATTGCTCGAAAAAATAGAGCAAAATGCATCACAATCATCATCATTTTCTTCTGCCTCAAGCGCGAAAACTCTAAACTCTGAAACCCCTTCTGTACTAACCATTTCAGCCCCCATGGCATTATCATCTGAACAACCAAGCAAAGAAATGAAAAGTTCCAATCAAATAAACCACAAGTACAGTTCAACAGAGTCCATGAGAATCTCAGAGCAGCCAGAAAATTTAGACTACAAGAATCCACTTATAAATGACTGTTACCATGTGGATATTAGTAGCTTTGATATTCAGTATTTCAGCCAGTTAGACATGCCAGTTAAGGGGTCTGGTGAAATTTCAATATCCGATTGCCAGATGGCAGAGATTGATTGGATGAATAGCGATGCTGAAGGTACTTTCTGGAGCATGGATGAATTGTGGGAGTTGTAGGAAGTAGAAGAGGTGGGCATAACATTTAATCTAGAGACTAGAGTGGCCTTGCTATTATTAAGGGGCCTTTTAATGATATGTAATGCAAATGTTGATACTTAGTCTGTTTTTGTTGGGGTGCATGTATATGGTAATTGTACAGAGAAAAGTTATTTATGAATTATATGTATTGCAGATTTTGAGTCTAATTTATGGTTTTCTCTCTATTATTGATTTCTTTTGAGAAAATTAGTCTTTAATTAGTTAAAGATGGTGTTCAACCTAGAATAGGACTGATGCAGGCCTGTAGCGTACAAAATGTATATATATATGAAAAAATGGAGGTACGCAACTGTATAAATTTCATATTTACACAGACTACGATCGTAGTGTCACTGATAGTAGAGTAGTCACTCAGATAGTAGAGTAACTACTCTACGATCGTAGAGTAAAGAATCGTAGAGTGACTTTACTCTATGATCGTAGACCGTATACATTTAAGAGTTTACATATATGTGTAGCTCCATTAACCCTTATATATATATATATATATATATATATATATATATATATATATATATATATATATATATATCCAGTGTTAACTAAAATATCAAAGGTAATATGGTCCATTAGAACAACTTGATGGAGTTAGGAAAAATATTGTCTATTCATCTAATAGTAATAGTAGGGATGCACAGAGTTAACATGAATGTTAGTTATGAGAGAGAGCGGGAGAGAGATGTGTAGGGGTAGGTCTATAACACCTTAACTAAGGAAAGAAGATGATTTCAAAGAGATTGAGCAAAATCCAAAATGATTGGTGAATGTACGAAATTATCGAGCTAGGAATTTTAACTGCAGTTCCTTTATATACTTGCAACTTGAAAGTAACATCATGATCAAAACTCATGAACATTTATTAAGTCATTCAAAAACTTATGTTCCCTAAGAAGCCAATATGCCACAGCTCAAAAAGACCCCAACTTATTATAAATAAAATCGAA
The DNA here is from genome assembly GCA_020205605.1 of Panax ginseng. Taxonomy (NCBI): domain Eukaryota; kingdom Viridiplantae; phylum Streptophyta; class Magnoliopsida; order Apiales; family Araliaceae; genus Panax; species Panax ginseng. Next base: position 5,854,656 of record CM035127.1, read on the forward strand.
TTTCCTCTAATTATATTTGTGAATAATAAGGTATTAATTTGATATAATTCTTCGTTATGGGTGAAATGTGCAAATTTTGCAAAATATGCAAGTGGTTATAAAATAATCATTGTGAATTGCTTGAATATTATTCGAATTCGTCGTGGAATATTCTTTGTTGTTTGGGAATATTTTTGGGAATATTCGACGATTTATTGGGAATATTAGATACATTCAGGGCCCCATAATGTAATAATCGCTTTGATGAAGAAAACGACAAGTTTGAAGTTTTTATAAATAACACGTAGTTGTTACCGCTAACATCGCTTGAATACCCGTGGTTAAAATACAAAGAATACGCGTGGATGCACAAAGATTGATGAATTATCGATCCTTACGTAAGAAGGCACTACTCAATAATTGTTACAAAGAGTTATCGCTCAATATTTTATTTTATTGATTCAATAATTGTTGCGTTGATATTTTATATTATTGTTGTTTCAATAATTGTCATCGCACATTATTTCCCATTATCGATCAATAATTCATATTATTTGAATAATATTATTAGAAGATTATTGGCAATGTCTAGAAAGTTTCACAATGAGAGAGGTTTGGTCACCTAATTGCGCCGCCAATAAGGAGAAATTTTTATTGAAAGCCCCCTCTTCCGGGAACTACCGTCATTCATAAATGTGATTCGTAATATTATTTGTGAATAATTAATTATTGATTCATATGATAAGGAAATATTTATTTTATGTGGATATAAATGTTGGATATATTTATTGTGGTTAAAAATGAAGGAGTTAATGTTGAGGTGTTTTATCAAGATTTTTGTTTGAATGAAGGTATTAAAAATTAAACCAAAGTTTTTAGAGATATATTGTGTGAGTTATAATTTTAATCCCGACCGTTGGATCGTTGTAATTTTTGGATATGTTATACATATATAAGTTGAGTATATGTCCACAAATTTTGAACCGTTAAAAATGAACGTATGATTTGTTATGAATTTTAAGAGGTGACCGATTCGTAAATTAGGTTTATAAATGATTTTGGTGGAAAATTTAGAATTGAGAGGGCCCCACTTGTGGTTGGTGAAGAAATGTGCTGAATTTTATTTCAAATGTGGTGGGTGGGAATAGTAGTAGTAAAGCCATCAAAGTTGCAGTCAAGTCTCGCTAACATTTTCCTATAAATAGAGGGCTAAGTTAGAATTGAAAATCACACCGTAAACAAGTTTTCTCTCTTTCTCTCTCTAGATTATCGAGTGTATTTTGTGAGTATTTAGATACTTTGTGAGTTTCTATTCATCGCAGCAAGTTTTCTTCAAATTTTATACCGATATTCCGATCGTAAGATCGATATTTTGAGGTAAGTGGATGTTATTTTCTTCATATATGATATTATTTCTTCAATATCATTATGCCAAGTATCGATCCTGAATTTTTATCAAATTTGGAACTTTTTGTGTCTGGGGTTACTATTCACGATATATGGCACTATTCACACTACGATATTCACACTATTCACTTAATAACAAGAAGACTATTCTAAAAATGAAATTTTTTCTTTTGTCCAAGATGTCTATTATGGTTACTATCTTTGATCAGATCCATGTTTTGATCTTTATTTTTGAATTTCGCTTCAAAATTGGTATTTATGAAGTATTATTGATCTTCGATAAACCGTTATACTTAATCCCTACTATTTGTCCTTCCGCTTCAATCGATTCATTTTTTTAAAATATTTTTCATCATCCCACCCTAAATGATGATATTACTAAATATCTTCTACCAGAAAGCAAAAAGATAAATGATTAATCGATGAATATCTTTGGCCCAGAAAAGCAAAAAGATGAACAAAGTGTTGAGATGAATATGACCAACTCGGTGATATAAATGAATATCTTTGGCCTCAGAAAGCAAAAAAGATGAATATTTGATTAAAGATGTATATTGATTGTTGTTACAGGATAAAATATTGATGATGGACTTTTAAATCTTAAGATAGTAGAACTCATTCTCTACTGACTCTTCTAATGGATTGTTGTTTCACCGCAGCTTGTTGATCTAAAACTTGTGGCTATTATATTTTATCGATTTTTTTCTCGTTGAAGACTAACGATAATTTGTTGATATTATCTTAGTCATAATATTCTTTATCGGGCTAGTTGAGCTCACCCTTTTCCTTTTTGTTCCATTTTTTTCTCGTGGAGGTGAGAACATATAAGCAGAACTAGCTCTGGGTAACGGAGTGATGGTTCTAGAAAGATGTTTTAGTATCCTCACTATTTCGTAAAATAGTGTTTGAATAATTGTAACGAGGACTTATTTGAGTGTGGATATTGTCTAGAAGACAATATTTGTATTTAAACTCACAAAGATGTGTTGTCGATTTTGCACACAATTGTATTATGAAGTTGTAGTTTGCTTTTTTGTACCATGTATTTGGCGCACTTGTAATGGGTGTTGTATACCTATTTTGGGGGGGCGCCACAATTGGTATCAAAGCTTAGGATATGGTCTCATGAGATCGGGAATAGAACTAGAGGGAGAGATGAGTAAATCCTTCAAGCTAAAGTGTGTCTTATCTAAGCTTATTTGTTGGTCACCATAATATAGGATATTATGTGATATGTTAATTTGTTTAATTAACCCTTGTTTTATGGCAAGATTTAAGAATGGTCACCGAGAACGTTAACAATGGAGTGTATGAGATCGTGGAACAACCTTTAGTTACAAAACCAGAGAACGTGAACAGAAGGCAATATTCCTCCCGTAAACAACACTACCGAGCAAACGATGAATGATGGAATGTTTAGAGCTTTTTTGTAGCTTCATGCAAAACCGCACGAGGGAGACTCGTGCACAAAATACGTGGAAATGATAAGAATGCGCGGCTTGTCACAAACAGCAAGCTTCAAGGAGTTGGGACCACCGTAATTTAAGGGAGTTTGATCCGATCATGGCGGAAACGTGGGTCAAGCAAATTACCAAGATATTCGATGTCTTGGGATGCACGGAGGAATGAAGGTTCCATTCGCCACCTTTATGTTCCGGTGCAAGTGAGGTATCATCGGTGGGAGTCTCTGAAGCATGACATCACCACCGCAGACTCAAAGATGTCTTGGGAAACATTTCAGAACTATTCAATGACAAGTACTTTCCGAAAGTATTCGCTATATGAAGGAGGTGGAGTTTATCGATCGAACAAAACAACATGACCAAGTGTCCCAAAGACGAGGTAAGTTTGCAGCAGAGTTATCTGTGTTTGCACCTCATTTGGTCGAAAATGAGGAACGAATGACGAGGATGTTTTCGAGAGGTCTAAAGCCCGAGATTTAAGCAATATCTTATATCTCATAAATTTTCTTTATATTCAGATGTTGTAAAATGTGGCTCAATTATTAGAGCGAGATAATGAGTATGTTCAACCGAGGGACCACAAACCGTGGTCATATACGGTGATGAAAAGCCATCGTGAGCGATGATAACCAACGAGGAGGGAAAATATTAACAAAGGCAGAACCACTGGGTGGTCATCGTGGGCCATGATAATAGAGAGGTGAGTCAAGTGGAAATTTTAGAAAGAGGAGATTCAACAATGACGGAAGACATCAACAAAGACCAAAGACCAAAGACCAACAACAAATTCTAGGGGGAGGAGAACGACCGCCAGCTAGATGTTACAAATGCGGAAAGAGGGACATATCACCCCAACCGCCTCACAACAATCCAAGGTATGTTACAACCGTGGAAAGGAAGGCCACATAGCTCGGGATTGTTCAGAAAGCAAAACCAAGTTCAACGGGGATGGTGACTCCAAGGGTCGTCCCTGATAAGTCAAAATCGCGGTTCTCGGAAGAGCGCTTTGTCGTCGATCGCCAAAACGCGAGGAACCTTAACGAGGTGATTACGCGGTAAGCTAATCTTGAACTCTCATGTAAGTTTATACCTTACTAGAGATACCTGGTTCTACCCATTCTTTTATCTCTCCCGCTTGTGCTCAACGCTTAAACTTGACCGAGAAATTGGACTTCGACTTATCCGTTGAAACTCCGCTGGTGAAACCTTCGTTACATCTACGCTTATAAATCTTGCATGATCCAAGTTGGCACTATCACATTACCCGTTGATCTTATATCTTTAAAGATACTTGCTTTTGATGTGATTTTAGGAATTGATCGTTAACCACCATCATGCCAAAATTGATTATTTTCGTAAGGTTGTTAGTTTTCATATTCCTAACCAACCCGTCATATCTAATTCAAACAACTAAACCACTAAAATCACCACTATCATATCAAGCCATAAAGCTATTCGCTTATTGAAAAACTGATGTCAAGCTTTCTTAGCCCATGTTATGGATTTGAACAAAGACAAGTCGATTTGAATAATATTTTTGTTGTTAGAGAATTTTCGATGTATTTCAAGAACTTCCTGCCTACCCCCGTAACGTGATGTTGAATCTTTTATCGACCTTGAGCCGTACAAAACCCATTTCTAAAACCCCATATCGAATGGCTCCTATTGAACTTCGTGGAGTTAAAAGTCCAACTATGTGAATTGTTAGACATAGGTTTCATTCGCCCCAAGACATCTCCTGGGGGGTGCCCTGCTTTTATTCAGAAAGAAGAAAGACGGAGTATGCGATTTTGTATCGACTATCGAGAATTAAACCATGTCACCATCAAGAATAGGTATCCGCTACCTCGCATGATGATGACTGTTTCGACCAGCTTGCAAGGAGCACAATTCTTTTTCAAAGATCGATCTTCGCTCGATATCATCACCAAGATTAAAACCGAGGATATTCCAAAGACCGCCTTCGTAACTCCCCAGACGGCATTATGAATTTTTAGTCATGTCTTTTGATCGACTAATGCCCCGCCGCTTTCATGGATATGATGAACCGTGTATTCAAGGAATATTTGACTGGGCTTTGTTGTTGTCTTTATTGATGACATCCTCATCTATTCCAAAAGCCGTGGAAGATCATGAGCACCATTTGAAGTCGACACTTGAAAGGCTTCGTGAAAACAAACTTTATGCCAAGTCAAGAAATGCGAAGTTTCGCTTGAGGAAGTAGCATTCCTTGGGCACGTGGTGTCAAAACATGGAGTATATCGTCGACCCGGCCAAGATCAAGCAAAGACAAAGTTGGGAGCAACCAAAGTCCATGATCAAGCGCGTAGTTTTCTCGGGCTTAATGGTTATTATCTGAGATTCGTGGAAGGATTTTTCGAATCGCCATCTGCTAACTCGGGCTTGACTTGAAAGATACAAAATTTGTATGGAGCGAGGAATGCGAGAAGAGTTTCCAAGAGCTCAAGAGAGACTCATTTTAAGACTGCTCGCAATACCATCCGCACGGATGGATTTTATATATACAACGATGCTTCGTGCAAAGGGTTAGGATGCGTTCTCATGCAACATGGGAAAGTCATAGTTTATGCCTCACGATAACTCAAAGAATATGAGAGGAATTATCCTACTCATGATCTAGAGAGTCAAAGCAAATGATTCGCTGTTGAAAATTTGGAGACACTACTTGTATGGGGAGAAAGTGGAGATTTATACTTGACCATAAAAGCCTCAAATATTTCTTCACCCAAAAAGAACTCAACACGCAAGAACGACGCTGGCTTGAACTATTGAAAGATTACGATCACACTATTCAATATCATCCCGAAAAGTTTAACGTAGAGTCGACGATCGAAAAGTAAGATCATACGCGCGAGTACGAAAAGCGATATTTGTAATGCAAAGGCCCATTCTCAGATGACTTTGCAAAGGATGGAGGTAGAATTAAAGACTCTGGACCCACATGATGATGGCGTAATATATAAAGTAGAACCGACTTTAATCGATAAAGTTAAAGTCGCTCAAGCTACTTGACCCGAGAGCCGATACGTATGAAGAAGAAAGTGCAAGAAGGAGCTATTCCGTAAGTTTAGAATCGATGAAGAAGGAATACTTAGATTCAACCTGCATTTTGTGTTCCTAACGATTCTCGACTTTGAAGCATAGAATCATGATGGAGGCACACAACACCCCGCTTGTAATCCATCTCGGGAGTACCAAAATGTATCATGATATTCACATACATTTTGGTGGAACAATATGAAGAGAGAGATCATGAGTTTATCTCGAGGTGTTTAACTTTGTCAACGGTAAAGGCGAGCATCAAGTGCCAAAGGGTCCATTACAACCACTTGAGATTTCAAATGGAAGTGGGAACACATTACTATGGATTTCAGCATGTGTCTTCCCAAAGTTTTCAAGGCATAGATGCGATTTGGGTTATTGTTGATAGATTAACCAAGTTCCGCCCATTTCTTACCGACACGTGAGACTTATTCCTTGAACGCCTTGCTCAGTATGTACGTGAATGAGATTGTGAGATTGCATGGCATGCCAAGATCCATAGTTTGGATCGTGACCCAAGATTCACTTCACGATTTTGGGTTAGCTTTGCGTAAAGCTATGGGCACGGATTTATTTATCTGGGCTTTCAAGATACCATCCTCAAACTGGACGGACAATCGAGAGGACTATTCAAACCCTGAAGATCTATTAAGACTTTGTGTCCTAGATTTTAAAGGAAGTTGGGATAAGTACTTGCCATCGGTGGAATTCTCCTACAACAAGCTTATCAAGCAAGTATAGGCATGGCTCCATTTGAGGCGCCAGATGATTTAAAGTGTCGTTCTCCAAAGATGTCGGGACGAGGTGGGAGAAGCAACGTTGTTGGGATTCGTAATTAGTACGCATGACTACGTAAAAGATCCAAATGATTCGACAACGATACAAACCAAGCACAAGATCGACAAAAAGAGTTATGCGGATCTTCATCGAAAAGACGTGGAATTTAATATCGGGGATCATGTATTGTTACGTGTTGCACCATGGAAGGGAGTTACAAGATTTGGGAAGAGAGGAAAGCTCAATCCACGATTTGTTGGTCCATTTGAGATTCTTGACCTAATAGGAAATGTGGCCTATAGACTCAAGATTACCTCCAAGTATGTCTCGTGTTCATAATGTTTTTCACATATCCATGCTTCAGAATATGTGAAAGACCCAACCATATTATCGTTAGAACTGCAGACGAGATAGTCAAGATTTAACGTACGTAAGAAGCACTGTTAAGATCTTGGATAGAAAGAGCATGTCCCACGCACTCAAGGTTATACCACAAGTTAAGGTTTTATGGAGAAACCATGCTATCAAGAAATGACCGGGAGTTGAATCGTAAATGAAAGCGAGGTATCCTCACCTTTTCAAACACACCAGTACGTATGTCAATTTCGAGGACTAAATTTCATAAGGAGGGAGGTTGTAAGACCCCAACTTATTATAAATAAAATCAAATTTCTCTAATTATATTTGTGAATAATAAGGTATTAATTTGATATAATTCTCTCTCGTTATGGGTGAAATGTGCAAATTTTGCAAAATATGCAAGTGGTTATAAAATAATCATCATTGTTTGGGAATATTCGTTTGGTCGTGGAATATTCTTGTTGTTTGGGAATATTCGACGACGACTGCCACGCTAGCCATTTGTGGGCCCCATAATGTAATAACCGATTTGATGAAGAAAACGACAAGTTTGAGTTTTTATAAATAACTACAGTAGTTGTTACTGCTAACATCGCTGAATACCCGTGGTTAAAATATAAAGAATACGCGTGGATGCACAAAGATTGATGAATTATTGATCCTTACGTAAGAAGGCACTACTCAATAATTGTTACAAAGAGTTATCGCTCAATATTTTATTTTATTGATTCAATAATTGTCGCTGCGTTGATATTTTATATTATTGTTGTTTCAATAATTGTCATCGCACAAGATTTCCCATTATCGATCAATAATTCATATTATTTGAATAATATTATTAGATAGCATTATTGGCAATGTCTAGAAAGTTCACAAGGAGAGGTTTGGTCACCTAATTGCGCGCCAATAAGAGAGAAATTTTATTGAAAGCCCCTCTTTCCGGGAACTACGTCGTCATCATAAATGTGATTCGTAATATTATTTGTGAATAATTAATTATTGATTCATATGATAAGGAAATATTTATTTTATGTGGATATAAATGTTGGATATATTTATTGTGGTTAAAAATGAAGGAGTTAATGTTGAGGTGTTTTATCAAGATTTTTTTTTTGAATGAAGGTATTAAAAATTAAACCAAGTTGTTTTTGAGATATATTGTGTGAGTTATAATTTTTAATCCGACCGCTGATTGTAATTTTTGGATATGTTATATATATATAAGTTGAGTATATGTCCACAAATTTTGAACCGTTAAAATGAACGATGATTTGTTATGAATTTTAAGAGGTGACCGATTCGTAAATTAGGTTTATAAATGATTTTGGTGGAAAAATTTAGAATTGAGTGGGCCCCACTTGTGGTTGGTGAAGAAAACAAATTTGAATTTATTTCAAATGTGGTGGGTGGGAATAGTAAAGTAAAGCCATCAAGTCAAGTCAAGTCAAGTCTCGCTAACATTTTCCTATAAATAGAGGGCTAAGTTAGAATTGAAAATCACACCGTAAACAAGTTTTCTTTTCTCTCTAGATTATCGAGTGTATTTTGTGAGTATTTAGATACTTTTGTGAGTTTCTATTCATCGCTGCAAGTTTCCTTCAAATTTTATACCGATATTCCGATCGTAAGATCGATATTTTGAGGTAGTGGATGTTATTTTCTTCATATATGATATTATTTCTTCAATATCATTATGCCAAGTATCGATCCGAATTTTTATCAAATTTGGAACTTTTTGTGTTGGGGTTACTATTCACGATATACTGACACTATTCACGACTAAGACTATTCACTTATTCACTATTCAATAAAAATGAAATTTTCTTCTTTTTGTCCAAGATGTCTATTATGGTTACTATCTTTGATCAGATCCATGTTTTGATCTTTATTTTTGAATTTCGCTTCAAAATTGGTATTTATGAAGTATTATTGATCTTCGATAAACCGTTATACTAATCCCTACTATATTTGTCCTTCCTTTCATCGGATTCGCTTTTTTTAAAATATTTTTCATCATCCTCTACCCTAAATGATGATATTACTAAATATCTTCTACCAGAAAAAGCAAAAAGATAAATGATTAATCGATGAATATCTTTGGCCCAGTAGTGCAAAAGATGAAATGTGTTGAGATGAATATGACCAACCGGTGATATAAAATGAATATCTTTGGCCTCAGTAGTGCAAAAAGATGAATATTTGATTAAAGATGTATATTGATTGTTGTTATGTGGATAAAATATTGATGATGGATTTTAAATCTTGAAGATAGTAGAACTCATTCTCTACTGACTTTTCTAATGGATTGTTGTTTCACCGCAGCTTGTTGATCTAAAACTTGTTGGCTATTATATTTTATCGATTTTTCCTCGTTGAAGACTAACGATAATTTGTCAGATATTATCTTAGTCATAATATTCTTTATCGGGCTAGTTGAGCTCACCCTTTTCCTTTTTTGTTCATTTTTTTCTCAGTGAGGTGAGAACATAGCAGAACTAGCTCTGGGTAATGGAGTGATGGTTCTAGAAAGATGTTTAAAGCCCCTCACTATTTTCGTAAAATAGTGTTTGAATAATTGTAACGAGGACTTATTTGAGTGTGGATATTGTCTGTAAGACAATATTTGTATTTAAACTCACAAAGATGTGTGTTGTCGATTTTGCACCACAATTGTATTATTGAAGTTGTAGTTTGTTTTTCTGTATCATGTATTTGGCGCACTCGTAATGGGTGTTGTATACCTATTTTGGGGGCGCCACAGCTTGGTATCAAAGCTTAGGATATGGTCTCCCATGAGATCGGGAATAGAACTCAGAGGGGAGAGATGAGTAAAATCCTTCGCTAGTGTGTCTTATCTAGCTTATTTATTTGTTGGTCACCATAATATATAGGATATTATGTGATATGTTAATTTGTTTAATTAACCCTTGTTTTATGGCAAGATTTAAGAATGGTCACCGAGAACGTTAACAATGGAGTGTATGAGATCGTGGAACAACCTTTAGTTACAAAACCAGAGAACGCGGCAACAGAAGGCAATATTCCTCCCGTAAACAACACTACCGAGCAAACGATGAATGATGGAATGTTTAGAGCTTTTTGCAGCTCATGCAAAACCGCATTTAGGGAGACTGTGCACAAAATACGGTGGAAATGATAGAATGCGCGCGCTTGTCACAAATGCCCAAGCAGCTTCAAGGAGTTGGGACCACCGTAATTTAAGGGAAAGCCGGATCCGATCAATGGAAAAACGTGGGTCAAGCAAATTACCAAGATATTCGATGTCTTGGGATGCACGGAGAATGTAAGGTTCCATTCGCCACCTTTATGTTCCGCAGAGGAGGCGTATCATCGGTGGGAGTCTCAGGAAGTTGCACTCCACCACCGCACTCAAAGATGTCTTGGGAAACATTTTTAAACTATTCAATGACAAGTACTTTCCCGAAAGTATTCTATATATGAAGGAGGTGGAGTTTATCGATCGATCGAAAAAAACAAACATGACCAAGTGTCCCAAAGACGAGGCTAAGTTTGCAGAGTTATCCTGTGTTTGCACCTCATTTGGTCGAAAAATGAGGAACGAATGACGAGGATGTTTCGAGAGGTCTAAAGCCTTAGATTAAGCAATATCTTATATCTCATAAATTTTCTTTATATTCAGATGTTGTAAATGTGGCTCAATTATTAGAGCGAGATAATGAGTATGTTCAACCGAGGGACCACAACTGTGGTCATACCGGATGATAAAGAAGCCATCGTGAGCGATGATAACCAACGAGAGGAAAAATATTTAACAAAGGCAGCAGAACCACTCTGGGTGGTCATCGTGGCCATGATAATAGGAGAGGTGAGTCAAGTGGAAATTTCGTAAAGAGGAGATTCAACAATGACGGAAGACATCAAAAAAGAAGACCAAAGACCAACAACAAATTCTAGGGGAGAGAACGACCGCCGCTTAGATGTTACAAATGCGGAAAGAGGGACATATCACCAAACCGCCCACAACAATCCAAGGTATGTTACAACCGTGGAAAGGAAGGCCACATAGCTCGGGATTGTTCAGAGAGCAAAACCAAGTTCAACGGGATGGTGACTCCAAGGGTCGTCCCGGATAAGTCAAAATCACGGTTCTCGGAAGAGCGTTTGTCGCGATCGCCAAAACGCGAGGAACCCGAACGAGGTGATTACGTAAGCTAATCTTGAACTTCAGCAAGTTTATACCTTACTAGATAATACCTGTTCTACCCATTCTTTTATCTCTCCCGCTTGTGCTCAACGCTTAAACTTGACCGAGAAATTGGACTTTCGACTTATCTCGTTGAAACTCCGCTGGGTGAAACCTTCTACATACATCTACGCTTATAAATCTTGCATGATCCAAGTTGGCACTATCACATTACCTCGCTGATCTTATATCTTTAAAGATACTTGCTTTTGATGTGATTTTAGGAATTGATGGTTAACCACCATCATGCCAAAATTGATTATTTTCGTAAGGTGTTAGTTTTCATATTCCTAACCAACCCGTCATACTTAATTCAAACAACTAAAAACCACTAAAATCACCACTATCATATCAAGCCATAAAGCTATTCGCTTATTGAAAAATGGATGTCAAGCTTTCTTAGCCCATGTTATGGATTTGAACAAAGACAAGTCGATTTGAATAATATTTCGTTGTTAGAGATTTTTCGATGTATTTTCAAGAACTTCCTGGCCTACCCCGTAACGTGATGTTGAATTCTTTATCGACCTTGAGCCGCACAAAACCCATTTCTAAAACCCCATATCGAATGGCTCCTATTGAACTTCGGAGTTAAAAGTCCAACTATGTGAATTGTTAGACATAGGTTTCATTCTGGCCCTAGTACATCTCCGGGGGGTGCTCCTGCTTTTATATTAAGAAAGAAGAAAGACGGAGTATGCGATTTTTGTATTGACTACCGAGAATTAAACCATGTCACCATCAAGAATAGTATCCGCCACCTCGCATTGATGACCTGTTCGACCAGCTTGCAAGGAGCACAATTCTTTTCAAAGATCGATCTTCGCTCGATATCATCACCAAGATTAAAACCGAGGATATTCCAAAGACCGCCTTTCGTAACTCCTGCAGACGGCATTATGAATTTTTAGTCATGTCTTTTGATCGACTAATGCTCCCCGCCGCTTTCATGGATATGATGAACCGAGTATTCAAGGAATATTTGGATCGGCTTTGTTGTTGTTGTCTTTATTGATGACATCCTCATCTATTCCAAAAGCCGCGGAAGATCATGAGCACCATTTGAAGTCGACACTTGAAAGGCTTCGTGAAAACAAACTTTATGCCAAGTCAAGAAATGCGAGTTCGCTTGAGGAAGTAGCATTCCTTGGGCACGTGGTGTCAAAACATGGAGTATCCGTCGACCGGCCAAGATCAAGCAAAGACAAAGTTGGGAGCAACCAAAGTCTGTGATCAAGCGCGAGCTTTTCTCGGGCTTAATGGTTATTATCTGAGATTCGTGGAAGGATTTTTCGAATCGCCATCCGCTAACTCACTTGACTTTGAAAGATACAAAATTTGTATGGAGCGAGGAATGCGAGAAGAGTTTCCAAGAGCTCAAGAGAGAGACTCATTTTTAAGACTGCTCGCAATACCATCCGGTACGGATGGATTTGTTATATACAACGATGCTTTCGTGCAAAGGGTTAGGATGTGTTCTCATGCAACATGGGAAAGTCATAGTTTATGCCTCACGATAACTCAAAGAATATGAGAGGAATTATCCTACTCATGATCTAGAGGCAAAAAGCAATGATTCGCGCTTGAAAATTTGGAGACACTACTCAGATGGGGAGAAAGTGGAGATTTATACTTTTGACCATAAAAGCCTCAAATATTTCTTCACCAAAAAGAACTCAACACGCAAGAACGACGCTGGCTTGAACTATTGAAAGATTACGATCACACTATTCAATATCATCCCGAAAAGTTTAACGTAAGAGTCGACGATCGAAAGTAGTAAGATCATACGCGCAGTAGTACGAAAAGCGATATTGTTAATGCAAAGGCCCATTTCAGATGACTTGCAAAGGATGGAGGTAGAATTAAAGACCTGTGGACCCACATGATGATGGCGTAATATAAAGTAGAACCGATTTTAATCGATAAAGTTAAAGTCGCCAAGCTACTTGGACCGGAGTCGATACGTATGAAGAAGAAAGTGCAAGAAGGAGCTATTCCGTAAGCGAGAATCGATGAAGAAGGAATACTTAGATTCAACCTGCACTTTTTGTGTTCCTAACGATTTCGATTTGAAGCATAGAATCATGATGGAGGCACACAACACACACCTTTGTAATCCATCTCGGGAGTACCAAAATGTATCATGATATTCGACATACATTTTGGTGGAACAATATGAAGAGAGAGATCATGAGTTTATCTCGAGGTGTTTAACTTGTCAACGGTAAAGGTGAGCATCAAGTGCCAAAGGGTCCATTACAACCACTTGAGATTCAAATGGAAGTGGGAACACATTACTATGGATTTTGTTATGTGTCTTCCCAAAGTTTCTCAAGGCATAGATGCGATTTGGGTTATTGTTGATAGATTAACCAAGTTCGCCCATTTTTACCGATACGTGAGACTTATTCCTCGAACGCCTTGCTCTCGCATGTACGTGAATGAGATTGTGAGATTGCATGGCATGCCAAGATCCATAGTTTCGGATCGTGACCAAGATTCACTTCACGATTTTGGGTTAGCTTTGCAGTAAAGCTATGGGCACGGATTTATTTATCTGGCTTCAAAGATACCATCCTCAAACGGACGGACAATCGAGAGGACTATTCAAACCTCAAGATCTATTAAGACTTTGTGTCCTAGATTTTAAAGGAAGTTGGGATAAGTATTTGCCATCGGTGGAATTCTCCTACAACAACAGCTTATCAAGCAAATAGGCATGGCTCCATTTGAGGCGCCAGATGGACGAAAGTGTCGCTCTCCAAAGATGTCGGGACGAGGTGGGAGAAGCAACGTTGTTGGGACCGTAATTAGTACGCATGACTACGTAAAAGATCCAAATGATTCGACAACGATACAAAATGGCACACAAGATCGACAAAAGAGTTATGCGATCTTCATCGAAAAGACGGAATTTAATATCGGGGATCATGTATTGTTACGTGTTGCACCATGGAAGGAGTTACAAGATTTGGGAAGAGAGGAAAGCTCAATCCACGATTTGCGTGGTCCATTTGAGATTCTTCGATCTAATAGAAATGTGGCCTATAGACTCAAGATTACCTCCAAGTATGTCTCGTGTTCATAATGTTTTTCACATATCCATGCTTCAGAATATGTGAAAGACCCCAACCATATTATATGTTAGAACTGCAGACGAGATAGTCAAGATTTAACGTATTTAAGAAGTAATTGTTAAGATCTTGGATAGAAAGAGCATGTCCCACGCACTCAAGGTTATACCACAAGTTAAGGTTTTATGGAGAAACCATGCTATCAAGAAATGACCGGGAGTTGGAATCGTAAATGAAAGCGAGGTATCTCTCACCTTTCAAACACTGTGTACGTATGTCAATTTCGAGGACTAAATTTCATAAGGAGGGAGGTTGTAAGACCCCAACTTATTATAAATAAAATCGAATTTCCTCTAATTATATTTGTGAATAATAAGGTATTAATTTGATATAATTCTCTCGTTATGGGTGAAATGTGCAAATTTTGCAAAATATGCAAGTGGTTATAAAATAATCATCATTGTTTGGGAATATTCGCTTTGGTCGTGGAATATTCTTGTTGTTTGGGAATATTCGCACGACGCGCAGCATTTATTTGTGGGCCCCATAATGTAATAATCATCTTGATGAAGAAAACGACAAGTTTGAGTTTTTATAAATAATAACAGAAGTTGTTACAAGCTAACATCGTTGAATACCCTATGGTTAAAATAAAATAAGAATACGCTGTGGATGCACAAAGATTGATGAATTATTGATCCTTACGTAAGAAGGCACTACTCAATAATTGTTATAAAGAGTTATCGCTCAATATTTTATTTTATTGATTCAATAATTGTCATGCGTTGATATTTTATATTATTGTTGTTTCAATAATTGTCATCGCACAAGATTTCCCATTATCGATCAATAATTCATATTATTTGAATAATATTATTAGATAGCATTATTATTGGCAATGTCTAGAAAGTTCGTCAAGGAGAGGTTTGGTCACCTAATCACGCCGCCAATAAGGAGAAATTTTATTGAA
Source organism: Panax ginseng (assembly GCA_020205605.1). Lineage (NCBI taxonomy): Eukaryota > Viridiplantae > Streptophyta > Magnoliopsida > Apiales > Araliaceae > Panax > Panax ginseng. The sequence goes on from CM035127.1 coordinate 5,869,977, forward strand.
AGCCCCTCTTCCTCGGGAACTACCGTCATTATAAATGTGATTCTCGTAATATTATTTGTGAATAATTAATTATTGATTCATATGATAAGGAAATATTTATTTTATGTGGATATAAATGTTGGATATATTTATTGTGGTTAAAAATGAAGGAGTTAATGTTGAGGTGTTTTATCAAGATTTTTGTTTGAATGAAGGTATTAAAAATTAAACCAAGTTGTTTTCAGAGATATATTGTGTGAGTTATAATTTTTAATCCGACCGCTGATCGTTGTAATTTTTGGATATGTTATATATATATAAGTTGAGTATATGTCCACAAATTTTGAACCGTTAAAAAATGAACGATGATTTGTTATGAATTTTAAGAGGTGACCTGATTCGTAAATTAGGTTTATAAATGATTTTGGTGGAAAATTTAGAATTGAGTGGGCCCCACTTGTGGTTGGTGAAGAAATGTGCTGAATTTATTTTTAATGTGTGGTGGGTGGAAATAGTAGCAGTAAAAAGCCATCAAAGTGTTGTATTAAGTCAAGTCTGCTAACATTTTCCTATAAATAGAGGGCTAAGTTAGAATTGAAAATCACACCGTAAATTTTTTTCTTTCTCTCTAGATTATTATCGAGTGTATTTTGTGAGTATTTAGATATTTTGTGAGTTTCTATTCATCGCTGCAAGTTTCCTTCAATTTTTTATACCGATATTTCGATCATCGTAAGATTGATATTTTGAGGTAAGTGGATGTTATTTTCTTCATATATGATATTATTTCTTCAATATCATTATGCCAAGTATTGATCCGAATTTTTATCAAATTTGACTTTTTTGTGTTTGGGGTTACTATTCACGATTACTATTCACGATACTACACTATTCATAATACTAAGACTATTCAACCAAAAAATGAAATTTTCTTCTTTTTGTCCAAGATGTCTATTATGGTTACTATCTTTGATTGTATCCATGTTTTGATCTTTTATTTTGAATTTCGCTTCAAAATTGGTATTTATGAAGTATTATTGATCTTCGATAAACCGCTATACTTAATCCCTACTATTTGTCCTTCCGCTTCAATCGGATTCGATTTTTTTTTAAAATATTTTTCATCATCCTCACCCTAAATGATGATATTACTAAATATCTTCTACCAGTAAAGTAAAAAAGATAAATGATTAATCGATGAATATCTTTGGCCCGTAGTAAGCAAAAGATGAACAAGTGTTGAGATGAATATGACCAATCGGTGATATAAATGAATATCTTTGGCCTCAGAAAGTAAAAAGATGAATATTTGATTAAAGATGTATATTGATTGTTGTTATGTGGATAAAATATTGATGATGGATTTTTAAATCTTGTAAGATAGTAGAACTCATTCTCTACTGACTCTTCTAATGGATTGTTGTTTTTTCACCGCAGCTTGTTGATCTAAAACTTGTTGGCTATTATATTTTATCGATTTTTCCTCGTTGAAGACTAAATAATTTGTTGTATATTATCTTAGTCATAATATTCTTTATCGGGCTAGTTGAGCTCACCTTTTCCTTTTTGTTCCATTTTTTTTTCTGGTGAGGTGAGAACATACAGAACTAATGGGTAATGGAGTGATGGTTCTAGAAAGATGTTTTTAGCCCTCACTATTTCGTAAAATAGTGTTTGAATAATTGTAACGAGGACTTATTTGAGTGTGGATATTGTCTGTAAGACAATATTTGTATTTAAACTCTCAAAGATGTGTTGTCGATTTTGCATTTACAATTGTATTATTGAAGTTGTAGTTTGCTTTTCGTATCATGTATTTGGCTAAACTCGTAATGGGTGTTGTATACCTATTTATATGTATATATACTTCATAAATTATATATATATATATATATAATTATTTAGATTCAATATCTTTTATGGTTAAAAGAATTGATCGAAGTTATTGAATTAGACAAATCATGATGCAACCCTCTTGAAAGTTATCGTGTCTTACACTCACTCGGTGTTGGGTGAAGTAAGATTGAATATTCTTCTTTCATGCATGCTTGTTTTTCCTTTTTGGATGTGTAGAACGAGGGATAAAAACTCTGGTGCATTTACTTTGTTTTCTTTTACAACTTTAATATTGTGTGATGCGCTAAATTGTTAATTTAAATTGCATAAAATTTTGTTGCTTTAATTGGTTTTGGAACCGAAACCGCACCAAATGAACCGCACCGCACTAATCACAAGCGATTTTATGTGCGGCTTTAGATTTGTTAAACCGCACCTAAGCGGTTTCTTATGCGGGTTGGGCTTCAAATTGCACCATGCTCACCCCTAGTGTACCTTGAATTTGGATCATGACTGTATTTATAACTTTATCGCACTGCCTCAATTCACCACACTTGTCCCCGAATCGAACTAGAAGTCCTATGTAGAGGTTCTTTATAACTACAAATATCTAATAATTGAATAAGACTTGACTTTCTTAAAAATAAGAAGTCAAATAAGACAAGGAATCACAAGTTAATACAGCATTTCAGCCACGTTGTAAGACCCCAAATTTTTTTTAAATAAAAATGGAATTTCCTCTATTTATTATTTTGAAATAGTAAGGGTTGATTTGATTCATGTGGATAGTTATGGGTAAAATACGCAAATATTTCGAATAAGCAAGTGGTTATAAAATATTCTTTATCAGTTTGGGAATATTCGTTTGGTCGTGGAATATTCATATGCGTCGAGTAATATTAAATGACGACCACAATGATCTTTTGTGGGCCCCATAACGGAAAGCGATTGGATGAAGAAAACGACAAATATAAGTTGTTTGTAAAATAATGTATCAATAATTATGATGAGGATTTATTTGTATGTGGATATTGTTTAGATGGCAATATCTGTATTTAAACTCACGCTTTTTCTTGTTGTAATAATAAAGTTGTAGTTATTTCATGCACTGTATATGACAACTCGAGAATGGGTGATGTATACCTATTTTGGGGGTGTCACGGTGGTATCGAGCTTAGGGATATGATCTCTGGCGGAGATCGGGAATAGAACTAGGAGGGGGAGACGAGTAAATTCTTATTAGTGTGTCTTACCCAAGCTTATTTGTTAGTTGGTCAAGTATATAAGGATATTATGTGATATATTGATTTTCTTAATTAACCCTTGTTTTATGATGAGATTTGAGAATATCGATCGAGAATATTAACAATGGAAATGAGACCGTAGAGACGCTTTTGTACTCACCAACGAGGAGAACGTGCAACAACAGCAGTGGCGATGTTCCTCCCGTGAACAACACCACTTGAAAGCGAGATGATGAACGAGGGATGTTAGAAGCTTTTTGCGATTCATACAAAATCGCACGAGGAGACTCGTGTTCAAAACATAGAGGAAATGATAGCAATTCACGGGTTGTCACAGCATAAGCAGATTCAAAGAGTTAGGACCACCAAAATTTAAGAGAAAGCCCCGATCCGATCATGGCGGAAACATGGGTCAAGCAAATTACCAAGATATTCGATGTCTTGGGATGCACAGAGAAGCAGAGAAGGTTCCATTCGCCACCTTTATGTTCCGTGGCGAAAGCAGATTCATTGGTGAGAAGTCGTGAAGTTGCATCCATCCAAACCGCACTCAAGATGTCTCTTGGGAGACGTTTGAAACTATTTAATGACAAATACTTTCGAAAGTGTTCGTCCATATGAAGGAAGTGGAGTTTATTAGATCTGGAGCAGAATAACACGACGGTGTCCCAAAGACGAGGCGAAGTTAGCGGAGTTATCCAGTGTTCAGACCTCATTTGGTGGAGAATGAGGAACGATGACGCGGATGTTTCGAGAGGTTCAAACCCCGCTATACGTCAAGATCTCATTTCTCATAAATTTTCTCTATTCGAGATGTTGTCAGCGTGGGCTCGATTGTTAGAAGCGAGATAACGAAAGTACGTTCAACCGAGGGACCATAACCGTGGATCATACTAGAAGATAGAAGTATCATCGTAATAACGATAATCACGGAGAAAGAAGAATATAGACAAAGCTAGAACCACTCTGGTGGTAATCGGCCATGAAAATAGAAGAAGCGAGTCGGGAGGAGATTTTAAAAGAGGAGATTCAACAACGACTATGTGAGGCGTCGGCGCATAAATAAAGAATCGGTTCCAAGAGGAGAGAAAGACCACCACCGGTCAGATATGTTACAAATGCTAGAAAGAGGGACATATCACCCCAAACCGCCCACAATAGTTTTAGGGTATGCTATAATTGTGGAAAAGAAGGACATATCGCTTCGAGATTACGCAGATCGAAACCCATCCAATGAGAATGGTGACTCAAAAGGATGTCCCGTAAAAGTCAAAGTCAACGGTTCAATATTTTATTTTATTGATTCAATAATTGCTGCGTTGATATTTTATATTATTGTTGTTTCAATAATTGTCACTGCACAGTATTTCCCATTATCAGATCAATAATTCATATTATTTGAATAATATTATTAGATAGCATTATTGGCAATGTCTAGATAGTTCTGTCAAAGAGATGTTTGGTCACCTAATTGCGCGCCAATAAGGAGAAATTCTTATTGGAAAGTCCCCTCTTTCCTGGGAACGGCCTGGTTGTCATAAATGTGCTTCTATAATATTATTTGTGAATAATTAATTATTGATTCATATGATAAGAAAATATTTATTTTATGTGGATATAAATGTTGGATATATTTATTGTGGTTAAAATGAAGGAGTTAATGTTGAGGTGTTTTATCAGTATTTTTGTCGGAATGAAGGTATTAAAAATTAAACCCGGTGTTTTGAGATATATTGTGTGAGTTATAATTTTTAATCCGACCGTTGGATCGTTGTAATTTTTGGATATGTTATACATATATAAGTTGAGTATATGTCCATAAATTTTGAACCGTTAAAAATGAACGTATGATTTGTTATGAATTTTAAGAGGTGACTGATTCAGAAATTAGGTTTATAAATGATTTTGGTGGAAAATTCTAGAATTGAGTGGGCCCCACTTGTGGTTGGTGAAGAAATGTGCTGAATTTATTTTAAATGTGGTGGGTGGGAATAGTAGCAGGTAAAAGCCATCAAAGTTGCAGTCAAGTCTGTTAATATTTTCCTATAAATAGAGGGCTAAGTTAGAATTGAAAATCACACCAGAAACAAGTTTTCTCTATTTCTCTCTCTAGATTATTAAGTGTATTTTGTAAGTATTTAGATATTTTGTGAGTTTCTATTCATCGGTTGCAAGTTTCCTTCACTTTATACCGATATTCCGATCGTAAGATCGATATTTTGAGGTAAGGATGTTATTTTCTTCATATATGATATTATTTCTTCAATATCATTATGCCAAGTATTGATCCGATTTTTTATTAAATTTGGAACTTTTTGTGTCTGGAGTTCTTATTCACGATATACAAGACTATTCAATCGAAAAAATGAAATTTTCTTCTTTTTGTCCAAGATGTCTATTATGGTTACTATCTTTGATTGTATCCATGTTTTGATCTTTATTTTTGAATTCTGCTTCAAAATTAGTATTTATGAAGTATTATTGATCTTGGATAAACTATTATATGAATCCCTACTATTTGTCCTTTCGTTTCACTGGATTCGTTTTCTTTAAAATATTTTTCATCATCCTCAGTCCTAAATGATGATATTACTAAATATCTTCTACTTATAAATAAGAAAAAGATAAATGATTAACTAATGAATATCTTTGGCCCGTAGTGTAAAGATGAATAGGTGTTGAGATGAACATGACCAACTGGTGATATAAATGAATATCTTTGGCCTGTAGTGCAAAAATGAATATTTGATTAAAGATGTATATTGATTGTTATTACAGGGATAAAATATTGATGATGGACTTTTAAATCTTAGAAGATAGTAGAACTCATTCTCTACTTGACTCTTCTAATGGATTGTTGTTTCCGCTACAGTTGTTGATCTAAAACTTGTTGGCTATTATATTTTATCAAAATTTTTCCTGTTGAAGACTAACGATAATTTGTTGTATATTATCTTAGTCATAATATTCTTTACTGGGCTAGTTGAGCTCACCTTTTCCTTTTGTTCCATTTTTCTCAAGAGTGAGAACATAGTAGGAACTAATGGAAGTACTTGAGTGATGGTTCTAGAAAGATGTTTTAGCGATCCTCACTATTTTCGTAAAATAGTGTTTGAATAATTATAACGAGGACTTATTTGAGTGTGGATATTGTCTGTAGAAGACAATATTTGTATTTAAACTCACAAGATGTGTTGTCGTATTTTGCACGACAATTGTATTATTGAAGTTGTAGTTTGCTTTTTGTACCATGTATTTGGCGACTTAGAATGGGTGTTGTATACCTATTTTGGGGCGCCAAAGTTGGTATCGAGCTTAGGATATGGTCTCTCAGCGGAGATCGGGGAATAGAACTAGGAAGGAGAGATGAGTAAATCTTTATTTAGTGTGTCTTATCTAAGCTTATTTGTTGTTGGTCATCATAATATAGAAATATTTTGTGATATGTTAATTTGTTTAATTAACCCTTGTTTTATTGCAGTATTTAAGAATGGCCGCTGAGAACGTTAACAATGGAGTGTATGAGGCGTGGAACAACCTTTAGTTATAAACCAGAGAGAGCGTGCAACAGAAGGCAATATTCCTCCGTAAACAACACTACCGAGCAAACGATGAATGATGGAATGTTTAGAGCTTTTTGCAGTTCATGCAAAACCGCAGACGAGGAGACTCGTGCACAAAATACGGGTGGAAATAATAGAAATGCGCGGCTTGTCACAGCCAAGCAGTTCAAGGAGTTGGGACCACCAAAATTTAAGGGAAAGCCGGATCCGATCATGGCGGAAACGTGGGTCAAGCAAATTACCAAGATATTCGATGTCTTGGGATGCACGGAGGAACAAAAGGTTCCATTCGCCACATTTATATTCCGCGGTGAGGCGATCATTGGTGGGAGTCTCGTGAAGCGCACTCAACCACCATGACTCAAAGATGTCTTGGGAAACATTTCAGAAACTATTCAATGACAAGTACTTTCCTGAAAGTATTCGTCATATGAAGGAGGTGGAGTTTATCAGACTGGAACAAAATAACATGACGGTGTCCCAATACGAGGCGAAGTTTGCAGAGTTATCCAGGTTTGCACCTCATTTGGTCGAAAATGAGGAACGAATAACGAGGATATTTCTGAGAGGTCTAAAGCCCGAGATTCGGCAATATCTTATATCTCATAAATTTTCTTTATATTCAGATGTTGTAAACAGGGCTCAATTATTAGAGCGAGATAATGAGTATGTTCAACTAAGAGACCACAACCAGGGTCATATCGGTGATAGCAGTCATCAGAGCGATGATAACCAATAAGGAGGGAAAAATACGAACAAAGGCGGTAACCACTCGGGTGGTCATCGTGGCCATGATAATAGGAGAGGTGAGTCAAGTGGAAATTTCAGAAAGAGGAGATTTAACAATGACGGGAAGACATCAACAGCAGCACCAGCACCAACAACAAATTCTAGAGGAGGAGAACGACTGCTAGTTAGATGTTACAAATGCGGGAAAGAGGGACATATCACCATTGGCGTCCACAACAATCCAAGGTATGTTACTGTTGTGGAAAGAAGGCCACATAGCTCGGAATTGTTCAAAAGAAGCAAAACCAAGTTCAACGGGGATGGTGACTCAAGGGTATCGTCCGGATAAGTCAAAATCGGTGGTTCTGGAAGAAGCGTTTGTCGTGGATCGCCAAAATGCGAGGAACCCGAACGAGGTGATTACGGGTAAGCTAATCTTGAACTCTTGCGAAGTTTATACCTTACTAGAATCTGGTTCTACCCATTCTTTATCTCTCCCGCCAGTGCTCACGCGTTTAAACTTGACTCAGGAGAAATTGGATTTTGACTTATCTGTTGAAACTCCGTTGGGTGAAACCTTCGTTACATCTACAGTTTATAAATCTTGCATGATCCAAGTTGGAACTATCACATTACCTGTTGATCTTATATCTTTAAAGATACTTGCTTTTGATGTGATTTTAGGAATTGATTGGTTAACCACTCATCATGCCAAAATTGATTATTTTCGTAAGGTTGTTAGTTTTTCATATTCCTAACCAACTGTTATACTTAATTCAAATAACTAAACCACTAAAATCAGTCACTATCATATCAAGCCATAAAGCTATTCGTTTATTGAAAAACGGATGTCAAGCTTTCTTAGCCCATGTTATGGATTTGAACAAAGACAAGTCAGATTTAAATGATATTTCTGTTGTTAGAGAATTTTCTGATGTATTTCCTGAAGAACTTCCCGGTCTACCCCCAGAACATGATGTTGAATTCTTTATTGACCTTGAGCCGAGTACAAAACCCATTTCTATAACCCCATATCGAATGGCTCCTATTGAACTTCAGAAGTTAAAAGTCCAACTACAAGAATTGTTAGACATAGGTTTCATTCGTCCTAGTACATCTCTTTGGGGTGCTCCTGTTTTATTCGTAAAGAAGAAAGACGGAGTATGCGACTTTCAGTATTGACTACTGAGAATTAAACCATGTCACCATCAAGAATAGTATCCGCTTACCTCGCATTGATGACTGCATTCGACCCGATTAAAAGGAGCACAATTCTTTTCAAAGATCGATCTTCATTCGGATATCATCACCAAGATTAAAACCGAAGATATTCCAAAGCGCCTTCGTAACTCGATGCGGGCATTATGAATTTTTAGTCATGTCTTTTGGATTGACTAATGCTCTTGCCGCTTTCATGGATATGATGAACCGTGTATTCAAGGAATATTTGGATCGGGCTTTGTTGTTGTCTTTATTGATGACATCCTCATCTATTCCAAAAATAGTGAAGATCATGAGCACCATTTGAAGTCGATACTTGAAAGGCTTCGTGAAAACAAACTTTATGCCAAGTCAAGAAATGCGAGTTCGCTCGAGGAAGTAGCATTCCTTGGGCACGGTGTCAAAACATGAGATATCCATCGACCCGGCCAAGATTGAAAGCGACAAAGTTAGGGAGCAACCAAAGTCGGTGGACCAAAGTGCGTAGCTTTTCGGGCTTAATTGATTATTATCTCGAGATTCGTGGAAGGATTTTCTCGAATCGCTACTCGCTAACTCAGTTGATTTCGGAAGATACAAAATTTGTATGGAGTGAGGAATGCGAGAAAAGTTTCCAAGAGCTCAAGAGGAGACTCATTTCGCAGACTGTTTCGCAATACCATCGGTACGGATGGATTTGTTATATCTGACGATGCTTGGTGCAAAGGGTTAGGATGCGTTCTCATGCAACATGGGAAAGTCATAGCCTATGCCTCACGACAACTCAAAGAATATGAGAAGAATTATCCTACTCATGATCTAAAGTTGGCAGCAGTCGTATTCGCGTTGAAAATTTCGAGACACTACTTGTATGGGGAGAAAGTGGAGATTTATACGGACCATAAAAGCCTCAAATATTTCTTCACCCAAAAAGAACTCAACATGCGGCAAGAACGACGTTGGCTTGAACTATTGAAAGATTACGATCACACTATTCAATATCATCCCGAAAAGCGAATATAAGAGTCGCGCATTGAGTAGAAGATCATACGCGAAAGACGAGTGCAATATTGTTAATGCAAAGGCCCATTCTCGTATGACTTGCAAAGGATGGAGGTAGAATTAAAGACTCAGGACCCACATGATGATGGCGAATATACAAGTAGAACCGACTTTTAATCGATAAAGTTAAATTCGCTTCAAGCTACGGACACGGGTCGATACGTATGAAGAAGAAAGTGCAGGAAGGAGCTATTCCAAGCGAGAATCGATGAAGAAGGAATACTTAGATTCAACTCCGGACTTTGTGTTCCTAACGATTCGACTTGAAGCATAGAATCATGATGGAGGCACACAACAACACCCGTTTGTAATCCATCTCGGGAGTACCAAAATGTATCATGATATTCGACATACATTTTGGTGGAACAATATAAAGAGAGAGATCGCGGAGTTTATCTCGAGGTGTTTAACTTGTCAACGTGTAAAGGCGGAGCATCAAGTTTCAAAGGGTCCATTACAACGACTTGAGATTCCGAAATGGAAGTGGAAACACATTACTATGGATTTCGTTACAGGTTTTCCCAAAGTTTCTCAAGGCATAGATGCGATTTGGGTTATTGTTGATAGATTAACCAAGTCTGCCCATTTCTTACCGATACGTGAGACTTATTCCCTTGAACGTCTTGCTAGTATGTACGTGAATGAGATTGTGAGATTGCATGGCATGCCAGTATCCATAGTTTCGGATCGTGACCCAAGATTCACTTCACAATTTTGGGTTAGCTTGCAGAAAGCTATGGGCACAGATTTACGATTCAGTTCGGCATACCATCCTCAAACGGACGGACAATCAAAGAGGACTATTCAAACCCTTGAAGATCTACTAAGACTTTGTGTCCTAGATTTTAAAGGAAGTTGGGATAAGTACTTGCCACTGGTGGAATTCTCCTACAACAACAGTTATCAAGCAAGTATAGGCATGGCTCCATTTGAGGCGTTGTATGGACGAAAGTGTCGTTCTCCAGTATGCTGGGACGAGGTGGGAGAAGCAACGTTTTTGGGACCAGAATTAGTACGCATGACTACAGAAAAGATCCAAATGATTCGATAACGTATACAAATGGCACAAGATCGACAAAAGAGTTATGGGAATCTTCATCGAAAAGACGTGGAATTTAATATTGGGGATCATGTATTGTTACGTGTTGCACCATGAAAGGGAGTTACAAGATTTGGAAAGAGAGGAAAGCTCAATCCACGATTTGTTGGTCCATTTGAGATTCTTGATCGAATAAGAAATGTGGCCTATAGACTCGCATTACCTCCAAGTATGTCTCGTGTTCATAATGTTTTTCACATATCCATGCTTCGTAAATATGTGAAAGACCCGAACCATATTATTGCGTTAGAACCAGACGAGATAGCCGAAGATTTAACGTACGAAGAAGTACTTGTTAAGATCTTGGATAGGAAAGAGCATGTCCTACGCACCAAGGTTATACCACAAGTTAAGGTTTTATGGAGAAACCATGTTATTGAAGAAATGACCTGGGAGTTGGAATCAGAAATGAAAGCGAGGTATTCTCACCTTTTCGAAACACCAGGTACGTATGTCAATTTTGAGGACTAAATTTCATAAGGAGGGGAGGTTGTAAGACCCCAACTTATTATAAATAAAATCGAATTTCCTCTAATTATATTTGTGAATAATAATGTATTAATTTGATATAATTCTCTGGTTATGGGTGAAATGTGCAAATTTTACAAAATATGCAAGTGGTTATAAAATAATCATCATTGTTTGGGGAATATTCGTTTGGTCGTGGAATATTCTTGTTTGTGGGGAATATTAAATGCAATCGTAGCTATGATCATTTATGGGCCCCATAATGAGAATAACTGTCGGATGAAGAAAACGACAAGTTTGAGTTTTTATAAATAACTAGCGTAGTTGTTACCAATTAACACCTTGTTGGAATACCGATTGGTTAAAATACGATGTAATACACGTGGATGCAAAGTATTGATGAATTATTGATCCTTACGTAAGAAGGCACTACTCAATAATTATTACATGAATTCTCGTTCAATATTTTATTTTATTGATTCAATAATTCTTTGCGTTGATATTTTATATTATTGTTGTTTCAATAATTGTCATCGCATGATTTCCCATTATCGGATCAATAATTCATATTATTTGAATAATATTATTAGATAGCATTATTGGCAATGTCTAGATAGTTACATCAAGGAGATGTTTGGTCACCTAATTTAATGGCGCGCCAATAAGGAGAATTCTTATTGGAAGCCCTTCTTTCCTGGGAACTACTGGTTTGTCATAAATGTGATTCTATAATATTATTTGTGAATAATTAATTATTGATTCATATGATAAGGAAATATTTATTTTATGTGGATATAAATGTTGGATATATTTATTGTGGTTAAAAATGAAGGAGTTAATGTTGAGGTATTTTATCAGTATTTTTGTCGGAATGAAGGTATTAAAAATTAAACCAGTGTTTTTGAGATATATTGTGTGAGTTATAATTTTTAATCCGACCGTTGGATCGTTGTAATTTTTGGATATGTTATACATATATAAGTTGAGTATATGTCCACAAATTTTGAACCGTTAAAAATGAACGTATGATTTGTTATGAATTTTAAGAGGTGACTGATTCAGAAATTAGGTTTATAAATGATTTTGGTGGAAAATTCTAGAATTGAGTGGGCCCCACTTGTGGTTGGTGAAGAAATGTGCTGAATTTATTTCAAATGTGGTGGGTGGGAATAGTAGCAGGTAAAGCCATCAGTTGCTTGGTCAAGTCATTAACATTTTCCTATAAATAGAGGGCTAAGTTAGAATTGAAAATCACACCAGAAACAAGTTTTCTCTCTTTCTCTCTCTAGATTATTAAGTGTATTTTGTAAGTATTTAGATATTTTGTGAGTTTCTATTCATCAGTGCAAGTTTCCTTCAGCCTTATACCGATATTCCGATCAGAAGTATTGATATTTTGAGGTAAGGGATGTTATTTTCTTCATATATGATATTATTTCTTCAATATCATTATGCCAAAGTATTGATCTGAATTTTTATCAAATTTGGAATTTTTTGTGTCGGGGTTTCTTATTCACGATCTGGCAGACTATTCATTTAATCTGAGACTATTCAAGAAAAATGAAATTTTCTTCTTTTTGTCCAAGATGTATATTATGGTTACTATCTTTGATTGTATCCATGTTTTGATCTTTATTTTTGAATTCTGCTTCAAAATTGGTATTTATGAAGTATTATTGATCTTGGATAAACTGTTATACGAATCCCTACTATTTGTCCTTCCGTTTCACTGGATTCGTTTTCTTTAAAATATTTTTCATCATCCTCAGTCCTAAATGATGATATTACTAAATATTTTCGGCCTGTAGTGCAAAGATAAATGATTAACCAATGAATATCTTTGGCCCGTAGTACAAAGATGAACAAGTGTTGAGATGAACATGACCAACTGGTGATACAAATGAATATCTTTGGCCTGTAGTGTAAAGATGAATATATGATTAAAGATGTATATTGATTGTTGTTACAGGGATAAAATATTAATGATGGACTTTTAAATCTTAGAAGATAGTAGAACTCATTCTCTACTTGACTCTTCTAATGGATTGTTGTTTCCGCTGCAGTTGTTGATCTAAAACTTGTTGGCTATTATATTTTATCAGATTTTTCCCTGTTGAAGACTAACGATAATTTGTTGTATATTATCTTAGTCATAATATTCTTTACTAGGCTAGTTGAGCTCACCATTTTCCTTTTTGTTCCATTTTTCTCAGGAGGTGAGAACATAGCGAGAACTAATGGTAAAGTGCGGAGTGATGGTTCTAGAAAGATATTTTAGCAGTCCTCACTATTTCTGTAAAATAGTGTTTGAATAATTATAACGAGGACTTATTTGAGTGTGAATATTGTCTAGAAGACAATATTTGTATTTAAACTCACAGTATGTGTTGTCGTATTTTGCACGACAATTGTATTATTGAAGTTGTAGTTTGCTTTCTGTACCATGTATTTGACGACTCGGAATGGGTGTTGTATACCTATTTTGGGGGCGTCACATAGCGTATATAAGTAAATAATGTGTATACCTCAGGGCTGAGCAAGAAACCAAATTGAAACCGAAATCGCATCAAAAACCGCACAAATCGCGCCAATTAAAACCGTACCAACAGTTCCGGTGTATGTGACGGTTTTAAATGGATTGAAAACCCAAATTTATGATTTTGGTTTGGTTACTAGCCAAAACCGCATGCATAAAACCGAAACCAAACTGCACCATAAAAATTAATTAATTAATTATGCAATCCTATTACAGGAGAGATGTTTCAATTAGCCTTGTGTAATGAAAAAATTAAGCTACTAATTCTGAATTTGCATGGTATCGATCTACATGGTCACATCACCATACAAATCTCATATAATTATCACTTAATTGTAAAAAAATTATTGGACTACACACTGCTTGAACATATATATGTATATATACTTCATAAATTATATATATATATATATATATATATATAATTATTTAGATTCAATATCTTTTATGGTTAAAAGAATTGATCGAAGTTATTGGAATTAGACAAATCATGATGCAACCCTCTTGAGTTATCAGCGTGCTTCTGCCACTCAGTGTTGGGTGAAGTAGTACTGAATATTCTTCTTTCATGCATGCTTGTTTTTCCTTTTTGGATGTGTAGAACGAGGGATAAAAACTCTGGTGCATTTACTTTGTTTTCTTTTACAACTTTAATATTGTGTGATGCGCTAAATTGTTAATTTAAATTGCATAAAATTTTGTTGCTTTAATTGGTTTTGGAACCGAAACCGCACCAAATGAACCGCACCGCACTAATCACAAGCGATTTTATGTGCGGCTTTAGATTTGTTAAACCGCACCTAAGCGGTTTCTTATGCGGGTTGGGCTTCAAATTGCACCATGCTCACCCCTAGTGTACCTTGAATTTGGATCATGACTGTATTTATAACTTTATCGCACTGCCTCAATTCACCACACTTGTCCCCGAATCGAACTAGAAGTCCTATGTAGAGGTTCTTTATAACTACAAATATCTAATAATTGAATAAGACTTGACTTTCTTAAAAATAAGAAGTCAAATAAGACAAGGAATCACAAGTCAATACAGCATTTCAGCCACGTTGTAAGACCCCAAATTTTTTAAATAAAATGGAATTTCCTCTATTTATTATTTTGAAATAGTAAGGGTTGATTTGATTCGTGTGGATAGTTATGGGTAAAATACGCAAATATTTGAATAAGCAAGTGGTTATAAAATATTCTTTATTATTTGGGAATATTCGTTTTGGTCGTGGAATATTAAATACTGTCGAGTAATATTTAAATGCATGAGTATGATCTTTTTATGGGCCCCATGTGAAAGCGATTGGGAAGAAAAGCGACAAATATAAGTTGTTTGTAAAATAATGTATCAATAATTATGATGAGGATTTATTTGTATGTGGATATTGTTTAGATGGCAATATCGTATTTAAACTCACAGCTTTTCTTGTTGTAATAATAAAGTTGTAGTTATTTCATGCAGGTGTATTGACAACTCGAATGGGTGATGTATACCTATTTTGGGGGTGTCACAGGGTTGGTATCGAGCTTAGGGATATGATCTGGCGGAGATCGGGGAATAGAACTAGGAGGGAGAGCGAGTAAATTCTTCTTAGTGTGTCTTACCTAAGCTTATTTGTTAGTTGGTTGGGTATATAAGGATATTATGTGATATATTGATTTCCTTAATTAACCCTTGTTTTATGATGATGTTGAGAATATCATTGAGAATATTAACAATGGAAATGAGACCAAGTAGAGGCCTTTGTCTTCACCAACGAGGAGAGCGTGCAACAGTGTTTGATGATGTTCCTCCTATGAACAACACCACTGGGCGAGATGATGAGCGAGGGATGTTTAGAAGCTTTTTGCGATTCATACAAAATCGCACGAGGAGACTCGTGTTCAAAACATAGGAGAAATGATAGCAATTCACGGGTTGTCATGAATAAGCGATCAAAAAAGTTAGGACCACGAATTTAAGAGAAAGCTGATCCGATCATGGCGGAAACATGGGTCAAGCAAATTACCAAGATATTCGATGTCTTGGGATGCACAGGAAGAACAGAAGGTTCCATTCGCCACCTTTATGTTCCGTGGCGAGGCGGATCTTGGTGAGAGTGCGTGAAGCGTACCCATCCATCCGCACTTCGGCATGTCTGGAGAGCGTTTGAAACTATTTAATGACAAATACTTTCACGAAAGTGTTGTTCGTATATGAAGGAAGTGGAGTTTATTAGATCGAGCGAGAATAACATGGCGCGGTGTCCCAAAGTCTGGGCGAAGTTCGCGGAGTTATCCAGGTTTGCACCTCATTTGGTGGAGAATGAGGAACGTATGACGCGGATGTTTCTGAGAGGTTTGAAACCCGTCATACGTCAAGATCTCATTCTCATAAATTTTCTCTATTCAGATGTTGTCAGCAGGCTCGATTGTTAGAAAGCGAGATAACGAAGTCACGTTCAACCGAGGGACCATAACGTGGATCATCATCAAGAAGATAGCGATCATCGAATAACGATAACCCGGCGGAGAAAGAAGAATATAGACAAAAGCGGTAACCACTACGGTGGTAATCATGGCCATGAAAATAGAAGAAGCGAGTGGGAGGAGATTTTAAAAGAGGAGATTCAACAACGACCATGTGAAGGCGTCGGTATGAAGTAAGAATCTGGTTCCAAGGAGGAGAAAGACCACCCGGTCGTATGTTACAAATCGAGAAAGAGGGACATATCATTCAAACCGCCCACAATAGTTTAAGGTATGCTATAATTGTGGAAAAGAAGGACATATCGCTTCGAGATTATACGCAGATCGAAACCCGATCCAATGAGAATGGTGACTCAAAAGGATGTCGAGAAAAGTCAAAGTCAGCGGTTCTTGGAAGAAGCGTTTGTCGTGGTTGGTCAAAATGCGAGAACCCGAACGAATTTTAGCCGGGTTAGTTAATTATAAATTCTTGCGAAGTTTATATCTTACTAGAATGGGGTTCTACCCATTCTTTTATCTCTTTGCTTTGCGCTCAACGTTTGAACTTAACTATGGAGAAATTAGACTTTGACCTATCTATGGAGACTCTGTTGGGAGAAACTTTCATTACATCCGTTGTTTAGAAATCTTGCTTTATTCAGTTGGCACTATCACATTACTGTTAACCTTATTTCTATAGAGATACTTGCTTTTGATGTGATTTTAAGGTTAACTACTCATCATGCCAAAATTGATTACTTTTGTAAGGTTGTTAGTTTTCATATTTCTAAGCAACCTGTTATTCGAATTCAAGCAATCAAACCATTGTAGTCAAACATTTTCATATCAAGCCATGAAGTCATTCGTTTATTACGGATGTCAAGTTTTCTTAGTCCATGTTATGGATTTGAATAAAGACACGTCAGATTTGAATAATATTCCTGTTGTTATTGATTTTTCCTGACGTATTTCCTGAAGAATTTCTTGGCCTACTCCCAGAGCGTGATATTGAATTTGTATCGACTTTAAATCCGGTACAAAACCCATTTCTAAAATTTCATATCGAATGGCTCCTATTGAACTTCAGGAGTTAAAACCCAACTGTAGAAGTTGATACCCGAGCCTTTATCTGGTGACTTCCTTTGTGGAATGCACCGAAGCCAGACTCTCCGTAGGAGACACCATATTCGTGCGATAGTAAACTGATAGGTGTCATTGTAATAATCTTATCCAAGGTTGGGATATGAATCACGAGTTGAGAACAACCTAAGTCGGTAATCGAAATATGTAGCTTTCAGAAGCTTAGTTGGTTATTATCTGAGATTCGTTGAAGGATATTCTCGAATCGCTATTCCATTAACGTAAATTGACTCGTAGAGATACAAAATTCGAATGAAGCAAAGAATGTGGGAAGAGCTTGAAGAACTCAAGAGGAGACTCATTTCAAAGACATGTTTCGACCATGCCATCCCGAAAAAAGCGAACGTGGTAGGTGGCGTGTTGAGTAGAAGATCGATATAAAGACTGAGTACGATATTGTCAAAGACTAATTTCAGTATAATTTACAAATAATAGAGATGGAGATGAAAACTCTAGGTACCCACGTGATGATATCTGAGTATAATCGACTTTAATCGATAAAGTTAAAGTTGTTCAAGCTACACACCGAGTGATGAATTTGAAGAAGGAGGTGCAAGAAGTTGTTATTTAAAAAGCGAGAATCGGTGAGGTGAGGAAAGCTCAAACCTTCGATTTATTAATCCATTTGAAATTCTCGATCGAATAGAAGCTGTGGCCTATAGACTCGTTTCACCGCCAAGTATGGCGTGTTCATAATGTTTTTCATATATCGATGTTACGTAAATATGTGGGACGACCCGAACCACGTCATTGAGTTAGAACCGGACGAGATAATAGAAGACTTAACGTCGAGGAGGTGCACTGTCAAGATCTTGGATAGGAAAGAACATGTCCTATGTCTGAGGTTATACCACAAGTTAAAGTTTTGTGGAGAAACCATCTTTATTGAGGAAATGACACGGGAGTTGGAAGCGGAAATGAAAGCGAGGTATTCTCATCTTTTTGAAACACCAGTACGTCACGTCAATTTCGAGGACGAAATTTCATAAGGAGGGAGGTTGTAAGACTCAATTTTTTAAATAAAATGGAATTTCCTCTATTTATTATTTTGAAATAGTAAGGGTTGATTTGATTCATGTGGATCACCCCCAAAATAGGTCTACATCCCCCATTACGAGTTGTCGTTTTAAACATGTTAAATGTGCGATGCGAAAGCAAACACAACTTTATTATTACAATAGTAAAGCGTGAGTTTAAATACGAGATATTGCCATCTAGACAATATCCACATACAAATAAATCCTCATCATAATTATTGATACATTATTTTACAACAATGGTGAGGACTACTAAACAACTCTCCTAGAACTTTCATTCCATTTACCAGGCTCGTACTTGCTTTATATTCTACGCCTCACGAGAAGAAAAATGGAACAAAAAGGAAAAGGGTGAGCTCGACTAGCCGATAAAGAATATTATGACTAAGATAATATACTGACAAAATTATCGTTAGTCTTCACGAGGAAAAATATAATAGAATACAATAGACAACAAGTTTTAAATCAATATTAGCGTGTGAAATAATAATTCATTAGAAGAGTTAAGTAGAGAATGCAAACTACTATCTTACATGTATGAATTTTAAAGTTCATCGTCTATTTTATCCTGTAACATCAATCAAATATATATACGGGATCAAATATTCATCCTTGCACTTCTGAGGCCGAGGACATTCACCCGATTGGTCATGTTCATCTAAACTTTTGTTCATCTTTGCACTACTGGGCCAAAGATATTCATCAAAAATCATTCATCTTTTTGCCTTACGGGCCAAAGATATTCATCGAAAATCATTCATCTTTGCCTCTTGGCCAAAGATATTCATCATAAATCATTCATCTTTGCCTCTACGGGCCAAAGATATTCAATAATATCATCATTTAAGGCGAGGATGATGAAAATATTTTTAAAAAAAAGCGAATCCGGTGAATCAAAATGATGAGGATTAAGGATTAAGGATTAGTACTTTGTTTTATCCCGTCCAAAAATACCTCAAAAATAATCATAGTGGCGTAAAATTCAAGAATGATCAAAACATGGATACAATCAAAGCTAGTATCCTGATAGATATTTTAGACGAAAAGAAAAATTTTCATTTTTAGATGAATAGTCTTAAAGTATTAAGTGAATAGTCTTAGTATCGTGAATAGTCTTAGTATCGTGAATAGTAACCGACACCAAAAGTTCCAAATTTGATAAAAACTTCCAACCAATATTTGACATAATGATATTGAAGAAATAATATCATTTTTGAATAAAATAACATCCACTTACCTCGAAAGATCGGTACTTTAGCTGGAATCTTTGGATATAGACTATATCTTGAACTTTTCATAGTATAGCAATACTCAAAGTATACTCAAAATACTCACAAGAATCGCTCGATAATATAGAGAGAAAACTTGATTTACGGTGTGATTTTCAATTCTAACCTAAGCTTTTATTTATAGGAAATTGCTTAGAACACAAGCGAGAAAATTTAATAAAATATTAATATTTATAAAAATATTATCGTATTCTTTGAAATCTGAATCTCAGCAATTCACATACCAACCTTCTAGAAGAAAGAAAAAAAAAAACGTTTTTCTAATTTAAAATAATTTAAACTTCAAAAATTAATTATTTAGACTTGAACTTCAATAATTCACAATAAATAGCCCTTTTATCAGAAAATTTGAATCGCTTGAGTTTTATAGGAAATCAATTCTCTACAACTTTGCAGAAGAAAGTTTTCTAAATTCCCAGCAGAAATTGGCCCGAAATCCATAAGCGGGTGATTTTAGAAATTTATAATCAAATTTCGGTCGATAAATGGGGTCCATGAGCATGTTTAACATGTTTTAAACATTTATTGCAACAAAAAATACTCTTCCTCCTCGTATACTCATATATCCCACATTCGTTGTAAAAATATCACCATTATTATATTATTAAAATATAATAATATATATTTAAATGAATTATTTTATCGAGAAAAAGATAAAATTTCAATTTTCAACAATTGTCACATTAAAATTTTCTCCATCTATATCCACATAAAATCAATATTTTCCTCATCATATGAATCAATAATTAATTATTCACAAATAATATTACGAGAATCCTGATATTAATGACGAGCGGGTTCAGGAAGAGGGGCTTTCGATAAAATTTCTCCTTCTTGGTGGCGCTTGATTAGGTGACCAAACCTCTCCTTAAGCAGAACTTTCTAGACATTGCCAATAATGTTATCTAATAATATTATTAGGATAATATGAATTATTGTTTGACGATGAAAAATCTTGTGTAATGTGATTATTAAAACAATGACAATATAAAATATCAACGCATGACAATTATTGAATCGATAAAATAAAACCTTTGAGCGATAATTCTTTGTAACCATTATTGAGTAGTGCCTTCTTACGTAAGAGTCGATAATTGGTGCAATACTGGTGTCTCTTCTGGATTCAACAACAGCGTATTATTCTTGTGTTTTAACCAACGGGTATTCAACGATTATAGCGGTAACAACTCTGTAGTTATTATTTTAAACAACTTATATTTGTCATTTTTCTTCCTCGATCGCTTTTCGTTATGGGGCCCACACGCCATTTTTGCCGTAAATACGAATATTCCCGACGATCGATCGAATATTCCACGACGAAGCGAATATTCCCAAACAATGATGAATATTTTATAACCACTTGCTTATTTTGAAATATTTGCGTATTTTACCCGTGTATATCACATTAATCACATCAACCCTTACTATTTCAAAATAATAATTAGAGGAAATTAAATTTCATTTATTAATTATTTGGGATCTTCTGACCTCCCTCTTATGAAATTTCGTCCTCGAAATTGGCGTACGATACACAGTGTTTGAAAAGATGAGGATACCTCGCTTTCATTTCCGTTTCCAACTCGGTCATTTCCTCTATAGCATGGTTTCTCCACAAGACTTTAACTTGTGGTATGACCTTCGTCGTGGGACATGCTCCTTCTATCCAAGATCTTGTGGTACTTTCCTCATACGTTAAGTCTTGGCTATCTCGTCGGTTCTAACTTCGATAACGTGATTCGGGTCTTTCACATATTCTGAAATGCGGATATATGAAACACATTATGAACACGAGACATACTTGGAGAGTAGCTTGAGTCTATAGGCTACATTTCCTACTCGGTCGAGAATTTGAAATGGACCGATAAATCGTGGATTGAGCTTTCCTCTCTTCCGAATCTTGTAACTCCCTTCCGTGGGGCAACACGCATGACAATACATGATCCCTATACTAAATTCCACATCCTTTCGATGAAGATCCGCATAACTCTTTTGTCGATCTTGTCTTGGTTTGTATCGTTGTCGAATCATTTGGATCTTTTCGGTGAGTCATACGTCTTAACTTCGGGTCCCAACAATGTTGCTTCACCCACCTCATCCCAACATATTGGAAGCGACACTTTTCGTCCATATAATGCTTGAATGGGGCCACACCTATACTTGCACGATAAGCTTTGTTGTTGTAGGAGAATTCCACCGATGGTAAATACTTATCCCAGCGCCCTTGAAGTACAGGACACGAGTCTTAATAAATCTTCAAGAGTTTGAATAGTCCTCTACGATTGTCCGTGGTTTGAGGATGGTATGCGAAGCGAATCTTAAATCCGTACCCATAGCTTTTTGCAAGCTAACCCAAAATCTTGAAGTGAATCTTGGGTCACGATCCGAAACTATGGATCTTGGCATGCCATGCAATCTCACAATCTCATTTACGTACATTTGAGCAAGGCGTTCGAGGAATAAGTCTCCGTATTGGCAAGAAATAAGCGAGACTTGGTTAATCTATCAACAATAACCCAAATAGCATTTATGCCTTGAGAAAGCAAGTGGGAAGTCCGTGCTTGAAATCCATGGTAATGTGTTCCCACTTCCATTTCGGAATCTCAAGTGGTTGCTGATGGTCCCTTAGGCACTTGATGCTCTGCCTTTACGTTGACAAGTTAAACATGTTGAGATAAACTTTGCAATCTCTCTCTTCATATTGTTCCACCAAAATGTATGTCGAAGATCACGATACATTTTAGTACTTCCGGATGGATTGCAAATGGTGTGTATTGTGTGCCTCCATCATAATCTTGTACTTCAATCGAGAATCGTTAGGAACACAAAGTGCAGGTGGACTCGAAGTATTCCTTCTTCATCAATTCTCGCTTAGGAATAGCTCCTTCTTGTACTTTCTTCTTCATATGCATCATTTCAAGATTCGGTGGCTTGAGCAACCTTAACTTTTCTATTAAAGTTGGCTCTGTCGTATATTTGACATCATCGCTTTTCGTTCTGCATATGATCTTCTACTCTCAGCGTCATTACCACGTTCGCTTTTCGGGATGGTATTGAATAGTGTGGTCGTAGTCTTTCAATAGCTCGAGCCAGCGTCATTGCTTAGCGTGTTAAGTTCTTTTTGAGTGAAGAAATATTTAAGGCTTTTATGGTGCGAATATATCTCCACTTTCTCTCCGTATAGATAGTGCCTCCGGATCTTTTAGCAAAGCATTGCTTTGCATGACTCTAGATCATGAGTAGGATAATTCCTCTCATATTCTTTAAGTTGTCGCGAGGCATAGGCTATGACTTTCCCGTTGCATGAGAACACATCTAACCCTTTTGCGAAGCATCATTTGTAGATAACAAATCCATCAAGAACCGGATGGTATTGTTAGAGCAGTCTTAGAAATAAGTCTCCTTTTAAGCTCTTGGAAACTCTTCTCGCACTCTTCGCTCCAAGCGAATTTTGTATCCTTAGAGTTAGATGAGTTAGCGGATAGCGATTCGAGAAAACCCTTCCACGAATCTCGATAATAATAACCGGTAAGCCCAAAAAAAAGCTCGTCTTGATCATGAGCTTGGTTGCTCCCAACTTTGTATTGCTTCAATCTTGGCCAGGGTCAGCGGATACTCCATGTTTTGACACCACATGCCCAAGAAATGCTACTTCCTCAAGCGAACTTCGCATTTCTTTAACTTGGCATAAAGCTTGTTTTCCACGAAGCCTTTGGAGTACCGACTTCAAATGGTGCTCATGATCTTCACGGCTTTTGGAATATATGAGGATGTCATCAATAAAAACAACAACAGGCCATGATCAAATACTCTTTGAATACTCGGTTCATCATATCCATGAAAGCCGCGGGAGCATTAGTCAATCAAGAAAGACATAACTAAAATTCATAATGCCGTCACCCAGAGTTTAAAAGCGGTCTTTGGAATATCCTCGGTTCTAATCTTGGTGATGATATCCGAGCGAAGATCGATTTTGAAAAGAATTGTGCTCCTTTGTTGGTCAAACAAGTCATCAATACGAGGTAGAGGATACCTATTCTTGATAGTGACATGGTTCGATTCCGATAGTCGATACAAAAGTCGCATACTCCGTCTTTCTTCTTTACAAATAAAGCAGGAGCACCCCGAGGAGATGTACTGGGGCAGAATGAAACCAATGTCCAACAACTCACTGTAGTTGGACCTTTAACTCTGAAGTTCAATAGGAGCCATTCGATATGGGGTTTTAGAAATGGGCTTTGTGCGGGTTCAAGGTCGATAAAGAATTCAACTTCACGTTACGGGGGTAGGCAAGGAAGTTCTTGAAATCGTCGGAAAGTTAATAACAACGGGAATATTATTCAATTTTGGCGTGTCTTTATTCAAATCCATAACATGGGCTAAGAAAGCTTGACATCAGTTTTTTAATAAGCGAATAGCTTTATGATTAGATATAGCGGTGATTGATTTTAATGGTTTAGTTGCTTGAATTGAACAACGAGGTTGTTTAGGAATATGAAAGCTAACAACCTTACGAAAACAATCAATTTTGGCATGATGAGTAGTTAACCAATCAATCCTAAAATCACATCAAAAGCAAGTATCTTTAAAGAGATAAGGTCAGCGGGTAAGATAAAGGGTGCCAACATGGATTAGACAAGATTTATAAGCGGTGGATGTGATGAAAGTTTCTCTAGCGGAGTTTCCACGAGATAGGTCAAAGTCTAATTTCTCTCGGTCAAGTTTAAGCGTTGAGCACAAGCGGGAGAGATAAATGAATGGGTATGCCGGTATCTAGTAAAGTATAAACTTCACAAGAATTTATAAATAGCTTACCGTGATCACCTCGTTTGGGTTCCTCGCATTTTGACCGATCACAACAAAGCGCTCTTCCGAGGCCGTTGACTTTGACTTTTTACAGGACGATCTTTTGAGTCAAGTCCCCATTGAACTAGGTTTCGCTACCGTGCGATCTCGGCGATATGTCCTTCCTTTCCACAATTATAGCATACACAGGCTGCTTTGTGGGCGGTTTGGTGATATGTCCCTCTTTTCGCATTTATAGCATATAATGGGTGGTCGTTCTCCTCCCTTGGAACCCGATTCTTTCTTTGCTTGTCGTCTTCACATAGTCGTTGTTGAATCTCCTCTTTTAAAATCTCCTCTGATTTCGCTTCTTCTATTTTCATGGCCATGATTACCACACGAGTGGTTACCATTTTTGTCGCGCCTTTTTCTTTCTCCTTTGATTATTGTTGTTTTGTTATTTCTTATCTCGGTATGATCTGATTGTGGTACCTCGGTTGGTAGTACTCGTTATCTCGCTCTAACAATTGAGCCACATTAACAACATCTGAATAGAGAAAATTTATGAGAGATGAGATCTTGGCGGCGTATCTTAGGGTTTCAAACCTCTCGAAACATCCGCGTCATCGTTCCTCATTCTCCACCAAATGAGGTGCTGAACACTGGATAACTCTGCAAAATTTAGCCTCGTCTTTGAGACCGTCATGTTGTTACTGCTCGGTCTAATAAACTCCACTTCCTTCATATAGCGAACACTTTCGAGGAAAGTATTTGTCATTAAATAGTTCTGAAAGCGTCTCCCAAGACATCTTTTGGCCTTGGTGGATGGAGTGCGCTTCTGAGACTCCCACCGATGAGTCACTGCCTCGCATACGGAACATAAAGGTGGCGAATGGAACCTTCATTCTCTGTGCATCCCAAGACATCGAATATCTTGGTAATTTGCTTGACCATGTTTTACGCCATGATCGGATCGGCTTTCCCTTAAGTCTGGTGGTCCTGACTCTTTGAGGCTTGCATTTGTGACAACTTGGTGAATTGCTATCATTTCCTCCTATGTTTTGAACACGAGTCTCCCTAAATGCGATTTTGCATGAGCTACAAAAAAGCTTCTAAATATCCCTCGTTCATCATCGCTTTCGGTGGTGTTGTTCACGGGAGGAACATTGCCCGACTGTTTGCGTTCTCCTCGTTGGTGAGTCTGAGCGTCTCCACGGTCTCATTTCCATTGTTAATATTCTCGATTCGACATTCTCAAATCTTGTCATAAAACAAGGGTTAATTAAGGAAATCAATATATCACATAATATCCTATATCTTGACCAACTATCAAATAAGCTTAGGTAGGACACTTTAGCGAAGGATTTACTCGTCTCTCCCCTCTAGTTCTATTCCCGATCTCTCTTGGAGATCATATCCTAGCTACGATACCAAGCTGTGACACCCCCAAAATAGGTCTACATCCCCCATTACGAGTTGTCGATACGATGCGAAACAACTACAACTTTATTATTACAATAGTAAAGCTGTGAGTTTAAATCTGAGATATTGCCATCTAGACAATATCCACATACAAATAAATCCTCATCATAATTATTGATACATTATTTTACAACAATGGTGAGGACTACTAAACAACTCTCCTAGAACTTTCATTCCATACCCAGGCTTCGTACTTGCTTTATATTCTCGCCTCACGAGAAGAAAAATGGAACAAAAAGGAAAAGGGTGAGCTCATTAGCCCGATAAAGAATATTATGACTAAGATAATATACAACAAAATTATCGTTAGTCTTTGACGAGGGAAAAATATAATAGAATACAATAGACAACAAGTTTTAAATCAATATTATGGTGAAATAATAATTCATTAGAAGAGTTAAGTAGAGAATGCAAACTACTATCTTACATGTATGAATTTTAAAGTTCATAAATCTATTTTATCCTGTAACATCAATCAATATATATACGGGATCAAATATTCATCCTTGCACTCTGGCCGAGGACATTCACCCGATTAGTCGTCATTTCATCTAAACACTGTTCATCTTTGCACTACTGGGCCAAAGATATTCATCAAAAATCATTCATCTTTGCCTCTACGGGCAAAGATATTCATCGAAATCATTCATCTTTGCACTCTTGGCCAAAGATATTCATCATAAATCATTCATCTTTGCACTTCTGGGCCAAAGATATTCAATAATATCATCATTTAAGGCGAGGATGATGAAAAATATTTTTAAAAAAAAGCGAATCCGGTGAATCAAAATATGTGAGGATTAAGGATTAAGGATTAGTACTTTGTTTTATCACGTCCAAAATACCTCAAAAATAATCATAGTGGCGTAAAATTCAAGAATGATCAAAACATGGATACAATCAAAGCTAGTATCCTGATAGATATTTTAGACGAAAAGAAAAATTTTCATTTTTCGATGAATAGTCTTAAATGATAAGTGAATAGTCTTAGTATCGTGAATAGTCTTAGTATCGTGAATAGTAACCGACACCAAAAGTTCCAAATTTGATAAAAACTTCAACCAATATTTGGCATAATGATATTGAAGAAATAATATCATTTTGAATAAAATAACATCCTTACCTCGAAAGATCGTACTTAGCTGGAATCTTTGGATATAGACTATATCTTGAACTTTCATAGTATAGCAATACTCAAAGTATACTCAAAATACTCACAAGAGAATCGCTCGATAATATAGAGAGAAAACTTGATTTACGGTGTGATTTTCAATTCTAACCTAAGCACTTTTATTTATAGGAAATTGCTTAGAACACGAAAGCGAGAAAATTTAATAAAATATTAATATTTATAAAAATATTATCGTATTCTTTGAAATCTGAATCTCGACCAATTCACACATGCCAACCTTCTAGAAGAAAATAAAAAAACGTTTTCTAATTTAAAATAATTTAAACTTCCAAAAATTAATTATTTGAGACTTGAACTTCAATAATTCACAATAAATAGCCCTTTTATCAGAAAATTTGAATCTCGCGAGTTTTTATAGGAAATCAATTCTCTACAACTTTGCGGAAGAAAGTTTTCTAAATTTCCCAACGAAATTGACCGAAATCCATAAGCGGGTGATTTTAGAAATTTATAATCAAATTTCGATCGATAAATGGGGTCCGCAGACATGTTTAACATGTTTTAAACATTTTTATTGCAACAAAAATACTCTTCTCTCCTCGTATACTCATATATCCCACATTCGTTGTAAAAATATCACCATTATTATATTATTAAAATATAATAATATATATTTAAATGAATTATTTTATCGAGAAAAGATAAAATTTCAATTTTCAACAATTGTCACATTAAAAATTTTCTCCATCTATATCCACATAAAATCAATATTTTCCTCATCATATGAATCAATAATTAATTATTCACAAATAATATTACGAGAATCACAATATTGTGACGAGGCGGTTCAGGAAGAGGGGCTTTCGATAAAATTTCTCCTTCTTGGTGCGCATGATTAGGTGACCAAACCTCTCCTTGAAGCAGAACTTTCTAGACATTGCCAATAATGTTATCTAATAATATTATTAGGATAATATGAATTATTGTTTCGACGATGAAAAAAAATCTTGTGTAATGACAATTATTAAAACAACGACAATATAAAATATCAACGCGACAATTATTGAATCAATAAAATAAAACCTTTGAGCGGTATTTTGTAACCATTATTGAGTAGTGCCTTCTTACGTAAAGTCGATAATTGGTGCAATACTGGTGTCTTCTGGATTCAACAGCGCGTATTCTTGTGTTTTAACCAAGGTATTCAACGATTATAGTGGTAACAACTTCTGTAGTTATTTTTAAACAACTTATATTTGTCATTTTCTTCCTCAATCGCTTTTTTTCGTTATGGGGCCCCACACATGGGCTTGCGAGTAAATGCGAATATTCCCAAGCGATCTGAATATTCCACGACGAAACGAATATTCCCAACAACAATGAATATTTTATAACCACTTGCTTATTTTGAAATATTTGCGTATTTTACCCGTAACTATCACATTAATCACATCAACCCTTACTATTTCAAAATAATAATTAGAGGAAATTAAATTTCATTTATTAATTATTTGGGATCTTAATTCCACCAATGTTAAATACTTATCCCAACCGCCCCTTGAAGTCTAGGACACGAGTCTTAATAAATCTTCAAGAGTTTGAATAGTCCTCTCGATTGTCCGTCTGGTTTGAGGATGGTATGCCGAATCGAATCTTAAATCCGTACTCCATAGCTTTTTGCAAGCTAACCCAAAATCTTGAAGTGAATCTTGGGTCACGATCCAAAACTATGGATCTTGGCATGCCATGCAATCTCACAATCTCATTTACGTACATTTGAGCAAGACGTTCAAGGAATAAGTCTCCGTATTGGCAAGAAATGAGCGAGACTTGGTTAATCTATCAACAATAACCCAAATAGCATTTATGCCTTGAGAAGCCGTGGGAAGTCCCGTAACGAAATCCATGGTGATGTGTTCCCACTTCTATTTCAGAATCTCAAGTGGTGCAATGGTCCCTTAGGCACTTGATGCTCTGCCTTTACACGTTGACAAGTTAAACATGTTGAGATAAACTTTGCAATCTCTCTCTTCATATTGTTCCACCAAAATGTATGTCGAAGATCACGATACATTTTAGTACTTCCCGGATGGATTGCAAATGGTGTATTGTGTGCCTCCATCATAATCTTGTACTTCAAATCATAATCGTTAGGAACACAAAGTCTGGAGTGGACTCGAAGTATTCCTTCTTCATCAATTCTCGCTTCCGGAATAGCTCCTTCTTGTACTTTCTTCTTCATATGCATCACTCAAGATTCGGTGGCTTGAGCAACCTTAACTTTTTCTATTAAAGTTGGCTCTGTCGTATATTTGACATCATCATCACTGCTCGTTCACGCATATGATCTTCTACTCAACGCGTCGTCATTTACCACGTTCGCTTTTCGAGGATGGTATTGAATAGTGTGGTCGTAGTCTTTCAATAGCTCGAGCCAACGTCATTTATGAGCATGTTAAAGTTTTTTGAGTGAAGAAATATTTAAGGCTTTTATGGTGCGAATATATCTCCACTTTCTCTCCATATAGATAGTGCCTCCGGATCTTTAAGCGAAACGATTGCCGCTAACTCTAGATCATGAGTAGGATAATTCCTCTCATATTCTTTAAGTTGTCATGAGGCATAGGCTATGACTTTCCCACGTTGCATGAGAACACATCCCAACCCTTTACCGAAGCATCATTGTAGATAACAAATCCATCCGAACCGGATGGTATTTTTAGAACAGTCTTGAAATAAGTCTCCTTTTAAGCTCTTGGAAACTCTTCGCGCACTCTTCGCTCAAAGCGAATTTTGTATCCTTCCGAGTTAGATGAGTTAGCAGATAGCGATTCGAGAAAACCCTTCCACGAATCTCGATAATAACAATTTAAGCCCAAAAGCTACGACTTGATCCACCGAGCTTCTATTGCTTCCAACTTTGTATTACTTCAATCTTCGGGTCACAGATACTCCATGTTTTGACACCACATGCCCAAGAAATGCTACTTCCTCAAGCCCGAACTCGCATTTCTTTAACTTGGCATAAAGCTTGTTTTCACGAAGCCTTTGGAGTACCAAATTCAAATGGTGCTCATGATCTTCACGGCTTTTGAATATATGAGGATGTCATCAATAAAGACAACAACGAATCGATCCAAATACTCTTTGAATACTCGGTTCATCATATCCATGAAAGCCGCGGAGCATTAGTCAATCGAAAGACATAACTAAGAATTCATAATGCATCTGAGGAGTTCTAAAAGCGGTCTTTGGAATATCCTCGGTTCTAATCTTCATTGATGATATCCGAGCGAAGATCGATTTTGAAAAGAATTGTGCTCCTTGCATTTGGTCAAACAAGTCATCAATCGAGGTAGAGGATACCTATTCTTGATAGTGACATGGTTCAATTCCGATAGTCAATACAAAGTCGCATACTCCGTCTTTCTTCTTTACAAATAAAAGCAGGAAAGCACCCCACGGAGATGTACTAGGACGAATGAAACCAATGTCAACAACTCTCGTAGTTGGACTTTTAACTCTGAAGTTCAATAGAGCCATTCGATATGGGTTTTAGAAATGGGCTTTGTACTGCGGGTTCAAGGTCGATAAAGAATTCAACTTCACGTTCGGGGGTGAGGCAAGGAAGTTCTTCAGAAATACGTCGGGAAAGTTAATAACAACGAGGAATATTATTCAATTTTGACGTGTCTTTATTCAAATCCATAACATGGGCTAAGAAAGCTTGACATCCGTTTTTTAATAAGCGAATAGCTTTATGATTAGATATGATGATGATTGATTTTAATGGTTTAGTTGCTTGAATTGAACAACGGGTTGTTTAGGAATATGAAAGCTAACAACCTTACGAAAACAATCAATTTTGGCATGATGAGTAGTTAACCAATCAATCCCTAAAATCACATCAAAAGCAAGTATCTTTAAAGAGATAAGGTCAACGGTAAGATAAGAGGTGCCAACATGGATTAGACAAGATTTATAAGCGGTGGATGTGATGAACGTTTCTCAACGGAGTTTCCACGAGATAGGTCAAAGTCTAATTTCTCCGAGTCAAGTTTAAGCGTTGAGCACAAGCAGGAGAGATAAATGAATGGGTATGCACCTAGATCTAGTAAAGTATAAACTTCACAAGAATTTATAAATAGCTTACCCGTGATCACCTCGTTTGGGTTCTCGCATTTTGACCGATCACAACAAACGCTTCTTCCGAGAACCGTTGACTTTGACTTTTCTGGGACAGTCTTTTGAGTCACCGTCCCCGCTGAACTAGGTTTCGCTACCGTGCAATCTCGAGCGATATGTCCTTCCTTTCCACAATTATAACATACCTGGAACTATTGTGGGCAGTTTGGACTGATATGTCCCTCTTTCCCGCATTTATAGCATATGACCGGTGGTCGTTCTCCTCCCTTAGAACCAGTTGCTGCTGGCACTGTCGTCTTCACATGGTCGTTGTTGAATCTCCTCTTTTTAAAATCTCCTCCTGACTCGTTTCTTCTATTTTCATGGCCATGATTACCACCAGAGTGGTTACCATTTTTGTCCGCCTTTTTCTTTCTCCACTGGTTATTGTTGTTTTGTTGACTGCTATCTCCGGTATGATCCTGATTGTGGTACCTCGGTTGACCGTACTCGTTATCTCGCTCTAACAATTGAGCCTGTTAACAACATCTGAATAGAGAGAAAATTTATGAGAGATGAGATACTGACGTATGCCGGGTTTCAAACCTCTCAGAAACATCCGCGTCATACGTTCCTCATTCTCCACCAAATGAGGTGTGAAAACACGATAACTCGCAAATTTCGCCTTGATCTTTGAGACAATCGCCATGTTGTTCTCGCTCGATCTAATAAACTCCACTTCCTTCATATACGACGAACACTTTCGGGAAAGTATTTGTCATTAAATAGTTTCAAACGTCTCCCAAGACATCTTTGCCGAAGCGCGTATTTGGATGGGTACGCTTCATGACTCCCACCAATGAATCTGGGCCGCCACGGAACATAAAGGTGGCGAATGGAACCTCTCGTTTCTCTGTGCATCCCAAGACATCGAATATCTTGGTAATTTGCTTGACCCATATTTCGCCATGATCGGATCCGGCTTTTCCTTAAATTTGGTGGTCCCAACTCTTTGAATCGCTTGCTGGTTTGTGTGACAACCCGTGAATTGCTATCATTTCCTCCTATGTTTTGAACACGAGTCTCCTCAAATCTCGATTTTTTGCATGAGCTGCAAAAAAGCTTCTAAATATCCCCTCGTTCATCATCCTTTCGATGGTGTTGTTTACGGGGAGGAATATTGCCCATTTGTTGACGTTCTCCTCGTTGGTGAGTCTGAGGCGTCTCCACGGTCTCATTTCCATTGTTAATATTCTCAATCGACATTCTCAAATCATCGCCATAAAACAAGGGTTAATTAAGGAAATCAATATATCACATAATATCCCTATATCTTGACCAACTATCAAATAAGCTTAGGTAGGACACCTTAAATGAAGGATTTACTCTCTCTCCCTCCTAGTTCTATTCCCCGATCTCCGCCATGGAGATCATATCCCTAAGCTCGATACCAACCGTGACACCCCCAAAATAGGTCTACATCCCCCATTACGAGTTGTCAATACTGCAGTGTAAACAACTACAACTTTATTATTACAATAGTAAAGCGTGAGTATAAATCTGAGATATTGCCATCTAGACAATATCCACATACAAATAAATCCTCATCATAATTATTGATACATTATTTTACAACAATGGTGAGGACTACTAAACAACTCTCCCTAGAACTTTCATTCCATACCCCACTCGCATTTTGCTATATTCTCGCCTCACGAGAAGAAAAATGGAACAAAAAGGAAAAGGTGAGCTCACTAAATTTCAAAGATAAAGAATATTATGACTAAGATAATATACAACAAAATTATCGTTAGTCTTCAACAGGAAAAATATAATAGAATACAATAGACAACAAGTTTTAAATCAATATTCGCAGATGAAATAATAATTCATTAGAAGAGTTAAGTAGAGAATGCAAACTACTATCTTCTATGTATGAATTTTAAAGTTCACCGTCTATTTTTATCCTCGTAACATCAATCAATATATCTCGGGATCAAATATTCATCCTTACACTACTGTGCCAAGGACATTCACCCGATTGGTCATGTTCATCTAAACACTGTTCATCTTTGCACTTCACGGCCAAAGATATTCATCAAAATCATTCATCTTTTGCACTACGGCCAAAGATATTCATCGAAATCATTCATCTTGCACCATCTTGGCCAAAGATATTCATCATAAATCATTCATCTTTTGCACCAGGTGCCAAAGATATTCAATAATATCATCATTTAAGACCGAGGATGATGAAAAATATTTTTAAAAAAAGCGAATCCGGTGAATCAAAATGCGAGGATTAAGGATTAAGGATTCGTACTTTTGTTTTATCCACGCCCAAAAATACCTCAAAAATAATCATAGTGGCGTAAAATTCAAGAATGATCAAAACATGGATACAATCAAAGCTAGTATCCACAATAGATATTTTGGACTTAAAAGAAAAATTTTCATTTTTCGATGAATAGCCACAGATTCGTGAATAAGGTCAGATATCGTGAATAAGGCCTTATATCGTGAATAAGTAACCGACACCAAAAGTTCCAAATTTGATAAAACTTCCAACCAATATTTCGGCATAATGATATTGAAGAAATAATATCATTTTCGAATAAAATAACATCCCTTACCTCGAAAGATCAAGATTTAACCTGGAATATTGGATATAGACTATATCTTGAACTTTCATAGTATAGCAATACTCAAAGTATACTCAAAATACTCACAAGAATACGCTCGATAATATAGAGAGAAAACTTGGTTTTCGGTGTGATTTTCAATTCTAACCCAAGACCTATTTATAGGAAATCGCTTAACACCAAAAGCAGAAAATTTAATAAAATATTAATATTTATAAAAATATTATACGTATTCTTTGAAATCTGAATCTCAAAGAATTCACACATGCCAACCTTCTAGAAGAAAAAAAAAAAAACGTTTTTCTAATTTAAAATAATTTAAACTTCCAAAAATTAATTATTTGAGCTTTGAACTTCAATAATTCACAATAAATAGCCCTTTTATCGAAAAAAAAATTGAATCTCGGCTTTTATAGGAAATCCAATTTCTACAACTTTGCGAGAAGAAAGTTTTTCTAAATTCCCAAATGTAAATTGGACCGAAATCCATAAGCGGGTGATTTTAGAGGCTATAATCAAATTTCGACTAATAAATGGGGTCCACCGACATGTTTAACATGTTTTAAACATTTATTGCAACAAAAAATACTCTTCCTCCTCAGATACTCATATATCCCACATTCGTTGTAAAAATATCATCATTATTATATTATTAAAATATAATAATATATATTTAAATGAATTATTTTATCGAAAAAGATAAAATTTCAATTTTCAACAATTGTCACATTAAAAATTTTCTCCATCTATATCCACATAAAATCAATATTTTCCTCATCATATGAATCAATAATTAATTATTCACAAATAATATTGAGAATCACAATATTGACAAACTGAGGCGGTTCTCAGAGAAAGAGGGCTTCCAATAAGAATTTCTCTCTTCTTTGGTAGCGCAATTAGGTGACCAAACCTCTCCTTAGACAAAACTTTCTAGACATTGCCAATAATGTTATCTAATAATATTATTAGGATAATATGAATTATTGTTTCGACAATGAAAAAATTGTGTAATGACAATTATTAAAAAACAATGAATATAAAATATCAACGCAAAGAATTATTGAATCAATAAAATAAAACAACGAAGCAGTAATTATCGTAACCATTATTGAGTAAAGCCTTCTTACGTAAGAGTCAATAATTGGTGCAATCTGTGTGCTACCGATTCAACAACGCAGACATCTTGTGTTTTAACCAAGGGTATTCCAACAAAGATGTAATCGGTAATAACTACGCCGTTATTTTTAAACAACTTATATTTGTCATTTTCTTCCTCCAATCGCTTTTTCGTTATAGGGGCCCACACATGGTCGCTGCTGCCGTCATTACGAATATTCCCCGACAAAGACGAATATTCCACGACCAAACGAATATTCCCAACAATGATGAATATTTTATAACCACTTGCTTATTTTGAAATATTTGCGTATTTTACCCGTAACTATCCACATTAATCACATCAACCCTTACTATTTCAAAATAATAATTAGAGGAAATTAAATTTCATTTATTAATTATTTGGGATCTTACATTAAACATGTCGGTGGACCCCATTTATTGACTGAAATTTGATTATAGCCTCTAAAATCACCCGTTTATGGATTTCGGTCAATTTTTATTTGGAATTTAGAAAAACTTTCTTTTGCAAAGTTGTAGAGAATTGAATTTCCTATAAAAACTCGCGAGATTCAAATTTTCTGACAAAAGGGCTATTTATTGTGAATTATTGAAGTTCCGAAGCTACGAAATAATTAATTTTTGGAAGTTTAAATTATTTTAAATTAGAAAAACGTTTTTTTATTACTTTTTCTAGAAGGTGGCATGTGGTTATTGAACTGAAATCAGATTTCAAGTGTGCGTAGAAGATTTATTATATATATTATTATTATATTAAATTTTCGCTTTTGGTGTTCTAATTTATTTCTATAAATAGGTGCTTAGGTTAGAATTGAAGATTACACCGTAAACTCAAGTTTTTCTCTCTATATTATCGAGCGTATTCTTGTGAGTATTTTGAGTATACTTTGAGTATTGCTATATCTGGTGAAAGTTCAAGTCATAATTTTTATCAGGTGTTTCAACTGTAAGTACTATCTTTCGAGGTAAGGATATTATTTTTTTAATGATATTATTTATTCTAATATCATTATGTCAAGTATTTATGTGAACTTTTAATCAAATTTGGAACTTTTAGTGTTTGGGGTTACTTATTCACGATACTCAAGACTATTCACGATACTGAGACTATTCACGAATCTAAGACTATTCATCTAAAAATGAAAATTTTCCTTTTCGTCTAAAATATCTATGTGGATACTAGCTTTGATTGTATCCATATTTTGATCATTCTTGAATTTTACTCTACTACGATTACTTATGAAGTATTTTTGAACTTGGATTGTTTAAAATATCTAATCCTTAATATTTGTTCTTTTGTTTCAATCGGATTCGTTTCCTTTAAAAATATTTTTCATCATCCTCGGTCTTAAATGATGATATTATTGAATATCTTTGGCCCGTATTGCAAAGATGAATGATTTCGATGAATATCTTTGGCCCGTAGTGCAAAGATGAACAGTGTTTAGATGAACATGACTAATGATGAATATCCTCGCCTATAGTGCAAGGATGAATATATGATTCAAGAGGTGCATTGATTGATGTTCTGAGAGATAAAAATATTGATGATGGATCGTTAAATTCATAGATATTAGTAGATTTCATCTTCTACGTAACTCTTCTATGAATTAATATTTTCCATTATAGTATTGATTTAAAACTTGTTATCTATTGTATTCTATTAAATTTTTCCTGTTGAAGACTAACAATAATTTGTTCTCAGTATTATCTTAGTCATAATATTCTTTCTTTGGGCTAGTTGAGCTCACCCTTTTTCCTTTTTGTTCCATTTTTCTTCCGAGGAGGCGAGAATGTGGCGAGTATTTAGTGGGGTATGGAATGATGGTTTTAGAGAATTGTTTAGTAGTCCTCACCATTTTTGTAAAATAATGTATCAATAATTATGATGAGGATTTATTTGTATGTGAATATTGTTTAGATGGCAATATCTCGTATTTAAACTCACAGCTTTATTGTTGTAATAATAAAGTCAGTAGTTATTTTCATCTGTATTGACAACTCAGAATGGGTGATGTATACCTATTTTGGGGTGTCACACGCGTGGCGTGACCCCCCCAAACAAAAAATACCTCAAACCCATCAAACCACACTCCAACATTGCCCTCACTCTCTTATTATAAGAAATTTAAAATAAAAGAGTATAAATAATATAACAGTTAATTCAGCAAGTCATATACGTACTTTACCACAAAAGACAAATTGCTAACTCAAAACGTAACTGACAAAACCCCCAACTTCATCATTACATCGTAAATGAGAAAATGTGCCCTTGTCACACGCACGATACTTCATCCCTTTAAACCTCCTACTCAAGTATCTAGACCATCACTTCTCATCTACACATTTAAAAATAATACTTTGCAGAGAGCATAAACACCATCTCCCATTGATACTCTGCCTAGGGGTGTTCAAAACAACTGGTTTTTTCAGTTTTTCAGTTTTCCGGACCGAACCAAATTGATTCGATATAAAAAAAATAAAGTCAGGTTGATACAAAAAAATCGGTATATACCGGTTTTTGATCACGATTTCAGTCGACGTTTTATGGTTCGATTTTATCGAACAGGATAAGATATATCTGGGTTTTTTTTTTATTAATAATAATAATAATAATAAAATAATGATTATAATAATAAAAATAATATTAATATTAATAAAAATAATAATACTATTAATAAAGGTAATAATAATAATAATAAAATAATAAAAATAATAATAAAATAATAATTAAAATAATTAAAATAATAAAATAAAAATAATAATAATATTAATATTAATTTTGGTAAAATCTGCAGATCTTAACCCAGATCACGGCTTGGTATATCGGCTAGGATTCCTAAGATCTAGATTCGGTTCATGAAATTAGCCTCTTATCAGATTATTGAGTTCGGGTAGGTTTTAGGATTCGATTTTCTACCGATGAACACCCTAACTCGCCCATCTCACAAATTATAGTGTTTACTTCTACCGCCAGAAATCCTCCCTTCACCATGTCCGGTGAACATCCCGTCAATCCTACATCATCCATCGACCAAACCCTCGTCGCTACCACTTTAACTACTCAAATAACTTCATTCACCACATAATCAATCGAGATGACATCATCCACTAACGTCGATAAACAGAAATAACCCGCCTAACCTACGAAAAAATAATGACTTTTATCGATGATATCATCCCCCTCCTTGTAACTCAGTCCACCGTCAGCACCGTTGTTGACTCCACCCTTCAAACCTCTTTCACACCTATAACTGAAGACCCCCTATCTTCTAAGACGAGTGAGGCCGAAGCCAGAGAGATAGGCATTCGGGAACACTACAAGTCCGACAAATCCTACGCTCATATCAACATCAAATCCTCTGTATCTGAATGCCTTCTCCCCAATACCAGATCCCAAATCAGTACGAACTTTTGCCTCCAATTTTATTAAAGATAATGTATTGGTGCCCGAAGGATGAATGGGTCGTTGTTCCTATATATGCCTTGAGGTACGAAGTAAGATTTTCTCTCCATGAATTTATCTCCTCATTTTAAGTTTTGTTAGGATTGGGTTCCCACAAATGGTGCCAAACTCCTATATTCATTTAATATGATTCATAACCTTATGTCAAGACTGCGAAGTTGAACCCTCCCTAGACTTCTTTTTCGCCATATTCACCCTAGGTCGCTCGAAGGAATGGGGATATCTCTAGTTAAACAATCAACCTAGAAAACGTGATAGATGTAATCATGTAAACCCCCTGCAGCAATTTTTTCCAAATTACCAAACAACGAACTTTAAACATGCGCAACAAACAAACTAACACACCAAAAAGTTTGACGATCGGAGCCGTCGGGAGATTGCTCTAGTGTGAGAATAAGTACAAGCCAGAAATGTAACAATTGAAACTGTTTTAGCGTATAAGAGTAAATTATGTGTGTACCTTGAACTTGGATCATTGTTGTATTTATAACTTGATCGCATCGCCTCAATTCATCACACTCCTTCCGGAATTGAAATAAGAGTCCTATGTAGAGGTTCCTTATAAATACAAGTCTCATACCTGAATAGGATTTGACTTCTTTAAAAATAGAAAATCAAATAAAATAAGGGATCACAAGTTAATTTGAACTTCAACTTCAATCCATGAATATAGTCGTCGAGCCACTTGGCGTGAGCCCCGAATCCATGAGACCCATCAAGCTACACTCCAACAGTAGGTATGTAATAAAGGGTGTGGGATGGTTGGAAATTGGAATCAAGCTATTGGAAGGCCTTCTTTTTTTGTGTCAATGTGGCGGAACAAGCTAAGTTTCCATGTGAGATGTGAAGTTCGAAAGTAAAGATAGATTAGATACTTCTCCCTTTTCGAAATTCCATCCAATCGTCCTTTCCTTTTCACTATCACAATTCACACACTAACGTGAAGAGACTAAACTCTTTTCTTTTAGTAACCGACGACGTACGTTCTCTTTTTCTTCTCTCATTTAAGGTGGTAGAGTTCTCTTTAGAATATGTCAAACGTAAAATGAGAATGTATCAAGTGTTTGATTCGCCAAAGTGGTCGGTCCCTTGAAGTGAAAAGTACCTTATCAGCCTGCCCTCCATTAATACTCTTCCCAGCATATTATTGCTACTACGTTTTTTGTTTCTTTCCTTCCTATGCACCTTGAATACAAGTATTATTAGACAAACCAACCTTGAACTGAAATTTTGCCTATACATTCGTCTAATTCCATAATGAGGGACTGTAAGGAACCCCTCTCAGAATCCAACAACCCCCTTAAGTTATAGGGGCATAGTTATACTAAAAGCAGCACAAGTTCAATGACCATTCATCACGTTTTTTTAAATTAGCAACAAAACCTTCAGGCTGCCCCTCAATAGTTATCGGACAATGTTTAGGATCAAAGTTTTTTTTTCTTAAAATTGTCTCAAAGTAAATGTCATTCTCTCTTATAATTAGTTGTGACAATAAATATTATTAAAAAATTCAATATCACATTATTTAAGATCCAATTAAAAATTACACAAGCCTATAATGCTGCTTTCCCGCCCTTTCCATAACTTTGAAGGCAATCACTTCCCGCCCTTTCCATAACTGTCTCGAAGCGTGACAGTTCGGTTGAAAACCAGCTTTTCAGTGGTTGAATCCTTATCAACTGTAAAATAACCTACAGTAGCGTAACATTATAAACAGAATTAACTATTAACGTTATGCATAATAATCCATTCTATCAAATATAAGAATATTGAATTGGCAGAGATGAAAAGGAAGCTTGATAAAGGAAACCACATATGTCAAAAGATAATTATATTACAGTAACATGAAGACAAGACCTCAACTTTTTCGAGTTA
This sequence comes from Panax ginseng, assembly GCA_020205605.1. NCBI lineage: Eukaryota > Viridiplantae > Streptophyta > Magnoliopsida > Apiales > Araliaceae > Panax > Panax ginseng. Next base: position 5,910,254 of record CM035127.1, read on the forward strand.
TTCAAGTGCATACAAGTTGAATTTGGATAACTGCAGTAATAACAGGATTTAGAGTTTACAAAGAACACGTTAATCTCGTACCTTTAACCAAACAAGCTATGCTAAAATTTTGAATCCTTCTACCTGCTAAAACCGGCCAAACTTTGTTTTCTTTTTTACCAAGCTAAATAATGACTCAACATACTTCATAAGACTGAGTTTCTAATACATGGTTTTAACAATTTCAGTGCATCATAATACATCCTGAGTTTATGAATTAATTTTTCTTTGAATCCTAAAGAGTTAAAAATTGCAGAATATCATAGAAAGATATTAGGCAAACCATACTAATCCTTATAGACAGGCTACATCTATGATATAGAAATGTGCCTATCTCAGTATCTCTACGCATTTGAGTTTCACAAAATTAACAACTTTGGGGTTCTTAATTTTACCTAGCCTTTCGAACTGAAAGCTGTCTCCAACTGCAGCATTTCGAAGCGTAGGTACAGCATATGCACATGGCATCACTACTTTAGATTGCGTATTCAAATCACCAAGCCAGTCATCAAGCTCAGCAGGATTCTGGAGGCAATGACAGAAACTGTCAGATAAATTTTGCAATTTAGTAATGGACTCCAGAGAGGAACAATCATCACCAACCTCAGAAAGAAACAATTTGTCAAACAATCTGACTTCCACCTTAAGTGGCTCAACTCCAGGTGAAGGTTCTGCGATCCAGTGCAGAACCCCCTGCGCATAATAGGAAAAAAAATAACAGAATTTTTTTTTGTAAATTTTTAACAAGGATTTTTTACAACCATGAAAAGATGAAACCATTCACATCTAACAAAAAGCTAATCTTAGTGTGGCCAGACCTTTGGCTTTGTCTTCTTTGAAGGATCATACTCTGCACGAATCTCAAGGACAGTCTCTTTATCCTCATCAAGTACTACTTCAGTGCACTTTATAGGAAATGCATACCTGTATGCAAAAAAACAACTTTATAGTGTTGAAACCTATATCTGAAGTTGGTTAAGCACATATATTAAGATTAGAATGTGGACCTGAGTAGGACAGTTTTTCCAGGAGCAAGCCCATAGTAATCCTTAGAATCTTTAATTCGAAAATCAGTGTGCTCAATGTACACAACATTGGAAAAAGGAACCTAAAGTGATCATATAAAGTTAAGCAGTGAAATAGATTCAACATACTCCCTACGTTCCATATTATTTGATCATTGCTGAATTTTTAAAGTTAACTTGAGAGATTTTTAAACTCAAAATTGACGTAGATTCTTTCAAGTTTAATCAATACAATGATGAATTTGTAAACTATCTACAAAGTACTACTCATTGCAAGTTCTATTGTATCATAATTTTTAATGAGTCATCTCAATTTTAAGTTTGAAAATATCTCAAATTGACTTTCAAAAGTCAATAATGATCATATAATTCGGAATTGAAGGAGTATAATTTAATATCATTCAGGAATTTATTTTATTATTTTTGATACGTATCTTAAAGGAAAATATATTACAGTGACTTTAGCTTATAGTTGCTTGCTCACCTTGTAAAAGGAAGATTGGTCATCTGTTTGAGCATCAGGCCATTTCTTTGCATCAAGATCCATTGTTGAACCCGCTTCCAGATTGGTGATAACCACCTGAATGGGGGAAAATCATTGAAAAACCGAAAATTTGTTGACATACCACAGTAAAATTAACTATTAAACAAAAGCTCAAAACATATAATTCAAACAAGATTCTGACCTTAAGTGGATTTATCACAACCATTTTGCGAGGTGCTGATTTGTTTAGCTCTTCCCTTATGTGGTACTCAAGGCGGTCCAAACGTATCATACTAGAGTCACTGCAAGCACATATATCATTACTACAATCACGATAAACAGGAAAATTACATTGCTATGCATGCCTAAATATTGCAAGCAAAAATCAACCTTCGAGTTATTCCGATCCCTCGAACAAAAGCATTTATTGAAGTAGAGGTAACCCCTCGACGTCGTAATCCAGCTAAAGTCATCAAACGAGGATCATCCCAACCATCAACCCACTTTTCTGTCACAAGACGGTTCAACTGAAACAACATAACATGGTCCAACATGAGTATGAATGAATGCACAAGAAAATAATTCAGAAACATTTAATATTAAATTGGAATATTCAGTAGCTGAACTTACCTTGCGTTTTGACATCACTGTATTGGTAATATTCAAGCGTGAGTACTCCCATACAAAAGGTTGGTAAAGGCTAAGTGCATCCAATAACCAATAATATGAAGCACGGCGTGTCTCAAATTCAAGTGTACAGAGCTGCATTAAACACATGTATCTTTAAATTGACAGAATGATAAGGATGGCAGAAGCTTTAAAATCACTTGCCTCCCTGAGGAAGAAAGAGGCAAAAGAAAACTGGCACTACAGACATGACCATTTCAGCACCAATGCAGCTGAAATATACACATACAAAGTATAATTTATCTATCAAATATAATCTGATTTCACCTAACATCTTGAATTACACAAACATACAAGTAAATAAGAATATTAAATCATGGAGATTCCTCTGCATACAGATATACATGTTCAAACATAATTTTCTTCAAAAGATAAAATACATGCCGAGACATATAAACATAGTGCGCATAAGACGATTTCTTAAATTGATACTGAAAGTGTTCTACAAATTATACCCAGAGAGTATAACATACCGAATGTGTGATATTTTCAAGAGAATCAACAATGCAGTGAGCATAGTCATAACTTGGGTAGATACACCACTTATCACCTGCATGTGGATGAGGAGTAAACTGGACAACAGAAAAATCACCAAAAAATAAGTAATTCCTTCAGTTTCAACAAATAAAAATGTCCAAGGGGGGTTTAACTTGCCTTGATACGATATGCAATGAGGTCATACATATTGAAGTTGTCACTTTGCATGTCTTGTTTCATTCTAAGAGTAGCTTTCCCTTCTTCAATCATGCCTCGTTTCATTTCATCAAACAGTTTCAGCGATTCTGTAATTGGTCTGTCTCTCCAAGGGCTGTTCATCTTTTTTTCCCTGTACTCTTTTATATCTCCAGGTGTCTATATCAGATAGCAAGTAAAATGTTAAAGTGTTGAATACCATTAATGTATAGTAAATGAACTAAAGCAATCCAAAATCTTCAAAAATTGTAAATCATTTTCAGTGGCGTAGAACTAAATGTATACTATAGCTCAAGAACCAGACATGCAATTACCACCATTAACCATTCCATTAGTCCATAAGGGAACAGCTGAAGAAAAGATGGCACTAACAAATTACTTTTGTTAAGTATATGATGATAACAAGTTAACAATAAAAAAGATCTGAAAGGATAAAAGTTTAATGCTCATATTACTCATGACTAAGATCTTCAGGCAATAAATGCTATATATAAATGCCAATAAGCGACCTGGTGATCAACATAAGCATGGCCTTTTCGTATCAGCTCCACAGCTAGATCATAAAGATCTTGAAAGTAATCACTGGTGTATGTGATCTGCAAAATTCCAACAAGTATCAGATGCTGCCAAGGCACAGAAACCACCTTTAATGAAAACCCAAAATTGTACCTTAAACGGTACCCAGCCCATCCACTGTACAATTTCTTCAATATGATCAATATATTCTTTCTTCTCAGCTTCAGGGTTAGTATCATCATACCTAACAGTTCCATATATCAGCATTAAGTTTATCAAGAGCATTAGAAAACTCTGCATCTTTCTTTAGTGAAAAATGAATCCAAACTTGTGCATAGTCTTCATTTTGAAAAAGAAAAGGAAAAATTGGAACTCTGCACGCTTCCGTTGCAGATTCTAAGTCATATGAAGATTATAAAGATCACCACATCGCATAAATATAATCAGATAGACCATAACGAACATTTTATTTTATTTAACTCAACAACATCTTCTATCCCAAACTAGTTGGGGTAGCAAACAATTATTTTATTACAACATAAAAAGCAAAGAAATCAATTGATTAAATTATCATTAATTCTAAATACAATAAAGAAAAATATACATATAAAGAAAGTAAGTTCTCATCACCAAGAACATATAAGCGACTCCTATGTTGAATTTATATGGACTCGGTTAAACAAATCTGGTTTTGCCATATCATTTGTCCAGAAACTACTTTTCGTTTTACATGAATCCCATTCTCTGTCAAGCTTCAAAACTTTAGTAAATCAAATATTTTTTTGAAGTAGTCTGGCATACAACGTAACACTTGCACAATTCTGTTTACTATAGTCATTCTGGAAAGTTATATATAAAAAATGGAGAATAAAATAAAATAAAAAGTTTCACTAGTATAATTGGTTACATTCAAGTGAGGACAAAATTACCAAGTAAATAAACAGCTTTCTTACGTCAAACAACAACAAGCCCAAGAGTAGTAACTAATGAACTGCAACAGTATCATCAATTTAATGCCAAAAGAGTAACTAATTCATAGAAAAGTAACTCTTATAGGCAAATATAATTCTTAAGGACATGCCAGTTCTAAATGCATGCTAAATCACATAAGGAAAATATTATAGGCCACACATATACAGTATTTGAAAATACAAATAACAAATCATTTTTTTTCTTAATTTCAAAGGAAGTACATTTTGCAAGAAGGCCAACGCCAGACACCTAGAAAACAAACTTTAAAAACATAACAGAATAGTAATATATATATATATATATATATATATATATATATATATATATATCAGTATTCTATGATAGAAATCACACCTTAGGTAGCAGCCTCCACCTCTTTCTTTTGCCAGACCAAAGTCAACAAACATAGCCTGGAAATTTGTTTATTAGATGACAGCAAGGGCTAGAAATCTTAAGCTCCAAAAGGTCAAAAACAGATAGGCTAGAAGAAAAAAGAATAAAAGAGAGAAATCTTTGAAAGGAAAGAGAGAGATAACAGCACTTCATTATAATCATGATTACCTTGGCATGACCTATATGCAGGTAACCATTTGGTTCTGGTGGAAAGCGCGTTAAAATTTTTCCACCTGTTGCCTTCAAATGCTTTGCAAGTATTTCCTTTGAATTGCATGCTCTGAGCACAGGCCGGTCGCTGAAAAAAACTTCAGTATGCACCTAGGGATAGAGAGAGATAGTTACACTTTCCAAAATACAAGTACACATAGCAGGTGGATATAGTTGATGGAGTTACTCAACATAAAAGAAATAATGTACTTGGGAATAGAAAGATAGTCATAAAGTCCAACACACATACAAATAGCAAGTAAACATACATTTGGGGGAATTAGAGTCAGCATAAGAAAGTACTCCTAAATACAAAATCTAGGACCTTGATGTGATTAGGCACATAATAGTGATTAACATACAAAATTCCTGCATTCATAAGTGAATAACTAGCCTATCAATATCATTTGCAAAAACACAGGTCCCCAGTAACACAGTCACAACTTACAAGAACATTATTCTTTTCATGTCCCCATTTAGAAAGTAAAAATGGGTAACATCACCATGATAGACACCCAAAAAATCGGAAGGAAAAAAAAAAAGGAAAGACGCAACATACATCTACCATTCAAAGTGTTAACATGGTCTATTCATGCATTTTGTCACTTTCACTATAATACTTTTCAAGTCTCATGTAGATGGATCGAAGTTAAAGTTAAAAACTCAAAGTGTAAGAGGTTCTGAAGCAGTTGGGTACCTTAAAATTTTCCTCAGGTTGAGGGAATATTGCATATGGGTTGAGTTCTTCTTCTGATGATTTTAGCACAGCAGTATCTTCAACAGTATTTTTCTCCTACATTAAATGCAAATAAATACTTGTGCACGTATTTCAACTCTGCTTATAAGTAGCATAGGCAGACAGCATTCAAAGAATGCAGCCATGCTCACCTCTACTTTGACAGGCTTTTCTTTCTTCTTTTTAACAGGCTTCTCGTTATCTGCAGCAGTCCTTTCACCAAGTAATGCATATAATTTTGCATCTATGAGTTGCTGTTACAAAAAGAAACACCAGAGCAAATTGTTTGAATGCCTAGTTCGTATTCGAGGTAAGTATAGCGTATAAGAGGGCCAAAATCAATGATTAGGACAGCGCCCATAATTGCAGGACTTATGTGCCCCTTGAGGGAGGGGGTGAGAAAAGTGTAATCGCTACCTTAACAATCTTTGGATCCGCCCATGGCTGCCTCTTCCGAACATGACCAAAAATTTCGCCAACTAGACAAAAAGTAATTGCAAAGGTATAATGTTGCTCTAAAAGCATAGACATCCAAGGCTGTAGGAAAAACTAGACTATGCACCATCATGATGTATAACAGCCAAGTTACTAGAATAAGCAGGTTGCTAATAACGTATTCAGGTGAAGGAATGTCACCGTGAATGAAGATTTTTTAGGTAAAACTGAAAATAAGAATGCCATCCAAATGATGATATTATATATATCAAGAATCTAAATCTCCTAACCAACAAAAGGAAGGATGACAGTTTCTATATTATGCCTGGGAAAGTATGGAAAAAATAATCTATAAAAAATGAGGAAAACAACTTCATGAGCATTACATTCAAGAAACACCTACCATTTGTTCGATATCTTTGCTCTAATATAGTGTTCTTGTTGTCTTCAAAGACTTCGTCTACCGTTTGTTCCGTGTCCGCTAGGGATACCTCAATTCCTGTAACCAAATGAAAAGTTTCATTCTCTAGCCTATATGAGAGAGAACAAAAAATTATGAAATAATATTAAACCAATCAAATTTCAACAATATACACCAAGAAACCCGAGTCTTAAGTTCTCCACAAAACTAGGTAGATAACAGTTTGTAGGTGTGGTTAACTTGCTAAGGGACTGCAGCCACTAAGTTCAGTATAAAAACCAATGTTTTTAGAACAAAATAAACTGGTGTGCATAACTGGAAAAGCTGCTCCTTCACAATCGCATGGACCTATTCATACAAGTCTACGTTGAATTGCAATGCATGAAAAAATTATGCAATTCAAACTCAGTTTAGTCATAAATCCAGGCAAACCGTCTAGGATAATAAAGAGGAATTACATATCCATAACATCAAAAGTCCATAAATCTCAAAGTCTCCATACCAAGCCACAACATGAACAGCTATAATAAACTTAGAAGGCATGGTACACAAAAATTGTTAAATACCCCAACATCAGATATTTGCAAACACAACTTCTCTGTTCCATCAATTTTTTTTTCTATTTAGCGTGATGGAAACAACGATCTTGTATCACTATGTACGCACATCTGTACAGACAAGGGATCAGGTGGATATGGTGGTTTATTAGCAAAGTCCAACATAGGAAATCTCATAAGGCGAGGTATTGTATAAAGGAGGGCTCCTTAATTGCTAGACCAGCACATTTCCAGCCCAACCAACTTTAAAGGGATCATAAATGGCATATATAGTTACATATACATGATTGGATCGAATAAAACACACATATACACACAAGTTCTAGGTGTTACCAAAGGCATTGATTATACTTCTCGAATTCATGTTTATAACAGTAATTTAACCAATTATAAGAGTTGCAATAAAGTCAATATAATGACTGATTATCATATTCATACCAACTCCACAAGCCTCTTCGAATTCATTGAGCTTCAAATTTTCCGAAGCAGTAGCTGAAAGGAATGTAAAAGCAGCCTCTAACTGGGCTGGAGTTTTAATCTGCAATAGTGTAACTCTGAAATGAATACTAGACCAACGTGTTTCTCTGAAGATCTAGTTCGTATTTAGCAAAGCACAGGTATTTTTTTTATTTTTGTTTTTGTTTTTTCTTCTTTTGGAATCACCTTAAGGGTATACTGGAAAAATAAGGACTGATGGAAATACAATAAGAAAATTGACTTGCAGACCTTCGACGTGACAATGTATCTAAGCAGTGTCGGCCTATGCACAAGGGCGTTAGCTGGGAACTTCGTAGCAACCTGTAATTTGAAATTAATTAATCCACCAGTATCGTTAGTTTTCACTTCGCATGCAATAATCTCAATCAAACAAACGGTGTGTACCGTGTAAATAAGATTTCCAATAGATCTTTCACATCCATCAGTTACAGCTGCCTGAAAAGAAAAAATAGCCAAAAAAAATTTATCTTTTAGGTAGGAAATTCAAATATTCAAATAATTATAAAAATGGAATCCAAAACCATAAAAGAAGACCAACATAACAAAGAACTACACCAAAGTGAAATTATAAGAGTAAAATGGAAATTTTATTACAACCTAGCTTCTCCTTCTCACTTTTTTCTGTTCTTACTCCTCCAACCCTCTTTCCTAATTCGATATTAGGGCATACATACATACGTATATATATATATATGCACACGTGTGTGAATTGAAGTGAGAACTAAAGGTACCTCGTTTATGACGGCTAAGAGATTGACAGTAACCTTGTTATTAGCCACAGTATTCTTCGCCGTACGCTCATCTAATCCGATTTTCAGAAACAGTTCCACAGCTTTATCACTCCCTACCATCATTTCCCCCCAAAACTTCCTGGTGTTGAGGGCGAAACCCTACTTACAGAAAAAGCTGAGACCAGACTACAAGTGAAGTGCGATGAGAGTTACGTGTAGTAATATTCTTTTAAGTGTGTTTTTGATATTTAACGTGAAAATATCAAAAAATTGATTTGAAAATAGTGTTCAAAAATTCTTACATGTTTCTTTTATAGGTAGTGGAAGAATCTTGTTCTCTCGAATTATGGAGAGATTTGGTAGTTATTTATTTTATATGAGCTAATAAGTATTAATATGTGAAAGAAAAATTAATTTGATAAAATTTGACTTTTAAAATTAATTGAATTTAATTTATATGTGGATAAAATTAAATTATATTATAATTAAGAGAATTAACAAGATATATTAATAAGTAAACAAATAATTAAAGACCTGATTTATCTCGCGGTACGAGGAAATAGAGAAAAGGCATATTAAATTGGTAAGGGAGAAAGCGTCTGTAAGACCCCGAATTTTATGAAATAAAAGTATTCAATTTTTCTTATAATTACTATTTAGTAATTGGTTAAATTGATAAAAGTTAAAGTTAAGGGTGATATATGAAATTTTTTTCAAAATATACAAGTGGTTATAAAATATTCATTGTTGTCGAGGAATATTCGTTTGGTCGTGGAATATTCTTTTTGTGGGGAATATTAAATGCGGACAGTATGACCATTTGTGGGTCCCATAATGAATAACTTTCGGATGAAGAAAGCGACAAAATTAAGTTTTTATAAATAACGGCAGTAATCGTTCTGTTAACAATTGTTGGAATACCAGGAAATCCCGATGATTAAAATCTGATGTCTGGCGTGTTTTTGCGATAGTACGATTTTACACGATATTTTGAATTATTGATCCTTACGTAAGAAGGCACTACTCAATAATTATTACTGATAATTCTTATTTTAATATTTTATTTTATTGATTCAATAATTCTTTGCGTTGAAATTTTACATTATTGTTGTTGATAATTGTCACCGCATGATATATTTTTATTATCGGATCAATAATTCATATTATTTGAATAGTATTATTAGATAGCATTATTGGCAATGTCTAGAAAGTTACATCGAGGAGAAATTTGGTCACCTAATTGCTTGGCGAAGAGTGAGAGAAATCCTTATCTGAAAGCCCTCTTTCCACGAGAAGCTATGCAGTTGTCATTATTGTGATTACGTAATATTATTTGTGAATAATTAATTATTGAATAATTAATTATTGATTTATATGATAAGGAAATATTTATTTGATGTAGATAAATGATGGATTTATTTATGTGGTTATAAATGAAGGAATTAATGTTGAGATATTTTATCAAGTATTTTGTTTCGGAATGAAGGTATTAAAAATTAAACCGGTGTGTTTTGAGATATATATGCGTGAGTTATAATTTTTAATCTGAGTTGGATCGTTGTAATTTTTGGATATGTTATACATATATAAGTTGAGTATATGTCCACAAATTTTGAACCGCTAAAAATGAGCGTATGATTTGTTATGAATTTTAAGAGGTGGTGATAGGAAATTAGGTTTATAAATGATTTTGGTGAAAAAATCTAGAATTGAGTGGGCCCCACTTGTGGTTGGTGAAGAAATGTCTTTGAATTTTATTTCAAATGTGTTGGGTGGGAATAGTAGCGAGTAAAGCCATCAAGTTGCGGTCAAGTCTGCTAAAATTTTCTATAAATAGAAATTTAAGTTAGAATTGAAAATCACACCGAAACATAAGCTTTCTCTCTAGATTATTGAGTGTATTTTATGAGTATTTAGAAACTTGATGAGTTGATATTCATCAGTGCAAGTTTCCTTCAGCGTCATTGTGACGCCCCAAAAATATGTATACATCACCCATTCGAGTTGTCAATACATGGTATGCGAAATAACTACAACTTTATTATTACAACAAGAAAGCGTGAGTTTGAATACAAATATTATCTTACAGACAATATTTATACTCAAATAAATTCTCATCACATTTATTGATACATTATTTTACAAAATGGTGAGGACTACTAAACAACTCTCTCTAGAATCTTCATTCCATACCCCACAAGCTCGTCTTTCATTTATATTCTCGCCTCACGAGAAGAAAAATGGAACAAAAAGGAAAAAGGTGAGCTCAACTAGCCAGGTAAAGAATATTATAACTAAGATAATATACAACAAATTATCGTTAGTCTTCAATAGGGAAAAATCTAATAGAATACAATAGACAACAAGTTTTAAATCAATATTCGCAGAGGAAATAATAATTCATTAGAAGAGTTAAGTAGAGAATGCAAACTACTATCTTATATGTATGAATTTAAAAGTTCATCGTCTATCTTTTATCCCTGTAACATCAATCAATATATATCTGAAATCAAATATTAATCTTTGCATTACAGGCCAAAGATATTCATCAGTTGGTCATGTTCATCTAAACACATGTTCATCTTTGCACTACGGGCCAAAGATATTCATCAGAAATCATTCATCTTTGCACTACAGGCCAAAGATATTCAATAATATCATCATTTAAGACTGAGGATGATGAAAAATATTTTTAAAGAAACGAATTCAGTGAAATAAAATGACAAGGATTAAGGATTAAGGATTCGTACTTTGTTTTATCCATACCTCAAAAATAATCATAGTGGTATAAAATTCAAGAATGATCAAAACATGGATACAATCAAAGTTAGTATCCACAATAGATATTTTAGATGAAAAGGAAAATTTTTTATTTTTCGATGAATAGTCTGCCGTGATTCGCTGAATAAGTGTCGTATACGTGAATAGTCTCAGTATCGTGAATAAGTAACTCAGACACCAAAAGTTTGATTTGATAAAAATTTCGGATCAATATTTCAAAGATAATGATATTGAAGAAATAATATCATTACGGAAAAAAATATCCCTTACCTCGAAAGATCAAGACTTCTAAATTTAAAAAACAGGATATAAGCTATTACTTGAACTTGCATCGTATAGCAATACTCAAAATACTCACAAGAATACGCTCGATAATATAGAGAGAGAAAACTTCAGTTTCTGGTGTGATTTTTAATTCTAACCTAAGCACCCTATTTATAGGAAAATGCTTAGAACACCAATGTAGAAAATTTATTAAATATTATTATATTTTTTCCAAAACTTCATACGCATGCTTTTACCATCTGAACTCAGCCCCTATCACATGTTAAATGAGGAAAATAAAATGAAAAACACGTTTTTGTAAATAAAAATAATTAAAACTTTCAAAAATTAATTATTTCGGAACTTCGGAACTTCAATAATTCACAATAAATAGCCCTTTTGTCAGAAAATTCGAATCTCGCGTGTTTTTATAGGAAATTCAATTCTCTACAACTTTGCAGAAAAAAGTTTTTCCAAATTCCAAACAGAAATTGACCGAAATCCACAAACGAACAATTTTACAGGCTATAATCAAATTTCAGTCAAGAAATGGGGTTCACCGACACATAAAACATGCTTTAAATATTTTTGGTAACAAAAATACTCCTCCTCCACATATACTCATATATCCAACATTCATCGTAAAAATATCATCATTATTATATTATTAAAATATAATAATATATTTAAATGAATTATTTTATCAGAAAAAAATAAAATTTCAATTTTCAACAATTGTCACATTAAAAAATTTCTCCATCTATATCCACATAAAATCAATATTTTCCTCATCATATGAATCAATAATTAATTATTCATAAATAATATTATAAAATCACAATATTGACAACGGTGCGATTCGAGGAAAGAGGGGCTTTCAATAAGAATTTTTCTTACTTGGTAGCGCTTGATTAGGTGACCAAACCTCTCCTTAGACAGAACTTTCTAAACATTGCCAATAATGTTATCTAATAATAATATTCAGATAATATGAATTATGGCTTCGATAATGAAAAATACTGTGTAATGACAATTATTGAAACAACAGTAATATAAAATATCAACGCAGCAATTATTAAATCAATAAAATAAAATCTCGAAGCAGTAATTACCGTAAACCATTATTGAGTAGTGCCTTCTTACGTAAGAATCAATAATTGGTGCAATACTGGTAATCTTCTTGTGTGTTAACCACCGAAAGTATTTTAACGATGATTAATTAGAATAACTACGTAGTTATTTTTAAACAACTTATATTTGTCATTTTCTTTATCCAATCATTTTTTTCGTTATGGGGCCCATAAAAGCTGCGTCGTCATACGAATATTTCCCGGCAATGAAGAATATTCCACGACCAAATGAATATTCCCAAAACAATAATGAATATTTTATAACCAACTTGCTTTATTTTGAAATATTTGCGTATTTTACCCATAACTATCCACATTAATCAAATCAACCCTTACTATTTCAAAATAATAAATAGAGAAAATTAAATTTCATTAATAATAAGTTGGGGTCTTACAGTCATATCCGATATCCAGTCAGAAGTGCTGCTCTTTTGAGGTAAAGGATAGTAAGGGATTTTAAAGGTTATTATGTTTTTCAGTTCGTACTTCTTCTAACCTTCAGAAAATTCTGGAAAAATTTGAAATGATATGTTGATGAGTTTTATTGATTATGTCCAAAAATGGTGATTTTTGGATGTATAGATTAGGAGTTATGAATTTTATGAGAAAAGACTATTTTAAAAGTAACCGCTTATAACTCCTCGTGGTTAACTCCAAAATTGATAAAATTTTTATTGGGAGTACATCTATATAATATCGATTGTACTCGAGTGAATTTGAAATTTTTGGATAAAAGTACAATTTATGATAAATGTCTAAATATTAAAGCGGTTTTGGCCATATGAAAATAGTAAATGAATTTTAAAAATTCTAAGAAAAATATATGTTCAATATGGGACTATATTCTGCTAAATCACAGGAAAAAAATATTTTTGGAACTGATTTGGTATTTTTCATGAAAATGGACTAGTTATGAATAAATGAGTTAAATATGTTATGTGAAGGAAGAAAATTGAAAAATATGATTTTATGGCTTGAAAATCATATATGTGGTATATGCAGATTTTTGATGAGGGTCTTGGTTATTGGTGATGAAATCTTATAAGTTTGGCATTTTATGATGATTAAATGCATTATTTAGTAAAGTGTAAACAATTAAAATAAATTGTTTATAAGTTTAAGAAATGTTATTTTTCAATATCATTATAGAAATATTGGTATGGATTTTATTATAGAATTTCTACCTTTTTTGTGTCGGGGTTACTATTCATGAGTTACTATTTACGAGTTACTATTCACAAGTTACTATTTATGGATTACTATTCACGAGTTACTATTCACGGTTACTATTCATGATAAAATTGGTTTTTTTTTCTGACCAAATTATCGTTGATTTATGAATATTACTCTTGAGATTAAATCTATATGTTGATTATATTGTTTTTGTTATCATATATAATTTTTTTATAATCCTAGTGATGAAATTTCTCTTTGACTTGAGTGTAAAGATGGGTAGATTATTGGTGTGATCGTGACTATGGGTTCTCTTTGGCCAGTAGTGCAAAGTTAAATTGTTGACTGGTATGATCATGACCATTGAATTTATAATTGAATATCTTTATCTTAAGTGCAAAGGTGAATTGATCAACATGGTTATAATTATTGTTTATATAGATTCTGAAATGATTATATATTTATTTGAGATATTAATATTTTTGGCCTGTAGTGCAAAGATGACCTGTTGTTGAATATATTTGGCCCGTAGTGCAAATATGACCTGTTGTTGAATATCTTTGGCATGTAGTGCAAAGATGAACTGTTGATGAATATTTTTGGCCCGTAGTGCAAAGATGAATTTATTAGTATGATAATGAACATGAACTGTGATTTGGTATAACCATGATCTTTGATGTTTCATGTAAAGACAGGTGCTGAAAATTATCTTCGTCCTGGATGAGAAGAGAAATTTAGAACCACAATTATGATTATGAGTTATTCATATGATTGTGGACCAGAACTGTTGATTGATATTACAGGGATAAAACATTGTTGGTGAACTTTTAACATGGAGAAGATAATAGACTGTATTGTCTATTTGACTCTTCTAATGGATTGTTTGTTCCGCTGCAACTATGGTTGAAATTTTTATCATCTACTATATGTTCTAAATCTACGATTTGTTATTGATAAAAGTTATTGATAATTTAATTATCTTTAGTCATGATATTCTTTATTGAATTTAGTTGTGCTTTCCCTTTTAACGTCACAATTCCTTTCGTGTAATAAAAGTGTAAATTTGGGTCGAAATGGGGTAACAAGGGAATAGAGCGGTGGTCTCTAGTTGTGGAGTTCTCCTAAGCAGTATAAACAAGTGTGTTGTATACATCTTTTAGTAGTTATATTTGGTGAATCATATAGGGAAGCGAACCCAACGTTGGAAGGGTGTTTTGTCACTATCATACAAGATGTCTAATGACATACAACCTCGTGTCATCATAAGACAGGGTTGTGCTTCTCCACTTGCTGAGTATATTTACGAGCACTACCTATATAATCTTGGTGTTTGTTTGAAGTATAATTCTCAATTTTAGACAGTAGAGATAATGATAAGTCAAAAGAAGACTCACCATTGGGAAGAATATGATAGTAATCTTCTCGTTTTTCTTTGAGGTCTATTGGGTCAACCAAGGATAATTCTGTGGCCATATGATATTATCATAACGTAGAAGCATGGCCTCCCATGTACGAAGGTTTCCTTGAGCACTTCCCAAATATTCTAACTTCTAAAATAGTTTTTGACTATACATTTATGTAAGGTGTCATTGTGACGTGCTATCCAAGGTTGGGATGAGAGTCACATTTGGTATATATATTTGTATCCAAACTCACAGTATATGTGTTGTTGTATTTTGCACGACAATTGTTGTAATAAAGTTGTAGTTATTTTCTGTACCATGTATTTGGCGACTCAGAATGAGTTGGATGGAATGGACCTATTTTGAGGTTGTCACAGCGTCCGTTCGAAAACTTCCAAAACTTCCAATACAAAAACGAAAAAAAAATTGTTTAATAAAGGTGAGATAAAATTATGAAACTCTTTGATGTGAAGATTATGTATGTGTATATATTTAATTTTTTTGTCTTATTATTAATTATACATTTATACTGCATTATTTGGTAAAATGAGGGATTATATATATATATAGTAGTAAAACAATCAATATGGTATTGAATCACACGCTCACACAAGAGTATGGATTTCATTTTCTGCAAAAGAAATAAATTGAAATTATGGAGCCAATAATTGAATGATATATATTATAATATATATGTATTTTAATACTTAGATAAAATAATATTGTCAGAACTTGAAATTTTTTATAATATATTTTCTGAAAGTTGTTATCATAAGTAGTGGATTATTATTTATAATGTATGTACTAAAATATATAATAAATAATTTAACAGTAGTAAAATTTTAATCTTAAATCTAATAATCATTTAATTTTATATATTAGAAGTATACAAAAGTCTATCACAGTCTTGATAAAGAGTTTATAAAAGTCCGTTAATTATTTCATAGAGTTTATAAAAGTCATTAAAATCCATAAATTCTACAAAAGTTTATCACTTAAAAAAAAACTTTAAAAATTTAAATTGAATACACCCCCTACAATTAAACATGTTATTATGGGTGAGTTGAATGAAAAAATAGTTCCTTCCACTCCTTCAATACAAATTAGTTCCCTACAATACTTTAAACAAATTTATCATATTTTATCATGAATTCAAAGAACTTGAAATATTAATAATTTGTTTCATCAAAATGTTAAAATTATACATCATGCAACCAATATTTATATTAATATTATGGTCTTTGGACCGGAATGAAATACAACTATGTGCTAATGCTTATAAATGTACAAGAACACGTAGCTTAATGCAGCTATTTGCACTTTAGTAAGCCTCAAATCATGTACTGTAGTATCATTTTATATAACTAGAAACTTATAAGATATTTTTATTGTTATAATTAATAGAATGGTAAATTTATAAAATTGATATTTTGTTTTCTTTTTAATTGAACTTAAAAATACAAGAAAATAATTTTTTTATTAAAAACTCAGAAACAACGACTTTAAATTTTTTATTTTATTTTTATGTTGTAATTTTAGTTTTCTATTATTTTTTTTTCCGTCCAAAATTCAGTATCGGAGTGTAAAGTATGTTTACGTATATATAAATATTTTTTTTAAGAATAAAATTGAAAGTAAAAAATCATCTTAAAAATTGTCATCTTTAAAATGTAGAAGTACTACAATACTATGAATAGTATATCAAACCAATTCCGTTCAACATTTTAAGTGAATCCTAGTATATTTACGTTATTCAATTAAGATTTATTAACACAAAATTCTTTAAAACGGAGAGAACGACATTTTTTTGTAAAATAATTTACCCTAAAAATATAATGTAATTTTTTTAAACAAAAATGCCGTCCTCCTTTTACATGTAAAAATATCAATTTCTAATTACTACTGTAAAATATGCGTTTTATTTATTATCTACAATTTTATAAACCTTCATTGTCTTTGGGCCTTCAAAGCTGATTGAACCATCATAGATACAGAGACGATAAGGGCTAGGGTTTTGGTTTCTGCAACAGTAACAATTGGTTGCAGAGATCGAGGGAGAGAGTGAGAGATGGCCAGAGAACAAGAGGAATTTCAGGTGTATAACACTTTAACGAAGCAGAAGGAGGTCTTTAAGCCCAAAGTTCCGGGCAAGGTTGGCATTTATGTCTGCGGCGTTACCGCCTATGATTTCAGCCATATCGGCCATGCTCGTGCTTATGTTGCTTTCGATATCCTTTACAGGTCTGATTCTCCTTTTTCTCTATATCTCTCTCTTAGATTTATGATGTACAAGTCTAGGAATGTGTGTCATTTAATTTTCATAAATTTCTTATTATGGGATTTGTAAAAAACGTTGATGAACTGAGTCGCTTGCTTATTTAATCTGATTCTCTCTCATTGGAAATAATATATATCTTTCTGTGCGTGTGTTATTTGTCGGTTGGGGCAAGGAAAATGACTTATCAAAATGGCAACTTTTTTTCTTGGGTGATAAAAATGAGAGCTTTATCAGTTTTTTCAAGCAATCATTCACTTGATTGAGTAGTCCTGGTGACTATATTTGCCACGAAATTGAGTTCTTGGAGAATTTGGAAAAAAGACGACTCTTTGTCTCAATTTGTGTTTGTGAGCTTGATGGGTAAGGAAATGAAAAATAATGAAGAGATAGTAACCCATACATGTAACCCTGAGATATAAGATATCTATTAATTCTCTGGTAGCAGCATTTCCAAACGTTCTAATGAAATTTTCATCTTGATTACTTATTAATTATGAAATAAAACCACAAATAGATTCAATCAGAAATAATTAAAGCAATGCCCCATGAATAAATGGAGCCTTCCTGTGGAGAAAAGCTTGGATTAGCACTATGTATCCAGCTGCATCTTCGTCTGCATACCATCCTGCCCCCCTGTAATATCCACATTAAAACTTAAGAATGTGAGGAAGGGGTTAGCTCAAGTTGTAGTGAGGCTAGTGATAAGTGCCTTTCAAAGCATATATCATGGGTTTAATACTCTGCAAAGGCAATGATCCCCTTGGGGCCACCCACACATAATTTACGGTGGGATTCCTCGGTGTGCGTGGTTGATGGAGTATTATGTGCACGCGGTGGTGTATATAGTGCTTTGTGCACACTTGAGCATCTGTAGATGCGGAGTGAATAATTTTTTTTTAGGAAGGGCTAAAATCTATCTTTGCATTTTTTTTCTTCATTTAAAAACTCTCAATCAAACCTTAGCGCCATGTGTCATAGAATTGGTTAGAAACCTTTCCAATCTAAGAAGTCAAGTGTTGTCTTGTTGAAGGCTATGACACTTGTTGGTTGTGGGTAGTAACATATTATATTAATTCCATGAATCCTTCATTACAGGAAGTTTTAACATCCCATTTTTATGGAGAAATGTTATATTATCTGTTTTTTGGTATGTAGTAGTGTGTAGAACATCACGAAGTACATTAATTTCTTTGACGAATAGTTGCAAGACTTCTTTCCACACATTTCTGTTAATGTTTAATCACTAATCTCAGACCTGGTGTAAGACTCCCCCAGAATACCTTGAAGTGCAAAGTACTTTTGAATTAATTGGTCCATGAAGAAGATGAAATAAGTCTAAGCAGTGATTGAGATAAACATCTCATACCAGAAATTTTACAACTTTACATGCATTTACTTTTCAATCTCAATTAAGCATCAGGGGTTTGAGTTAAGGTGTTATTGTGCTCATCATTAGTTTGAATCCTTTCTAAACTTTGTAGATTCATTTCTGGATTCTGAATGGTGCAGGTATTTAAAACATTTGGGCTATGAAGTTGCATATGTTCGAAATTTCACTGACGTTGATGACAAGGTGAGAAGGTTTATGCACTTTGAGTATCAATATATCTACGGGAAAGTAGTCCTAGTTATAAAGAGATTCAAATTATCCCCCTACTCTTTAAGGAATTCTGAATATTCCTTGTAGCATAGAATATGTGTCAAGACTCACAACTGATGTACATGGATCCAAGGTATAATTTTTATGAGAATTGAATATTAAGAAGAGAATTTGGACTATAAGCTTGAATTGATTGAAGTTGGAAGTTGTACTCTTTGAGATTCTTGATTCTGCACGCACCATGAAATGTTTTCTTGATTTTGAAATGTGGGATTACAATTGTGTTTGACTTCCCCTTTTGAATACTATTTAGTGGAAGATGAAAAAACACTTGGCATGTTGGTTGATCAATATTTTAGTTGAGAAAGTTTGAATAGAATTCAGTTCTTAATCAAGCTATGAATTCAGTGTTTTAGGAAAAAAGGGTAATATATATAGACACATAAGTTTAGAGCAACAGTAAAGAAGCTAAAGTTAGTGGAGGTATCTAAATGTGTATATTTTCGTATCACAGATCCAATAGTTAATAAAAACATATGTGTGCCCAAAAGTTCATGGTTAAATCATCTTGCAGATTCTACACCAGCCCCATTTTTGGGGAATATGATATTAAGGAGATGGAAAGCCAAGAATGGTATTAAGATGAGTTTAGTATGTTATAAAACTAATCTTTTGAGTACTGCAGATTCAATTTCAACATTGCTATTGATGTGGACATCACATTTATTATTTCGGATTGTGGAACTTTCTATTAGCTTGATATCTCTTTGTGTCATATTAAAGGATTCTGTTTTGGTTGCTAATTTTGGACCTCTGCAGATTATTAAAAGAGCAAATGAGCATGGGGTGGATCCCATATCTTTGAGTGCTGAGTTTTGCCAAGAATTCCTTGATGACATGGCTGATCTTCAGTGCCTACCCCCTACCCAACAGCCACACGTTTCTGATCACATGGAACAAATCAAAGATATGATAGCTCAGGTGCTTTCTTTAAAATTTTTCCTATTTTTTGATATTTCAGTTATGAGGATCTCTATCTATTTGAAACAAAATTGACAAATGCATGCATGCATGGGAGATCTCAGAAACTTGGACACTCACAGCCTATGTACGCTGAGATACTCAGGGTTTCTTATGTTTATGTTATAACTCTTTCTCAGAACATGCTCCTAACATTAGCTATTACTACTGCAATTTTAGAAATCCGAACTCCATAGATCCGAAAAGTTACTCTAGGTCCACAGTTTCTTTATTCTCTTCTTTGTTGTTCTTGTGTAATTTTTTTCCCTGATCAAGCATTATTTGAATCCCTGACCTCGTTGCTGGTATGATTTTTATCCTTGACCTCAGAAGGGACTGTTTAGTTAAATTGTTTGTTTGGGATTTTCTCTTTGGTTTCTTTAGGGGATGTTGGACAAGATATTAATGGGAGATACAAATTGTAAAGTGAGAGTTTGAGCTTCTTGCTCCTTTACTGGGAAGGGACATGGATTCAATCAGGTGATCAGGTTAGAGAGGAGTGGGATTTTATAAAGAGCATTGAAGGAGGTGAATGGTTGACCCAGTTAACTTGATGCGGATGATTTGGTAGAGAGAAATAGTATATGTTAGCTTTTTTTGATAAAGATTATGTTGATTTTGAGATAGCTTGAAGATGTGATTATGGGTTCAATTGTTTTTTCTGTAGAATTCTTTGGAGCTTTTGATTTGTGGGTTTTCTTGTGACATTGTTTTTTGTGTCTAATATTATTTGAAAGTGTAGGTTTCCTTTGTGTAAACATCATATTTATTGGGTTTATACCTCTTGGTCCGATTCTAGTATTGCTATTCTTGATTTTTTTTTTTAAATCTTGGAGTTGTGCAGATAGAGAGTAATGGTTGTGCTTATAGAGTTGACGGGGATGTGTACTTCTCTGTTGATGGTTTCCCAAACTATGGTCGGTTATCTGGACGGAAGCTGGAAGACAATAGAGCTGGTGAACGGATTGCTGTTGATTCAAGAAAGCGAAATCCTGCTGATTTTGCTCTGTGGAAGGTTCCCCCCCTTTCATAACTTTCTGTCTTTATGATATATTCTCCCATAAGATTCCTATAGATATATTAACTTGTTTCAGGCTGCAAAGGACGGCGAACCAAGTTGGGATAGCCCCTGGGGTCCTGGAAGACCAGGATGGCACATAGAGTGCAGTGCAATGAGTGCTCATTATCTAACTTCCTCATTTGATATTCATGGTGGTGGGATGGATTTAATCTTTCCACACCACGAAAATGAGATTGCCCAGAGTTGTGCTGCCTGCCCAGAGAGCAATGTGAGTTATTGGATGCATAATGGGTTTGTTACAGCAAATGATGAGAAAATGTCAAAATCACTGAAGAACTTCTTCACCATTCGCGAGGTAAACCGACAAATTGTCTGATTGTTTTTTCACATAATTGTTGAAACATTGTCTGCAATCCATTAAAAATATTCTGGATGCAACATCCATCTGTCTCTTTTTGTAGGTTACAAAACTGTACCACCCACTGGCTTTGAGGCATTTCTTGTTGGGAACACACTATCGATCTCCGGTCAATTACTCAATTTCACAGATAGAAATTGCTTCTGAGGCTGTTTATCGTATATATCAGGTAGATTGAATTTCTAAGCCCAAAAGTTTTCCACTGGTTTTGTACTGACAGAGTTATGCTATATTTGGATCGAGGGAATGGAATTGAATGAAAAATAGTGTATTTGATGGTCATTTTGAAGGATATACCATTCCAATGGAATTAAAATTCATTCCCTCCCTTTGTTTTTTATTCCATGTGGGAGGTGGTGGAATAGAATTCATTGAATAGATATATGTGATAATTTTGCCATCATATTACACCACCCACCACCATCAACAACCAAACTTAAACTTGAATACCTTAAAATCATTTCATTCCTTCTTCCATTCCATTCCTTCAATTCAAACGCAACATTAGTATATAAGCTCCAACTGTGAAGCTCTATAAGTTGTGTAGTTGAAAGTATATTTGTCCTACGGCCAATAAGAAGAAATATATTCCTATACTTGGGCCAAATTTACCTACTTTCTCAATTCCATAATATAGGACCCATTTAGACTTTTTGAAGTTAATTTGAAATATTTTCAAATTCAAAATTGATACAAAATTCATTTAATTTTAGACAATACAATCATGGAAATTGTCAACTATCTAAAAAGTACTACTACAAATTACATGATATATTAACTTTAGTGCATCACATCCATATTGGATTCGAAAATATCTCAAATTAACTTGGAAAAGTCAAAATTGATCTTATATTTCGGAACGGACGGACTATTAAAAAGAAGAAGAAATATAATCACGACTGAGGAGCAATTGTATTTCAAGATAGTTTTGTGCTGCTTTTACATTTTGAGATGCTGCCTGTTTATTTGACATTTTCTAGTCCCATGATGTCACTACTCATGGAGACTCAAAGAAAACAACACTTTCTGTTTGGATGAATTACGTGATTGATAGACTATACTGTGATTAATAGACGTTGCAAGATTGTGAAGATGCCTTGTCGTTATTTCGGGAAGGAAGTGCGAGTGAAGCAACTGAACCAAGAGCAAAAACAGTTCGCATTACTGATGCTGCCCAAGAATGTATCCGTAACTTGCGAAATGATGTTACCAAAATGTCAGATGATTTGCACACATTTTCCATTCTGAATTCTGGTTTGCCAGAAGCTTTGAAATTAATGAATAATTCCTTGAGCCTGCTTAAGGTACTACTCATTTGGATTGGTTTGAACCTTTTTGTTGTTGTTGTTGTTGTTGTTGTTGTTGTTGTTGTTGTTGTTGTGTGTGTTTCTCTGATGTAGTAGCTAATTAATAAGATATGTAATTCTGAATATTTCCAGAAGAAGCAACAAAGACAAAAACAGCTTTCAGTTATTCAATCCCTCACTGAATTAGAGAAAGAAGTCGGGGAAGCTTTGGACATTTTGGGATTACTCTCCGGATTAGGTTATTCTGAGGTACTAGTATGAATATTGTTGGCATGTTTGTACAATTTTAGATAGATGCTGAAGATGAAAATTATGTTTGAAGTTTGCATGATTTTGTTGAACAGGTTTTGGGACAATTGAAAAGTAAAGCATTAAAGAGGTCAGGTTTTGGAGATGATTACATAGAGGATCAGATTAAGGAAAGAGCATTGGCAAGGAAAAACAAAGATTTTTCTAAAGGAGATAAAATTAGGAGTGACCTGGCTGCAAAGGGTATTGCTCTAATGGATGTGGGCAATGAAACTGTTTGGAGGCCATGCATGCCGGTACAACAAGAACAGCCATGTGTGCCAAAACAAGCAGAGCCATGTTTGGTTGCTGAGAAAGAACAGCAGGCTCCATCTGTTCCAGTTGAGCAACAGCAGCCAGGTATGCCAAATGAACAAGATATGACGAGAGTGGAAGCCAAGGAAGAACAGCAGGCACCACCTACAAAAACTTGATGTTGAAAATCCTATTATACTATTTTCTTTTTCAAGATTTGAATTTACTTCATGTTAGTGGGTCTTAATTAATACATGTAACATCCGCTGTTTAACAACTTACAACCCTTATTGGGATTATAATTCATGTTTGTCCGTACTAGTGTAATATATTCGATGCTACTTGTTTTGTTGGAGGTCTGGAGTTTGTTTCCGATAGAGTGGAACCAATTAATTAATGAGGCTGAAATGATAAATGCGGGGCGTTTGAATGTATTGATATGTAGTATCAATGAATTGTTTAGGTAGCATGTCACAAGGTTAGGTATGGTTTCAAGTAGTAGACTACGGACGACATCTGTGTGGGTCTTTTGGATTCCTTAAAATGGTATTGAGGAAAAGAGAGACTTGTCATTGTTTTGGTTAACAAAGGAAGGGCGGGTGGGCTGGCTTGTACCACTTACTACCTAACTACTACTAGTAGTATTCATTACATTATGCAAATGCAAATTCAAATTCAAGTACTCACCAGAATTAGGTAGATGATTGATTGGACGAATCGAAACCGTGAGGCGTGACAAGAAATCAGTACTAGTACGTACGTACGTACGCAGCCGGTAGCACCAAGTTTAAAATCTTCATTACATTAATTATTTCATTCTTAATACGTTGGTTCTAAAATCTATAGACAAACAAAGTTTCCAAGTTAACTACTACCTTATTCCGGCCTGTAATTATTAATTTGTTCCTATTATATATTATTGTATATATATATATATATTACCAACATAATTATAATCTATGATCCAAAAAAACACATCTTTTCTGTACGTCTCAGACATGAAGAGGTGCGATCGCAACCCCACCTTGAATTATTTATATATACATACATACATACTAGTACTACTAATTTATCACCATAAGCACCGAAAATATTGCATGATCTCCCCTTAATTTTGACCACTTTAACCAAAACTTTTAATTATTTTCCCAACAAATTAATTCTCAACTCTTTCTAGCAGTTTTGTTTAGACAGACAGCTACGTACCCACTAAGCATTAAATTTTCCAATGAGTTAAAGATTACTTGGAAGTTAGTAATCTCTCTCTCTCTCTCTCTCTCTCTCTCTCTCTCTCTCTCTCTCTCTCTTGTTGTTTAACATAACATCAACAAATGGAGTATTAATTAGTCCTTAATTGGAGTATGATCAGTTTTCAAGATTAAATGAAATGTCATTAAAATGTACGCACTTGATACAACCATGCATGCGTCAACCTTGCTCTTGTGCTTTTTTCCTCTTCGTCTGCAATGCATGGTCTAATACAAGTAAATTGAATATTATCATAATTATTGTTATACCACTTTAATTACTACAAGTCTTAACAAGGTATATATATATATATATATATTTACAAGGGCAAAAGCCAAAAGCATCAGGATCCATCTTAATTAGCTTGGACATATATATACTGTTTGTTATACGTATATATGTATATATGTGTGAGTGCGTCAGTACGTACTAACAATGGGAAAGAAATATATAGAGTTTGTACGTTACTGGAAGCAGTGGCAGAAAAAAGTATTTTAACCCAGCATGGAAGTTACAATCATTTTACTACCTTAAAAGAAAAGAAAAGAAAAAAAAAGAAAATCTATATAATTACTTTCCAGAATGTTGCAGTCTAAATTCTAGCTACTTCTTCCTTACTTTCATTAATTTCACAATTACTAATTAAGTAGATGCATAATTCATTTGCTTTTTTAAGTTATATTTATCAATATCATTTCACAAGAATTGATTTCAAAGAAAGTAAAGTACGTAGTTGAAAATAATTAAACTGTCATAACTAAAAAATTAAGACTAAGATATTAAGAAGAAGATTCAAAAAGCTATTGGAGTGGAGTATTATTTAATCAATGCCTACGTACTTTATGAAACCACATCAAGCTAGAGCCGGTGACACGACTCATTAACAAAGACAAATACTACTGCTACTCTGCTCTGCTACTTATAAAATTCTTATACATAATTTTAATTTGAGTATATATATATATATATTATCATACTACTATATATATATATATATATATATTTGGAAAAAAAAATAAATAATGCATGGTTTTGGACCTTTTGGTAATGTATTATTGCAAAATAAGTATGATTTAAACTTCCATTCATTAGATTAGATCCCTTGAAATTAATAATAAATTAAATAAATCATACAGTAACATTTTTTGAGTGAGGAGGAAATTAACATCAGCTTCCCACCAGCTGAGCTGACAGTAACAGATCCCACCCAGCCGCAAAGCCGACTCTCAAAAACTACTACTCTACTCATTTACTACTACTACGTACCTACCCACTACGGTACTAACCCTAGTAGTCAAGGAGCTGCTGGCGCCAGCCTCAGATGCAAATCCAAGCCGAAAGCATCGTCAAAAGTGGGCCCACCATCCCCTCTGGAGAACCTACTCAATGAAGGCCCATCATGATGACGGGCTCGTCCCTGCTGAGGCTCAACGCTCGTCAATGTTGACTCGGCTATACCCCCTCCAGTATACGATAGCGTCCCTGGCCTTCTCCCCAAGGACGATCCCGAAGGAAAAACACAACCGTGCGACACCTGGAACGGAGGAGCGGCGCGTGGCACGTACACCCACGACGGTGACGTCGTCCCCGCAGCAGGCTGCATAACCATGGGTCCATTTGGAGCCAGGAGGTGCGGCGGCGGAGCGAAAGCGGAAACTATGGGGTTACGGATGTAGGAAACGGCAGCGTTGCGAGTAGCTTGCATTTGAGCACGTTTGAGCTGTTGCCTCTCTTTCTTGTGAGCGTTTTGGTGGCCACCTAATGCTTGTGAGTTGGCGAATTCACGGAAGCAATACTGGCACTCGTATTTCCGGCCGTCGTGGGGAGGCGGGAAAACGCCGGAGTCAGATGAGGCGGAGGGTGTTTTGGTAGAGTCTTGATCTTCTTCTTCTATTACGTTGAAACCAAAGAGCTTTAAGCGTCCATTAGTAGTGTTGATGGTGTTATTATTGTTTGGTTGATGAGTTTGAAACTCTACTTCTTCCATATTAATTAATTATACTCCCACTATTCTATATTTATATGGAGAGGGAGATCGAGAAAGAGAAATGCAAAGGGAAATTTGGTTGGTTATGTGCTTGAAATAGAGAGTTTGGAATTAGAAAGAGCTAGAGACAGAATGGAGAGAAATAAGCAAATGGGCGGGGATGAGTTAAGAGAGTTGTTGCATGCGTGGGGTATTTATAATACGGATCTAGCTAAAAGGCCTGTCCTTCAAGTTTTGTGGGCACTTCTTACTTATAATTAACTCTACTGTATTTATATATAATCCTATAGACAGACAGACAGAGAATTAAGAGAGAGATGGTTGCGCGCGGACATCCCAAGGAGGAGGAGAAGAGAAGAAATTAAGGGTAAATAGGGAACACGACCCAACAACACTTGGGGACCTAACCCTAATGGCTTGCATTTGTCTTCAGGGTATCATCATCTATTCATCTTCTTATGCACCCAAATTACACAAATACCCTCCGGACATCGTTAATTATTTCTTAGTTTATATATATACATTAGTGTAAATGTCGCATACAAATATTTATATATCAACATCAGATTTTGTTAAATACATATATAAATATATAAAACAAGAAAAAAACATACTTTATTTATTTTGGTAGTAGTATTATTTAAGCGGTGGAAGTACGTACCCACCAGGTAGGCTCATAATAATTAGAGTACTTGAATCTGAGTAGGGAAGTGTCATCTCATTTGGTGCTTTTGTTTTTATTCGATGTTGTACTCTCCCGCACTGATCATCCATCCTACTACAACTAAGCTACGAGTGGTTTGAGCTAGCTAGTTGTAAGATTCAAGAAGAAGATGAATAATGTGGATCATATATATATATATATATATATATATAGGGTATTCATCTGCAACAATCAGTTGTTGGGGAACAATCCATTTTAATCCATGCTACTGTTGCAGTGGCGCTTTATAAAAAAATTAAAATTTGTAATGTTCGCTACGAATCGATTCTTCATGGATAATCCCATTATATATATATATATATGCATGTGAGTTTTGTAGGGTTGTTCAACTTTCTTATGATTGCGTTGGTTTACTAATTCTAATTGCATCAACCAATTAATATATGTTCGTATTTCTTTCTCTAGATCTTTCTTGTTTGCTTCATCCAACAAATAAAAATTACGTACTCTCTTAAATTTATATATATATTAATTATACTACTCCAAGGAAAATAAATAGATTTGTAAGAAATGACAAATGCACTCTATTTTTTTTAACGTTTGGCACTCTTAAAATAAAGCAATATTTAAAAGAAAAAGGCAAATATATAGATGTGTATGTGAGATTCGATTAATATGAAGTTTATTTTTGAGTAAGTTAGTCAATTGGTCAATAGAATACCGATACAGAGAGTTTCGCTTGAGTGTTAGTACTCTATTAATTAATTAATTAATTTATTTAAAAATAAATTTTATACTAACCAATTCGGTGAATGTGTGTGGGCTCACACGATTAGTTCATTTCGTGTGTAATGTGTTGTCTTCGTTAAATGAATTGTGAAGAAATTGTATATTGCAAAGGGTCAGTCCACTATGGTCCTCGGGGGTACTTGCAACTGTCGAGAAATGTAAGTATGCCCTTATACGATCCAATCACAACTTGACAAGGCTTATACTACCACTAGTGTATGAGTATTATAAGTACAAACTTTTCTGATATATAGGAATTAGCCACAAGGGTGCTTTAGTATATATATATATATATATATATATATATATATATATATATATATATATAATAGGAATGGTACTTTTATTTAAGATGGAACGAGCCCCAATGATCTAACCGTGAAGCCCATCTCCCTGTACCCTGACTCTTCTCTGCCATGCATGAGATGATACCAACTGCTTCAAATGCATGCTTCTTCGTTCTACTTCTTAATTATATATATAGTGGTGAATAATTAATTTGTTTATAAATTTATCGTTTGAACTCCACCGCCAATATTAAAACTTATTCAGTTTTAATCTTACAGAGAAAATACAACTAGTAAAAAATTTAAGCAAATTAATTTCTCAAGTCCACATACATACACACACATATATATATATATATATATATATATATATATATATATATATATATACGGTATCTGATCATTAAAATATATTTATTCGACTCCTTTTAGAGTTCTTAAAATATATATTTAAAATTTTGAATAGGATTAGATTTCATGAATTTTCTTTCTCTGACGTCTTATTTGAATCTAACTATATCGTAATTAAAACGCTAGCCAGCTGCCTTGGCTTGATATCAGGAGACGACACCACCCACCACCAATCGATCTTTCATTTTCAAAAAAGTCAAAATATTGATCCCATGCATGAATTAAATCTACAAAATTAAACACAATTCTCTCTCTCGCATGATTATATTCTGCGTAAGAAAAGTATCTAAGCTTACATGATGCATATATATTTGAAAGAGATGTATCAAGCTAGCTAACTATGAAGCACCGTCGGTCCAACTTAATAATCACTCCTGCATGGACCCACGTGTCACCAGCATATCCACCCTCCATATCTAGGTTTAGTCACGCATGTTTCACACACTACAAAGCTAATTTCATCCAATCTTTATTCTCATTCAGTCACTAATTACTCCAATATATATATATATATATATATATATAATAATAATAATAATAATATTATATATAGCATTAATATAGAGGTGCTGGGAGTAGAATTAAGCTTGTTTGAATGTTCAGGTGTTACAACTTAGAAAAGACCCCACCATTACTAGTTGATGATGAATTATTGTTTGGGATGTTTGCGTGATTGACGTTGAGTTTTTTTTTTACTATATTTTTATGTGGTTTCTTTCAATGGGAAGAGATCTCCCCGAATCTTACTAACTACACCAACATACTTATAATATATCCATCCATCCATCCATCCATATATATATATATATGTATGTATAGGTGGAGAGATAGAGAGATCAATTAATCACTTGATAAGAAAAGCATAGTTACATAGACCAGTAGTACAAGTTAAGTTTAAATGTATCAAATCAAAAGCTCTTCCGAAGTCTTCACCACAACTCCATTTATGATCACCCACTTGTCTCCCGTGCTCTTTTCATTTAAACCTAGCTAACTCCTCTCTCTCTCCCCTTAAAAGTCAATATTTCCCATTCAAGAATATATGACCCACCTTGTCTGCCCTTTCTTATGTGTGCTCTTTTCATATAAACCTAGTTAACTTCTCTCTCTCTCCTTAAAAGTCAATATTTTCCATTCAAGATAACTTAATCCCCTAATCTTTAGCTGAAAGTTTAATCTTTTTTGACCGTTGGATTCCTAGATGATTGATCATAATTACTGCCACTAATATCAATTCCATTTGTCCTCAAAAAAATAACTCAAAGTACATTTTTTTTATCCTCAAATGAATGAATTAAGAAGTTGTTTGATTAGCACTGAATGACTTATCGATTTAGCCATTCAGTGCGTTTGTTTCGAATAAAAATCGTCTGAATGGCTGAATCGGTCAGCCATTCAAACGATTTTGATTGAATAACTAAGTCCCATTTTTTTGACTGAATAACGGCTAAATGATTTTTTTTACAATATTAACTATTATAAATAAATTTACAAAAATTTTGAATTTTTTTAGAGGGATAAAATAATAAAAATTTGTTATTCAGATGTTTCAGACATGTCAATTATCAAACAAATTTTTTAATTCAAATTCAGATTTAGCTCATTCAGATTCATTCAGTTTTTATCAAACAACACCTAAGATACATAAAGTAAAAGGTAAATATATCATTTAGTGCAATCCATTAGTATAAAATAGAGGAATTGATATTTTCACATGAAAATTTGATATTTTCTCATGATTCCTCTCACTTAATACTAAGTGGGTGTCCCACATTTATGTAAAAGAGACTCATGTGAAAATTAAATATTATTTTTTCATGTAAAAATATCAATTTCCTAAAATATAGGACTCATCAATTTATGTATTATTCTTGTGGGGCCACAAAAGATAAATTTAAAATTTATTATTATTTTTTCTCTACTTTATTTTTCTTAATTGTATGAAAAATGTACTTAATTCAATTTTTTTTTGGTTGGAGGGGGTGTGATATATATAGTTGGCGGTTTGTTTGGTTAGAATTCCTAGGATTACTTGTCAAGACAAAAAGGAAATAAAGAAGAAGAAAAATGTAGTTTTTGTTTACCTACAACATAGCTTAAGTTCACATTGCTTCGGTCTATTGCTACAATAAGTAATTGATCCCAACAATTTTATTACAAGCACAAGTGCACGACATAAAATCACATGATCATGATCGATGATTATTATGTATAAGGTAGAATTGCTTTAATTATAAAATAAATAGTATAATTGTATAAAAAGTCAACATAATTGAATCATAATGATTTTATATATTTTGGCAAAATTCTTCTCAATTATCTGCTAAGATATCAGGAGGTGGGAGATCAATGGGATGACTTTGAGTAGCCATTCATGCATCATGATCATATATATGCATGTGGACCAAACCATGCAAGTACTAGCTAGCTAGCTAATATATGGTGGAATTTTAAGTTCATATATAACATATACTGCTAAGGAACCTGAAATTATGGTTAATAGATATATATGTAGGTCATAGATTAGGATCCCCAAGAGAAATCATCTCTCTCAAACTTACCCACCTTTTCACTTTATTATGTGGATCCAAGGGATTTCAAATTATTTATTAATTCTCCTTGCTTCTTTAATTTTTCTTCTACCTTTGGGATGCTTGCTGGAAACTAGCTAGGGTTGGGCCACCATCACCCACCATGGGGCTCAAGAATTGTTGATCTGACTCATATGTATAAAAAACAAATATATATATATATATATATATATATATATATATATATATATATATATATATATATATATATATATATATATATATATATATATAAATTGAAGTGACCTTCTGAAATTAGTGCAGGTTAGTTGCTAGTCATACCCATATGAAGGTTTGAACTTAACATATAGTTGGTGAGACTCTTGTAGAAAGTAGCCAATTAAGTAAAACTCCTTATTGCCTACTGTCTTTTGCTTTTTCTAACATCATCTTTCATTTCATGGTTTTGCCAAAAGTAAGCTCACGAGTTTAATTAGAGACGAAGCTGCATGCATGCATGCCGGTCAAATTAGGAATTCAAAATTCTGTTAAACCCTAATGAGAATTTCTCGGCACGAGTACTCATTGCCCAAAATTTAACTTCCGTACACCTATACATAGTCGTCAGTTAATTTGGCACCAACCAATTAAGCTGCAGTCGAGCAAGCGACGTTAATTGTTCAAAATAAAATTAAAACGTCAGCCACAGTTATTAATAAAAAATTCTCTTCTAATTAAGAAGAATTAGAGTAATTAGTTTGTTTGTTGTTTGGTTATTATAAATTTTGATTTCTTTCATAGAAAGGGATCAATTAATTTCATGCATGATACCCAGCCAGCTTTATAGGGTTTTTATGATTTAATGAATTAATTAAATGTATAACAGTATAAGGGTTTATCTCATGCACAAAGAAAATAATATTGCAAGATATAAATATATATATATATATAGGGCTATATGTATATATACTGTTGTGTAGTATACAGTCGTGTTATGACGACAATGATTAGCAATGTCTACACACAAAAATCATCGTCATAACACAAAAAAATTATCACCATAAATAATTGTATACTACACAGCTGTATATATATATTTTTTCATATATATCAGCCCTCCTCCCTCTAGGGAAACATGGCACAACCAAACCGAAATTCCATGACATTATATAATGAAACATGCTAGGCTTGGGAGTGGTATACTGCATACACTATATATATATATATATATATATATATATATGCAGAATATCTGTCTGCTAATGAGGAGATATATATATATCTGAATAGTTTTAAAGCGGATATGAATAAATGATAGAAAGCAAAAACGCGGGTGGTCGATCAACCCGCGCGTTTTTCGATTTTTATACCTCGACCGTGTGTTTTTTGCCTTGGTCCGATTCTTTTGGTCCGCTTTATTTGGTCCGCTTTTAGAACGACTCAGATATATATATATATATATATATATATATATATATATATATGAGTTTTAATCTGTGGGCAAACGTTTCTTTATGGGTATTGTTCAAAGAACCAAGTTGATTCACGTTGATCCGGACAATGAAAGGTGAGATTGGTCAATTATTTCATGCCGCTTCTGAAATTGAAGGCCGCCTCTCTTATCCTTTTGCATGTTAGCTTATTACATTATTGCCCCTAACAATTTAATACATGCCTGCCGCCACAAACATGGAAACATGTCTCACCTATATGACTATGGTTCATTTGATAAAGTATACATGATGTAAAAATAAAAGATAATGTAAAGATGAGTTTATTTTTATATATACATAATATAAAAATAAAAGATAATGTAAAGATACATAATATAAAAATAAAAGATAATGTAAAGATAAGTGAATAAAAAATAAATTTATTTTTATGTATACATAATATAAAAATAAGATAAATTTATTTTATTAAAAAGATAGATAGATAGATAGATAGATAGATAGATAGATAGATAGAGGTATAGGAGTAGTGAAGCACATGGTCACCCCACTGATGAAGGAAAACATGTGAAGATGCAAATGGAAATTGTGCATCCAATAGGTCTCTCACTGTTCGAACAAAACAATATTTTCTTGATTATTGTTGGGGCCACATGTGCTTAGAGGTCCCACAATCAAGAACTGCTAGACTTTCTCAAGAAAATATATAAGCAGCTAGCTAGCTGTTTAATGAATTAGCTAGGGTGGTAAATTAATGGTGATTAGCAATGTCCTATCAAACTTGACAAACATGTTCACTAATCAACATGTCTATAAATTATGGGTTTTGAGTGTTGTAATGGTTTCCACCATCTAAAAAATAAAATAAAATAATAATAATAATTAATATCATCAATTCGATCTCTCTTTTTAGGGTTCGGGACCTTAATCATGCTTTATTTATTTAATGTTGATTGAGGTGATGCCCATATTATCGTTTTAAGATCTCCTAAATCCCGACTACGGCCCACCAACTTGTGCTTATCAAGGACCAATTAACCAATGAAAACAAATAGTATTTAAGTTACATATATCATCCTTTCATGCATATTACAACTCTCCATTAACTTTATAATCATCTTTCTTCCATTTTTGCAACCATCATTTTGGAAGGATCCCAAAAATAAAATATATACTTATATTATAAAAGATAATAAAAATAAAAACTCCCAATTATATATATATATATATATATATATATATATGACTTAGTTGTAATTCCTTTTTTGGGATATGTTCGTTTTAATTAAGAAATTTAAATATTCCAAACAATGTGGGTATATATGACAAAATAAGTCACTCTATGTATTCCAGGTGACACTACCTACTTCTTTTAAATATTGAAAAGCTAGTATTTGGTGGAGTTAGCTTTAAGTCATGTGATTTTTGAACTATCTTTCTCTCTCCTCAATTAGGTACATACATATATATATATATATATATATATATATATATATATATATATATAATATTAAAATAATCTTAAGCCTAGATTATATTCTAGAATATTAAAAGAATTTAATGCATGTTAATGAATTTATAATTTGAAATAATTAACACAAATAGAAATCCCGTGAGTTGAGGTTAAGGGTGGTGGTGACATGGTCAATCAATGAGACAAATTTAATGTGTTTTTCTTCTTATTTTTATATTTTTTTTGTTTGGAGGTGGGTGGGGTGGGGTGAGGTGGGGTGGAGTGGGGGGGGGGCTAGGGGTTTTGCAATTAAATAAAAAGTAGATGCTTAAACGGCTACATAAACACCACACGACATGTAACGCAAACACACTAATCGGCAGACATCCGCACATGACTAGTCGAATAAAAATTCTCATCTTTTTTCCCTATAAATTTTCTATTAATATATAAGTTCTAATCCACAATTCCACTATATAATTGTCTTAATCTTTATTGCTTAGCACATTTTAATTTTCGTCCACGTGAGCTAGTATTGCCCATTTGGCAAATTCTTTAACATGCCACATATACATGTTTATTGTGAGTTCGTGACCATCCACATTATCGTAATAATCATAAAATTCTCTCTCTCATCCTTTTTATTTTTTCTCCCTACTTTGCCAAAATAAAATAAATTAAAAATTAAGTGAGTATTAATTACCCTTTGAAGGAATCCCCCGTTTCTTTATTTAGGAATATTTTTATATTTCACATATAGACATTTTGGACCCATATTTTTTTACCCCAAAAACTACACTTAATTTAGAAACCTAGGGTTTTTTTTTATTTGGAGTTAAAATTTATCGCTAATAACATTTTATAAGAACATTTCAGGGCAAAAATAATAGTAATAAAATATTAACAATCATGTGCATTGTACACGCGTCACATATTTAAATAAAATATCTACCAAGTTACATCTTAATTACAAGGAATCTAACTACTACTACTACTACTAATTAACCCAATTAAGTAGATGCGATCCAATTGGTCTTAACGACACAATTTTGGTAACATGAAGGAATAAAATTAGAAATGTAGTTGTTCGAGGGAGTACATGTGTGTGATGCATACATATATAATTTTATAATTATGTGAATATTGTTATGGGTTTATTTATAATAATATAACTAATTTCTTCTAAAAAACAGACCACCTTGTTTAACCTATTTTTGCAAGTTAATTTAATAATTACTAATCTAACAATGTTTGGGTGATTGTGAATAATAATACACACACACCATTGTTGATAATATTGTTTGGGTTTTCGCATCTTAATTTTTTCAAAGTTAAAATTCATGATTTGTACGGAAAAATGAAAAATAAACCCACGTTAAGGGATTAGACGCCAAGTAAGTATCCCACAGGTTCACATTAATAATTGAGCTAGAGCTAGAGCTAGCCGTAGTTGAATATACAGTCAATTTGAAATGCGATGAGCACTCAGTTGTGCAAGAATTATGAGCTTACAGTTCAACCAATTCTGCCATATGATATGAACTTGAGAAGTTCCGGTACAGTAAAATATTTTATAGAAAAAAGAAATACACGTACAACTAACTTTCATACTTTCCAATCATTCACATAAATGGGCTATCGCACAGCATAATGACCAAGCCCCCATCCCCGGGACTATTAACAACAACTCATCTTCAACCAACCTTTCTATCTGATCCTTTCAAGTTGAGATTGAACCATTTCTTTTTAGAAGATTTATCCTTCCCATCTGACATACCATCTTCCCCAGGGCTCTCAGCCTTGAACTCTTCACCAGCCGCTTTGCTACTACTCCCGTTACTAACACTAGAGCTACTCCCATTACTTTGAATAACTGACCTGCTTACCGTGAACATAGAATGTATGCTGTCTCGTTGTTTCAGTAGCTCATCCACCTGTGTTTTATAAGTGGTGATAAAATTTTATAACGTCATCCAAGGAAGAATTTGAAAATAGATATATAGATTATTGAACTATCCAAAATAAGATTTAAGTGCTGGGGAAACAAATAATTTGAAATGTGCGTAAAAGATCAGCCCAGCTATAGTTGTCTAACAGAACAAAGGACAGAAAATTGGAGCTCTGGACATAATTTCCTAAAATGCCGAGAAAGCACAAATAATTTTTTATCTAAATTGAGATTCATCATGGTAACTGTAAGTAGCAGAAACACCCAGCAATATCCATAGTATATTTCTAATAAGTAAAAGATCAAACCAACAATATCACATGGTATTAGCATTAGAATCTAATATTGAACGGTAATTTGAATATAAATGCATGAAACAGGAAGAACAAAAGCCATCTTCTTTGAGGTGCAAAAGATGTTAGTCTGTGTGCATATTATACTTTATGTTTCTCTTTGTTTTGAGCCATTTCAAATTTTTATTACTTATAGTATGTCCTTGTTTGTCTATATGAAGGGGAAAAAATCACCTGTCCTACAAGTATTATGTTACAAGGGCTACAAGAGGAGAAAACTTACAGATTGCTTTTCCTGGCTGTATCTGTTGGTCACTTCTTGGAAGCGTGCCAATGCCTAAAGAACGTCAAATTAGGAATGCATGAACAAGCATTACATTGCCAAACATATATATACATCATGACCAAATGAAGGAGCTATTACCTTTCTATATTCCGTCTCAAATTGGCGTAGCTCAGTTCTCTTTCTTAAAATTTGAGCCTCGATATCCTTAAGCTTATCTGTTGTATCCTCATATGACTTTGCACAAAGAGCCTCAATTGTATAGCTAGCAGTTTTAAAGAAGTTATCTCCTGCATAAATCAAAGTAGATATCAGTTATAATGAATTTTGTTCTTTCCAGAAGCAGGCCTATTAGATCATAGACACTGGATACAAAAAGGATGAATCTGAAAAACAAGCTTCCGACCGTATACGGCAAATATGTGAGTGCCAGCTTTTAATTCTGAGACCTCACAAGGTTGTAGGCCTTCCAACCTTTTGAAGAAAGCAGCTTCAGGGTCCTTAGCCATCGCTAACTGCACCACATTATATTTATTAACTCATTGAATCAGGAGCTGGACAATACGAACCTATTTAGAAGAAAATGTAAAAGGGCAATGGAACTCACATACCGCATTTACAGTTGAATCCATTCTGTACACTTGAAAATGTAAGAAATACATCCCCGCAGATGTCACCTTGCCAGCCTTCTCACTATCTTCCTGTACACATAAAATTACAGTAAGTGTTTCTCTTTTTGATAAGTCAGACTCAGAATTACAGCTAGTGTTGACGTATTGAATAAACACCAAGGAAAGCGACACAGACTGAATGCTGACAACTCCACTCAAGGAGAGTTTAAAGTATAAAAGACTAATAATTTGAAATTTTTTCAAAACAGTGAATACATAATCGAATATTTAAATTATAGTCGAAAGGAATTCAATTTCATACAATAAAAAAGTTGTTTTTGAAAATTCCAGCTGAGTAAGAAGTAAATTTGCAATTGCAGTAACAATATAGCCTCGGAATGGATGCTACTACAGAGTTAATTGTGTTATATATGAAATCATGAAAGATATCAAACAAATCATATTGTCAGAGAATTTGCTTCCATTAAAGAAAGGCCATTTTTTTTAATTTCAATCAAAAAATTCAACAGATTGTTCGAGAATAAAGGAAACATTGCAAATCACAGCACCACATCATAAAAGAGATATATATAAAATAAGTAAGTGAGGTCAAGTAATCAACAAAGTAGGAAATACGAGAAAAATAGTTAAGAGAGTAGTGTGCATATCTTGGGAGCCGCATCTCATCATGCAATGCAAAGATTTCTACAACAGAACACAATGTCGGAATTGGCTAAACTATGAAAGCATAGGGCATATGCCACCAAGAAATGTCAGTTAAGAGGCTAAGAAAATGAAAATACTTTTATTATTTATCTAATCTTTTTACTATGAATATTTTTTTTAATAAACATACAGCAAACAAATTTGATTTGATAAACGTCATTAGTTTGGAATCAAGTCTTTGCTAGCTAGCAATAGCATGAATCTAAAATTTAAAATTCAGTTTTGTTTTAGAGCTGCAGATTAGCATAGCTCCCTCTAATGGTCATATTGCATACGCAATACCATTTATTTGATAAACAGAAAAAATGGCATATTGCAGGTATGTTGAACAAACTAAAATTAGAAAATATAGAATATGCAACTAAAAGTATAGTACCTGTAAAGCCAAACCATAACCACCATTGACATCATGTTCAAAGTAAAGTAGCTGCAAAATCACATTTATATACACGTATTAATATGGCACTCCCTGCAAGATATAGGTTTTTATTGTTACGGGGGAGAGGTATGGAACACGAGAGAGAGAGACTGAGAGAGAAAGAGTTTGGTATATTAAAATAAGTAATAATTTCATTCTGCATGTCATAGTACCTTGAATTTGCTTTGTGCAGCTGAAGTAACTCTAACCACTATCCCTGACTCAGCTTGTTCCTCACTAATAGTAACGCCAAAAAAGTGTGCGCATTGCTTTTCCACCTATACAGGAACATAGAGATCAGTACATCTGAAGAGAATGACTTAATCCAGCTACAAGCAAGTGTGCACCTTTCCACTGACTGATGTTCCAATTGGAAGGGGTCTGACGGTGACAGTTCCATTCAATGCTTCTTCAAGAACGTTAGCAGAAATGGTAGTCTTGATAGGAACACCCAGCTTGCTAAAAACAAATAGAATGATTGACTATAATAGTTCGCTATGATAATGATACTTAAACACCCAACATTTCATAAAGAAAGTTACCTGAATAATGCGGCAAACATTGTATTGACAGTTCCAAGGTTAGACAAATCAATTTCCATATCCATGCCTTCCGCATCAATAGCCTATTTGAAGCAATCAATGGTCAACAACATTTGAAAAGAAGAAACAGCTAGTTTACAAGACTTCAGAAGACATTAAATGGAAACTCTCAAGATAAGGTACAAGGAGTAACAATATAAAGAGTGAATTAAAGCAGTGATAAAAAGGAAAAGGCAACTAAAATATCTTATTAAACATCGAAAAGATGAATTCCGTTGGACATGAATTATACTTATTAAAACAAAAAATAATATATTTTCTTGGCAAAAAAACATTATAAACTGATAAGTGCATTATAGGAAAGATCAGTTCCTAATGTTAGAATAAAATGCTCACAAATATCAAATATGCATTAGCATTTCAAGTTTAAAGTCCCAATACTCGGGCTAAAAGTAGTATAAAGAGAAATACACAGTAAGTGAAAACGTGCAAGCAAGCACAACAACTAAGAATCTGGTGAAGATAAGATTACAAATACACCACCCTTATCAGATAGTAAGTTACCCCATCAAACCAATTACACTTTGAAGGGGTAGACTAAGGTACAGATGTATGCTGATCAAACACTTGGCATGGACTGATGAAACTGACTGGAAGATTGAACTATTTGCCAACTTTCATTTGTATAATCTATAGTAGATACAACGACAAAAAAAAGATCTTATATATGCTATAAATCACAAGGAGAAACCTACATCCTCTCTACATCAGTCACTCATGTCCATTAATTAGGCTACTTAAGTGACAACTGACGCATAAATATATGAGGACATATTATTTATGACAAAGCGTAAGTACAACTAAAGAGGACAAGAAGCCCTCAAAGCTCAGTTATCATAGTACTAGTCTCTTTTAAACAGGACTTATACGTGCAGAAGGAATAAAAGTACCTCAAACCCGGAATTATCATATTGCCTTCTTTTCTCTGCATCAGATAAAATACTGTAAGAATAAGCAACCTCTTTGAAAAGTTCTGAAGCTTCAGGATTGTTGACATTCTTGTCAGGGTGATACCTGTTCAACATGTTGTTTATAAGTCACTAAGTATGTAAATTTTGCAAATAAAATAAAAATCATCAAGTATCATTTTCGTTTATTTGACAAGTTCAGTATCGTTATTATAACCATCATCAGTTGGTAACATTCTTGTTCATAAAAATGTATGATTTTTTAAGACCTTGTGACGTGAGTGAACTCAATTCTGTACAGAGATGAAGGCAACAACAAATGAGCTCAACAAAATAAATTAGGTGGAATCAAAGGCAGATAACTTAGCATTTATCTTTCCAAGATTATTCTCTTTAGAATTTGTAGCACAGAACTTATTTCCAAATCAGGCAACCATTCAAGCACATTAACCAGACAGACACATCATTTGTTCATAACCAATAAAGCAATTAAGCAGCAATTGTGCTTCTGAATGAGTTCAATTGCCTCATTTCCAGTAAAACATATCCCAGAATTTTCAAATCTGTTGATGAACAAGGATTAAAACACCCCAAGTTTTACAAAATCTAAAAGATGGTACAAGTGTAAGTAAAAGCAAAAATAGAAAGGGATTGAGAAGTTACTTGAGAGCAAGCTTCCTATAAGCTGTTTTGATCTCCTGCTCAGATGAATCCCTAGACACGCTCAACACCTCATACGGGTCACGACGAAGCACCGGGGCAGAAGACCCCTCCATGTTCGAACCACTCATCCCACTAGTCTCGTATCTCTCTCCCTCTACCTGTAAATCTTATGTTTCTCTGTCTATATATTTACAATATTTGTAAAGCTAGACCATCTGAATTGACACTTTAGTGCACCTCTTTTTTCACCAAATCTACAATCAGAGTCAAGAGAATATTCAAATTTAGGAGAAAGGGAAAGTAAAAATTTGAACTTTACCCAATACTACACGATATTCAATGTATTGCATCACTTTCTTCTTTGTTGGGATAGATGCAGGAAACAATAATCAATTGAAGAAGGAACGATTGGAAGCCAAAACATAAAGATCTATACAATAAAAATAAATACTAGTATACTATGATATACAGAGAGAGAGAGAGAGAATGAATAAAAAGGTAGGGTTTTTGAAATATACAGAGAGTCGAAGAGGGACAAGACAAGCTTTTACCTCTATTTCTCTCTTCTTCGGTGGCAAAACGTAATTTCAGCTGAACCAGATTAAAAATGATGATGTTAAATACTCCATTTGAACTCCAAACTCCGTAAAAACACCTGCTCTGCGTGTATCTGTCTATCTATACGCACGCATGTAGCAAGCAGCTCAGAATCATCACTTGAATGTACTTCAATCCCGGCCGGGGGTTCGAGTGTTTGACCAGCTTAAAGCGTCTGGTTTGGATAACTTACTAGTATAATTTGAGCTCATTTGAACTATTATTGTGGACTAATTCTTAAATTAATAATTCAAATCTCTTCCTCTTATAATTTTTTTAAAAAAAGATATGAGTTACAACACGCTGGTCTGATACGATTCTCAAAATAATTTCGTTTTGCACAATTTAATACACTTTTCAATATTATGTGCAAAATAATATTTTTATAGTTTTTCAAACATTGTTATTATAAAGAATACTTTATGCAACAACCTCCTCTCTCAATACCTGATTTTCTGTTCCATTTTTCATGTCATGTGTCTCTTCACTTAAATTTTAAGTTTTTATGACGAAAAGCGAATAGAAAAATGGTAATGAGAGGATCTGCCCTCATCCTCAAAAAAAACAATCATGTTTAAACATTTTATTATCCCATGCAAAGACTTTATTATTTTATGGTCATACTTATTTATTTAGCAATATAAAAGAAATTAATGTATATACAGATTAATAATGAAACATTCTATTAAGTTTAAAAATATAATATACATGTTCAGAACTTTGAGAATAAAATCATGATAATACTACTTGAAAAGAAAAAACAAGATCAAACCGGAAGATAAATCATATCATGCTTATTTTTGGTTGAAATGTAGATTTATTATAAAGACAAAAATGTGATTAAAAGAACACCTCCACGTTACATTTTTTGTAAATGCAAACTTCGTAGATTCTAAACACTTGATTATTTAAAAAATCCTAATATTCTTTAAATGATTTTGATGACTCTTTAAACTATGCCTTCTCAAAATTATTTCAGCCCTCTTGAAGAATTAAAGGATACTACAAGCAAGAAGAAAATATATTAATAAATTATTTTCAGAAATAGTATAATATATTTTATGTGTATATATATATATATATATATATATATATATATATATATATATATATATGAATAAAATAAAATTCCACTAAAACCTAGCTATGGGCACTTTGCCATAGCTAGCTTAAATCTAGGTCCGCCTCTGATCCCAAGATCCAAAAACATAACCACTTATATATCCTCATGTACTGATGGAACAACCGGAATAGCACAAAATTTGCATAACGCCTGAACTATACGATTTACAAAGCTATGTAGATTTAGATTTACGATTACGTAGTTTTCATCATTAACCCATAATTTTTTTACAAGCCTCAACAACACTAGAGAGATCAA
This sequence comes from Panax ginseng, assembly GCA_020205605.1. Classification (NCBI taxonomy): domain Eukaryota; kingdom Viridiplantae; phylum Streptophyta; class Magnoliopsida; order Apiales; family Araliaceae; genus Panax; species Panax ginseng. The sequence continues at coordinate 5,952,840 of CM035127.1, forward strand.
GTGCCTTCACTGGCTAGCTTAATTCAAACAATTTGGGTCTCTGTCAACCTTGATTACTCTTGTATTGTAGGATCCACATAACCCACACTTGTGATATAGCCAGTGAAAGGGTGCAGTTCCTTTTTTATCACAATCATTACACAGTATATCCTGGATAACCAAAAGTGAAGTATCAGCTTTCGTCAAACACCTGGCTCCAATACTATTATTAACTAGAAATACAAGAAAGATGCTTAACCTGGCAGCGGTTCCGATATTCTTCTGGCAGCACCTCAGAAGCCATTAAAGCATCAAGCATCCCAAAGTACACCTGATGATCATTAGTAAGGAACAGGGGCATTAATACAGAGTAAAAGTTCTCTACAATGTTAATTTCATACTCTTCCTGGATGATAATTAAATAGCAGTGTACAAGAAGCAGCACAAATTTGCTATTTCAAGGAGTTAATAGGAATCTGTCATGTAAGTAATGAAGAGAGGATCTCGCAGTGTCATGTAACCCACATTCCCGAAGTTTTGATAGAAATCTGTAGAAAGGCATGTATGTTGGCACACACAATCTGAATTCCCCCCCCCCCCCCACCCCCTCCCCACCCCAACACCACCTCCACCCAAAAATAAAAACAAAAAAATACATCAGCATGTTAGAAGATAGTTCACAACACAAAAACAGACATGGGACACGGATAAGACAAAACACAGATACAACACATTTCTTTTCATCAAATATGCAGGGCGTGGAAATATTGAAACCACATTTGTATATGTATATATAATATCATATATTTATTTTATATAAAAAGTTAAATTTTACTAAAATATCAAATATCAAGAGTGCAGAATTTTCTAAATTTATGAACTATATCAATAAAATATTAACATGTTACACAATAGCTAGGGATGTACATCTATAGATTAAGTTCTATGATGTATATGCGAATATTTGTGATAAGTAATGTAGTACTATTTTTATGCCTTACCTGTTACTTAAACCAGTGTCACTTGCCATAGTTTTGTTATGATACAACATTCAGAATGCTTATTTTAACAATAATACTTCCTTGATAATATCTAAGAATCTCGACACAGTGAGACAAATGCCCGCAAGTGTTGAATAAAGTCTAAACAAGATTTTTTTGTATCTATCTACAACAGATAAGGACATCTAAATCCGGCCTGAACCTTTTGGGTAGGCTCTGCAGAAGAAAGTGTTGGACATGTATCAGACAATATCCTGGGGTATAGGACAAACATGTGTCAATAGGGTCACTTTGACATTGTGTTAGTGTCTGTGCTTCGTAGGCATACAATATCCTCATTCAAATATTTCAATGACTAAATAAAATAAATATCTACATTATTTCTACTTTTCTGCTTTATTTTGTGTCCAAATGCCCAAAAATGAAGGCACATAAGAGTGCATAATGGATGAGCTTATCCCATAGCATAGTGTATTTAAGATAGATCATCTCCTTACAGACATATCTCCCATGGATTTGCTGCAAATTGGACATATGTAATGAGTGCAAGCATATGCCTGCAGAAAGGAAGAAACAAAGGTCAACCTTTTACCCAAAAGAACAGGAAAGAGAAAAGAGATATACTTGCCAAATAACAAATGGAATCCTCCAGTAAAAAAATATCAAACCTGGAAGCAAGCTGAATGCATAAAATGGCCACAAGGAAGCGCTCTGACAGTTTCACTTGATGTGAACATAAACTCGCAGCATATTGGGCAGTTCGTTTCCAGACCTTTCTCCCTGCATTTGTGGTCCAACAATTTTATTCCCAGACAACAGTTGCAGGTCATACAATGAAAGAAGTCAACACCAAGCCCTCTTCCCAGGCGGCATAAATTGCAAAAGGGGCAATGATAAACTGTCCTGGAGTAAGAAAATTAAAAAGAAAAGTCAAAATTCAGAACAATAGTAATATCCATGTAAATTGTAATATCATCAAGTTCATAACAGCCTGAGCTTAAACAGCTTCAAGATATCCATCGCTTTTGACATTGTTTGAATTGGCAGTTATTAGTTGTTAATTTGTTTCAAGGCAAGAAAAAAAAAATGTAGCTCCATGAATAAATTAAGGGCGCATGCTTGATGTTTGTGCAACTGCTGACATTCACATATTGAATGGTATTATACACAAATTCATTAAACAGAAACGTAAAAGATAAATAGCCACGAGCTGCTACTTTATTTTATTGATAAGTGCCACAAGCTACTTATTCTGTGATAACTATTAGTGGTGCCAATGGTATCGTCTTTAATACATAAAAAGCCCCCTTCAACTTTCACAAAATTGTAATTTAACCCTTAAGCATTTTTCCGTTTCACATTGGACCTTGAAATACATTTAAAATTTGAATGGGTCAATAATTGGTTCCTTAGACAATTTGCAAAGTTTTTTCTATTTATTTTGCAAGCGTGCCCAACACTAGTGTGGTGCTCATAGATGAACTTCACTTTTATTATCTTCAGAACAATCAAGGCAAAAATATCTTTATATATTTCAGTCGGATTATGACCCAGATGAGATTTTCATAAACTACAAGGGTCTATCTAGTCAATCAAGGCCAAGCACCAAACTGTCAATCAAAAGATACATCATTAATTCACAAATATGTATCATAGCCGGTACTTTGACTTGATTATGAAAACCATATTTGCTAGCATCGGTAATCGTTACTTAATAAAGTGCAGTACAAACACACGTAGAAATACAAAATAAAAAACAACATTTTACAAACAAACAAAGTTTTTAGAAAAGATTCTCAAGAATGTACCCGAAAGGTAGCCATGATTGGTAAGATGACAAGGCACAAATGTGCAAAACTCAAAACCAAATATATACAGAACGAAAAGTATAAATATCATAAATCCTACAGATCATCTCAAAACTATCATCAATTTAATATCTTTATAAGAGATAATAGTATTGTAACATAAGTTTGAAAGATTCTCAAGAATATACCCGAAAGGTAGCCATGATTGGCAAGTTGACAAGGCACATATGTGCAAAACTCGAAACCAAATATATACAGAATGAAAAGTATAAATATCATAAATCCTAGATAATCTCAAAACTATCGTCAATTTAATATCTTTATAAGAGATAATAGTATTGTAACATAAGTTTGTACTGGTGAAACTTTTTCTAATACTCTCTCCGTCCCATAGTTATAGGCTGATTTTCCATTTTGAGATGTCCCAATATATAGGCTACTTACTATTTATAAAATTTAGTTGGTTCATTGTTTTACTTTTATGCCCTTAGAATAAATATTCAACTATTACTCTTTTTTTGAAGAAACAACATTCAATGTCATTATTTTTATCACCACATTTAATGTTGTTGTATTTTCTTTGGTTAAAATTCTATGGTTATGGACATTAATGGTCAGTACACGTCAATCAATGAAGTTGAGAGTTCCAGTGTGATAAGTAAGGAGTAATTAACTTATTCATTAATTCCATATTAAGGGGTATATGTGAAAAATTATGTTAAAAATTGCCACTTAAACTAATTTTCTTAAACTATGTGCCAAAAGAAATCAGCCTATAACTATGGGACGGAGAGAGTAACACATAAGTAGGTTCTAGCAAAACAAATCAATCACCTTTCATCGTCAAAAAATTTGCAGTAGCTGCAATAGTATTTTGCCATTGAGAGCTCATCGCAAGATGGTGTTGTGCAAATTGGTCCAACCGGCTGAATTTTTAGGCAGTTCATACACATCATCTCAGATGTAGCCTTCCTGTAAATAAAACAAAAACATCAAAAATAATAAAACTCTTTAAAATTGATAAAAGAAGAAAGAATCAATGCCAAAAAAAGTTACCTATCCATAGAGTGGTCACTGACTTTGTCATGGCAGAACCTGCACGTAAATAACTTGCCACAGCAAGCAGCACGGAGTTTGCAATTTCGTTGGTAATGCTCACACCCAAAAACTTGTTTCTCTGTATCCCGATAAGATGGAGAGCATCCAAGTTGATCTTCACCTTCTGAAGCTTCACCAGTTCTTGCCTGAGGTAACTTCTGCTGAGCAGCTATCCAGCGACTACCATGACCAGTATAATGATCAGGCTAAAATAAGCAAAATATATAAAAGATGATTATAACAAAGACAGACCTTGTCATAAGATTTTGGATGAGATAGGCCTTCCTCCTTGGATCAAGAGTTGAATCCCGAGAGACCTTTCTTATCTCTGACTCAAGCTCATTTTGATTCATTCGAAAAATATCTTTCCAACCAGGCTTAAAGGTATTATCACCTTGGTCCAAGGTTTCATGGACATCAGTACCTGAAAATTTAGAAATAACAAGCAGCAGCTCTTACACTGTTCAATATTTCATCAAGGGGCAAGCAAACATGACCAATGAAGAGATACAAAAAACAGAAACATATGCAGTGAAGAAAATAATAAATGCACTCTGATTAACAAAAGTTTTGCAAAAAGAACCTTGTGAAATACTATCATCTGATGTCAATGCCAGTGAAGATGCAGCAGGAGTTCCTTCCCACCATTCATTAAGCCATTCACTAAACATTGTGTTCTTGGTCGCTTGCTTCCATGTGTCCATCATTTTATTTTGCTCCTCCTGAGTAAGTGCAGAAGTTACCCATGGCAGCATAGACTGCAGCACCTCCGCACCAGTAGTACCAATTATACGACCAACAAGTTTATCCTGCTCCTCCAAAGAAACATGTCTGTCAAATAACGGCCAAAGTTCAAGTTCTTCACATAAAATATGCTGATCTAGAGTTACTTTTATGGACTTGCACATGCCCTGGACCCTCGTCGCTAGCTCATTGTACTTTCTTAAACTATCATTATGATCAGAAGAAACAAAGTCACGTCTACTTGAATTTATACTCATTATGTTTCGGTGGAGTTCTGAAAGCTCAGCAAGTGTAGATGAAATATCCTCGAATAGTTCCTCTTCCTGCTTGTGATCCAATGTGTAAGAGTGACTTACGTTGTGAAGGGTTTCTCTTGATTCTAATGCAGGGAACACTATATCATCTTCTGCGTTACTATGAGCTCTATATAAGCCCCATAACAAACGAAACCTACCATTAAACTCCCTAAGACTAGCCTCATTACAATCATTAAGTTTTCCAGATTCAACATCCAGAAACTCCAAATCCTTGTGGATGGCTTTATGAAATTTAAATATGTTATCGATGGGTCTTGTTACATGCCCGACATTAGTCAAGCTTGTGTCTGTCTCCCAATTAAAATGTGAAACAATAGTTTAGATAAATTATATTACAAAATATTGTTTCTGATTACTCCCCCTCACTTCAAAAATATAAGAGCAAAATGACTTTTAGTTTAGTTCAAAATATATGAGAAAAACGACTTTTGAAAGTTAGTATAGTGAAATCAGCAATTCAGAGATATTCATCTAGATTTTGATCATTATGTAATTAATCCCTGAGACCTTCTTTTTTATTTTTTGGGTAAAATATACATTAATGTAACAAAGATTATCCAAATGATAATTCCATGCCAGGATGCTACGCATCATGTCAACACGCACTGACATAAAGCGTGATATAAACTCAAATAAAGTAAATAAGATCAATCATATGCTACATCATAGAAGAGGAAAATTTAGAAAAGTATTGATACTTCATAAATGAATACATAGACGATCACAAGATCAATTTCCAACTCCAGATGACTGATAAAGAAAATCATCACAAGTGAGAAAACATGTGACATAATTAAAAATATATATATATATATATATATATATATATATATATATATATATATATATATATATCTTGCCTTAATTAAAAAACTTCTAAAATTATGTTGATGTTCAAAAGCAACCCTCGAAGAGTATGTTTGTTTTCTTTCAATAATTAGTTAATTACAGATGTTAACCCTATAAAATTAAAATTTTCTACTCTCTTTATAATATAAATAAGAAAATCATATGAAATACTAGCACTGATTTTTAGATGAACAGAACCTCTTTTACGACAGTCAACGGTCAGGAGTAAGTGTCATGTCAATGCTCAAGACTTGGTACCAAATCAATACAGCGAATCATCAATGCTAAAAGCGACACCTCTAAAAAAATTCATTACTCCATTAAAGAAACCATAGATGATTCTAACTTTATCTGGCAAATCAATATCCAACACCAAAATATTATGAAAGTTTGATTGTCACCGGTGGAAACACGTTACAAACAAAAAACATTCTCTTGTCCTAATTAAAGAGCTTCTACACAAATGTGTAACATAGTGTGTGGACTTTGACACCCGAGGCGTAAAGGGAGAAAAAAAGGGCAAATATTCAAGGCATCACATTGCTCCAACTAACCATGGCTTGATGCCACATATCTTCTTTTTGATAATAAAAGAAGTTTTAGGAAGACGAGGAGCATCAAGAAAAATCCTTAAAATGTAGGATGGCGCACCACTCTCTATAATTAATAGATAGAGGCACCCTTAAATGCCCTCATTGCCCAAGCCCAAAGAGAAGGGATAAAATCAACCATATCCCAAAACAAATGTGAGGAGGATAATCATCACAAAGGATGCTTGCTTTCCTCTCCAAATCCCCAAAGAATGGCAAAACATGCAGAACGTCACACCATAGTTGTTAAAAAGGCGAGGTGAGGCGCACTTTTGGACCTCGCTTTGCTTAAGGCGAGGCGCCTTCAATGAGGCACAGCTGAGACGCTCGCCTCTTGAAAATTCAACCAAATTAATCTCAATTATCCATTTAAAATGTAACCTATACCTACTATAATCTTAGACGTTCATACCCACTTTGAACTTAGACAAAAACAAATGAAAAGACAGAGATTTCTTTGATGGGTTTGATTATTAGGAAAAATTGTCCTAAACTACTAATGTATTCATGATGAATGACAACAATTTTTTCAATCATTTTATCTTTTGATAGTTAGACAGTTTCTAAATGGCTTCCATTTAGTCCAAAATCCAAACAACACATGAATCATAGTCCAAAATATAATAAAATAGGTAGTTAAGAGTTATTTTCTTTAAATTAAAATTTCATATTATAAATTATACTTTTATTCAGGTTTTGATAAGATTATTGTTAGTACATTTGGTCAAGTTTTCTTTTTTATTGTAATTTCATTAATTATATTATTCAAGCCATAATAAGATTATTATGATTAACTAAATTATTTTTGTTGAATTATCTACTTGATGAAGTGACAACATACTTGATACTTATTAGTTTATAAATACATTTTTTATAAGTTGTCATTGTTTAGGAGCTTATATAATAAATTTAGATATAGTTATATAAATATTTTTGTATTTTTTTAGTAAGTATGCCTCACTTCGATAAGGCGTGCCTCGCCTTGCGCCTAGGCCTCAGGGAGATTTAATAACACTGGCCACAATACCTTGTCATACTTAGGTGGTGTTAGATAAAACTAAGTAATTAAATACATCTTAACAAATTAGATCATCTGAATCTAAAAAACTGTTTGATAACTAAAAAGTGTAAAAAATCTAAATGACACTATTTTACCATTTTAACACTCTGAGTTAAAAAATTTATTTGAATGATCCTAAAATTAAAATTTGAAATTAAAGGAGTACAATATTTATTGAGGCTATTTTTGTCCATAAATTTTAAATAAACTATTAAGAGGCAGCTCTTAATAGTTAATATTTAAGTTTTTGTCTTAACGATTAAGAGGCAAAATTTTTTTTACCAAACAAGATTTGTCTATGACCGAATCAGAAGCGGATGAATGAAGAGGCATCCAGACATAAACAAACACCACCTTATTCCTGCCAAAGCCCTACAATCCAATCTGCAACAGGCCCTACAATGTTCAAAATTGAATTTTGCTAATTTCTTGTTGTAATTGTCCTATTCTCCCCCGATTCCAACTACCCCTTCCTTTGTGCCAAGTCTATCTATATTACTAGAGAAGATAACATGTGATGGCCTATGCACATCCACGTAATTGACAAACTAAAAGATGGATAAATACTTGAAAAAGTGGTACTAAACAGTAAATGATACCAAATAGAAAAAAATACATACAACCAATCATCAATGTACGAAAGTAACAGAACATACATTGCTTCCTAAAAAAAAGCCATTGATGATACTTTATCCACTAAATAATTATTCAACTCTGGAAGATTATTAAAGAATTGTCACAAGTGGAAACACAAGTAACAGACAATTAAGCAGATTCTCTTGCCATAATGAAATATGACTTACGAAATAAATTCTATTTATACAAGTTTAGATAGGACACAAGGAAAAACGATGTGTCAAGGATCACATTTCTCTAACTTACTAATGAGTGATAATGTGCACAAAGTTTAACTTGATAACCTGTTTTAAGTTACCTTCAACATCCCATCCCCAGAATTTTTGGAGAAAGGAAACCTGCAAGCTACCAAACACATACAGAGATAGAAAGTTTCATACCACTCTCCACCATTGAAATATGATAACCAAATTCAATTGTTTGCACAAGAAAACATAATAATTACTTTAGGGGTCTATGAAGCAACAGACTTTTCCTAGTACAAATTTTGCAAATATTTGCAGGTAAAAGACAATTCCGTTATCTACAGGGGGCGATTAAATTAAAGTAACACTCCTCAAATCCATCAGAAGAACACACACAAACATACATCAAATATGAAAAAGGAAGGAGAAATGACAATTCAATCTACAAAAACGAGAAGCACAAACTATTCAATCTCGAAAGTTAATACAATACATAATATTGCGTGCATACATACATAAATATATCAAATTCTAGGGATTTCAGAAAATAGAAATTAAAGCGATTGCAACACAGACCTCGTCCTCAGCATTGCAGTGGTGCTTGTAAATTGAGCGAAGGAAGTGATACCGCTCCAGCAAGGGCTTAATATCACTGTGAGGATTAGTCGCGAAGGCCATGGCGGCTCGGTGGAGCGCATCGAGCTCGGACCTAATGGCTTTGTGAAAGAACAAAAATATTCGAATTGGCGATGAGGTCTTGAAGCTCCTCTTGTTGGACAATCCAGATGAATCGAGCTGGCTCACTGGCCCGGCCATTACAGCTACGCCCCCTCCGTCCCTGTGTTGTATCCCCGACAATGGCGTCGCCATTTTAATATATGTATATAGTCAGAAAGAAAAGGTAATATCTATAATGAGATTGTGTTTTGCAGATTCAGATTACATAAACCCTAGATGTCTCCATTGTCGCCAAATTTCATCTTTTTTTTATCTCTGTGTAGGTGTTTGTATATATCTGAATACCAATTTGTATATGTTTATTTATTTATGTAGCGGACAGAGAAAAGTACACGTCCCCACTGGCCACTGGTTCGCTCTTAGAAACGACCGGAGAGGAGACATTTTGCGCTCAAGTTTAATGGATAAAAATGAATGGGAAAATATATAAGTCGGCCACGTGGAAATGAATTGGCAGGTAGAAATACTGAGAAAATTAATAAAAAATAAACTAGATGGAAAAATATGGACCACAACCAAAGAAAGAGTTATGGACCACATTCATAAAATTAATTAATTAATAGTATTTTATCGTAATATATTTTGAGTTTTAAATATTGCATTTGTATGTTACTCCTATAAAAGTTGCATTGTGAACAAGTTATTTTGAAATAAGTTATTTTTAATAATCCATAATCCATAATCCATTACATTACATTAATTAAATAATAATAGTAAAATACTACTGTAGTTGTGAAGGTGGGACATGCAAGGTACACAGAGAGATAATTGAGTCAGGTACGTGTTGGCATGTGATATAACCGTGGCCTATTGGCATCGAAAGTCCACTCACCTGTACAATTTGGAACCCCACCACTGGGACCCACTACCCCCATTGAATTTTTGACCTTGAGCCAGCCAGCTCTATGGCGATTGAACTAAAATTCCACCAAGTTTAAATTAAATTACAAGACATTAAATCAAATATATTACCCAAATAATGCTTATGTTATTCATCGTCATAAACTTGTTTTTGATGGATCCCCCTTGCTATTTGTGTAGTTCATCGTCATAAACTTATTTTTGATGGATCCCCCTTGCTTATCTTATCAAAATCATGTTTCTATTTTTTTATAAGAAAAAATTAAATGAAAAAAATTATTTGATAATTAACATGTCTGAAACATCTTAATGATAAATTTTAATTATTTTACCCCTTTAAAAAAATTTAAAATTCTTGTAAATTTATTTAATATTTTTTATTTTATTTTATTTTTATTTAACTACTCATTCACTTAAAAAAATCTCAATTATCTGATCAAAACAAAAACAGTACCTTACACATGCTAAAATATGTAATACGGTCTTGTTGATTGATTAATCAAAACTGAACTTGTTAGAAAAAGAACAGCTAGGCTAGGGCGTAGGAAAACAAAACTTTTACTAGTTAGTTAATGACGGACATGCAGATGGATTTATGTAATGGTGATCGACTAGCTAGACAGTGCAAATCCAGCATCATGTGATGTCCCTTGTACACCATTAAGGGGGCCAAGCCAAGCCCACCCTACTTGCATTCCTTCCAAACATTGTAAAACACAATAATTATTATTCCTTTTTTTTTAATTTCAGAATTATCATTGCTAAAATTTTATAAAATTCACATCACGTCTATTATGTATACTAATAGTTAGTATTATATCTTCTAAAAAAATAAAAAACTAAATAAAAATTTAATACTAATTTTAAATATTATGACAATTTAATACTCTTTTTGTTCTATAAAAAATATTTATTTGCAAAGTTCGTATATATTAAATATTTATTCTTTGATATTAGTGGGTACAAACAATAAAATATGCTGACAATTTGGAGAAATTATACCATTTTAAATTATTACTTCCTAGAAATATAATTTATTTTATTTGGAGTATAAAAATGTCGAATCTTTTGCGAGAACTTTTTTTTTTCCCCATACATAAACGCGGCAAACGCCCATTAATCAATTGTACCATCGCCCCGGAATCCGGTACAACTACCCGCGTACCCAATTTAGTTTTCATCTTCATCTTAAACCTTTCACTCTGACACTTCACCCTCAAAATCAATGGCTACTTACAAGCTAGCAGTGATCATCAAAAACCCTTCAAACGACGACGAATTCCTCCTCGTAAAGCAAACCCCGCCTCCGAAATTCGGCGACCAAGAGTATGATTCATACGTTGATTCTGACCTGTGGGATTTGCCTTCGACTCAGTTGAACTCACTACAAGGACACTCCAAGTCTCAATTTGTTGTTGAAGACCAGGAATTGTATGCAGGAAAGCTCGATTTCAGCAAACTTGATATCGATTTAGCTCTCAATCAGGTATTTACTAAACTCTGTTGATTAGCTCTCAATCAGGTCTTTACTAAACTCTGTCGTGTTCCTAGTACTACTGCTGAAGGCAAGAAAATTCCGAACTGATTCACGGGGCTCTGTTTGTTTTGTGAACTTGCTGAGAACACATAGCCTTTCCCCAGTTCTTTTTAGCTCACCGAATTCATGAACCTGAGAACAATAGTTTTATATCAATCTAGAACCACTATTCAAGGGAAATTGATGTAGTATATGTTTTTATGTCACTTGTTTCACCTCTTAATCTATTATGAGGGTATCTAACTATCTATGCAGGGTCCTTCTTTAGGACTCTGTCGGCTCACATTTACAATGAATGGTTCAACATTGAACCATTCATACAGCAGCATTGCACATTGATGTAACAGATATGCCCACAATTGCACATGATACAGCAGCAGCATTGCAGCCTATGGTATTGAGGAGCAAGCTAGCAACTGCCTTGACAATGACAGCTAGACGTATGGAGCATACTGCAAGTGCACAGTAGCAAAATTAGTACGACAAACTTTTAACTATAGTTAGTATACTGCAGTTAGAAGTTAGTAATAGATTTACAGATTGTTTAACTCAAGTTAAGAGTTATATGTAAACCTGGTAACAGGTATACATACTTCGTATAGCTTCTAGTTCTTTCTTAAATATTCATTTTTCATAGTTATCCTCCGTATTCATTCTCAGTGTTCATTAATGGAGGAAATCTAATAAATAGGGTGATATAATATGATCTTTGAGACAAAATGTAAAATATAAAGTAAAAGAATTTCTATTTATTATTTTGGTTGCAATAACCTTCAAATTGATTTGACTTGCTATGTGAAATATCTCGGCAAAATTTATAACGTGCTAAAGAGTAACTTGATGAAATTTATATTGTGAGGGGTTAAAGAATACTAGCACAGCTCAATGCAATATATTATTTGTGATTCATGGAATTTGGGATAAAGGTAATTGGTTTGCATTTTATTTGTTGAATGTAGGTTTTGGAACAAGTTGGTATGGGGGAACCCAAAGCAATTAATTGGAAGTTTTGGAAGTTTGTTGACGAACCTGACTTTGGTCCGGGATTGCCTATTCAGACGGTGTATATTATTGGGAAATTAAGACCTGATGATGGGATTTTAACAGGTTTGGTTGGTTATGTTTATCAAATTCTATGTAGTTTGTTGTACTTTTGAGTAGTATGTTATTTATAAATATGAAATGGCTATTACACGGTGCATATACTAATGAGGGGTTCAGGAAGTGGCGGATGATAAGTATCTTTCAAATTAAAAATGTTACGTGGCTATTACACGGTGCATATACTGATGAGGGGTTCAGTAAGTCGCGGATGATAAGTATCTTTCAAATTAAAAATGTTACGTAAACGGGAAAGCAACTGGTTTAATTTGGTTGTTTTGGCGCATCTTTGTATATAACTAATAATTTTTGTTTCTTCGTTTATTTGATGAAATAATTATATAAAAAAATTTCTTATGTGAATATCACGAATCACTTAAACTGATTCTCGTAGCATTCGTAACTGCTGTCATGAATACTACACCATCTTTCGTGAGGCACATACAACTAATTTTGGATATATCATACAGACCTTTGTAAGTGGATTTGTACCCAAAGTTGCCTAAAATGGCTTCTTGAAGTGAAGTCTAGCAGTGATCGCATAGGACCTTTGGTTGTTCTTGGTCCTCTAAAAGATTCAATGAACTCTGAAAAGTGTAGTATTCCTCCCACTTCTCATTTTCAGGTTTGTTGCCTTTTGAATGTGTTTAATTCCCTAGATGTAGCAAAGGCATACTTCATCAAAAAGTAAGAAACACTGAATTATCATATAAAAAAAATGATACAATCTATGAAAAGCAGAAAGTTGATGGCCAGTAAAATCATTTTGAAAGGCATTATATAATTTGATGATGAGAATATATTGACAGGAAGAGGTCCCTCCTATATTTTCAATATACAATGGCAACTTGGTGCACATAGAATGACATAGTTTGCATTTCCATACTACGATCACGTAATTATGTTTCGGTTCAAGTACTATACGTTTATGAATTTTATGATGCAGATATTTTGGCTGGATAAATAATTCACTGTTGTCGCTAACTTGGATCATTGGCATATTAAAAAATTGTGTTTTCTTATCTTTCAGGAGTACCCTCCTGGGATTAAAATTGTACCTATGGGGAGTAGAACGGCAAAGCCATTTCGTACTACAAACTTGGTTGTATTTGCACCTGAGATTATTCATGACAAATGTGGTAATGATAGTTTTGTTGCCCATGGAGATGCATTAATAGTAGATCCAGGATGCCTGTCTGAATTTCATTCAGAGGTATTGTATTTGTACACAAAATATTGAATTGTGGATCTGATGCATTAGAATGTGATCGTCTTTCAGAGCCATCCCTGGATGCCTTGGACATGTAGTGAATCTCAAAGTTATTTTTACCTATGACCAATAGTTTTTGAATTCCTTGGAAATTACCTCTTAAATAACAAGTTTTATAAATGCTTATAACTGTAAAGGTAACTAATCATGTAAACCAGTAGTAGTTTTTATATAGGTATTGATATCATATTTGGCTGTGATACTTAAGTCACCGCCTTGTGCAACAAAGAAATACAGTGAAACTAGTATAATATAGTATGTTTTCTTAAATATGAATGTCAGCAGTTCAAGAGTATCTAATTAGAAACATTAACCAGGAGTCGACTTTTATATCAGTATAGAGTCATAAATTTGACAAGTATTTCAGTATAAATTCCTTACAAATATTACCAATAAAAGCGTTGGTCCCAAAAATTAGATAAAATCAAGTTTAAAGAACCATTCTTTTGGTGATCTACAATGTACCTTACACTGCTGGAAGGTGGATAAACTTTACATTATCATAACTTGGCATGTTATACTGCACTAGAACTGGATAAGTTAATGTGCTATCAGTTTAGATAAACTATTTGACTTGTCTAGAATCTCACATTTCTCATTTCTCTTTCTTATTTGTTGTATCACTGCAATGATTTTTGAATGATCAGCTCATGGAAATTGTTGCTGCTTTGCCCAGAAAGTTAGTTGTCTTTGTTACCCATCATCATAATGATCACGTTGATAGTAAGTCATTGCAGAAAGTAGTGCAACTGAAACCAAGAAATTTAGCTATTCTTTGCATCATTTCCTATAATTATGAGTGTAAGATGTTTGTAGACATAATAACTTCCTAAAACCATTACCTCCTCACTCCTTCAGGCTACTCATCAAAAGAAGACAAACCGGATTAATTTTGAAGGTGAGGAAGGATAATTGTTGTTCAAACAGTGAAACTGGGAACCTACCCTTGCTCTAGAATTTTTTTCCATATGAGTTATTTATTCAAAGTTCTAGTCTTTGACAAGATATTAGCAGGCACCAATACAGCTTGTTATCAGTACCTTGGCTCATGCCATCACGATTGGTAAAACATTCAAGACTATGTTTCGTATAATATCATGAATAGACAAATATGATTCAGAGAATTATTAAATCTATATGATAGAAATAAACACCGCATACAATACATATAACATTGATCTTAACGGTCCTGACAACGGATTCCGAGGTTGCCTCTACAAACTTAATAAAGATTTTATAACAAATAGTAATGAAAACCTCATGCCACAGGAATTACATATATACCATGTTTATATACAAGCTAGAAAAATGGGTTATCATATCAACTATTTTCATCTTTAAAATTTAACCTCAGAAACCTTCATAAATCAGTACCAGGAGCTCAAGTATATATATTGCCTATTCTTGCTTTGGATGCTAGACTAAAACTCCTGTGGTGTTGTTCGGTAACTGTAAATTTTGATCTAAGGTTGCAGCATTGTGAGTGATCGTGTCTTCTTATGCCACTGGTAGATCTAAACAATAATTTCAGCGTAAATATGATTTGAATCTCTTGCTGACAAGAAGATCAATTCTTTCTCATTTTATGCTTCTCAATATTTTGTGTTTAGAGGATGCCTTGTCTTTTCTTTGAATTATATTAGGATTTGAGTTCTTTCATCTACTATATGTGTTACTATTTGTTTCCAATTACTTATAGTTACCTATTGGCAACCTAAACACATGGAGGGCAGATATTTCTGAAACTTAATTTGTGTCCTTGTTGTAAAATATTTAATAAATGGTAAATGAGTCGAAAAGAATCATATTTATATTTTGGGTATAAAGGAGGAAATTTGCAAAGCTTTTTTCATATGTATTTTTTTAATTAAAAAAAATTTATTTTTCCTTTTTTGACAAGTTAGAAATCTGCTAAACCTTCTTTAACCAGTGGCTGACGTTCCATTCTGGAATTAGATTGATGGTTTCGAAACGTCTAAGATGCTTGACCTAGGATACGAGTAAGAGAGCAGTCAAGGGATCATTTTCAGTTTTCATTGTTACTTAAAATTTTCTTTCTGCTTCCTCTGGTGCAACTTCTTTCATAAATTTTTTATCAGGCTGTGAATTTATTTAAGCGGGTACTATCTTGGTTATGATGTTTTGAATGCTGTTTTGGTTCAGGTCTTTCAGTTGTTCAGAAGAGCAATCCTGATGCTTCTCTTTTGGCTCATGAAAATACCATGTGTCATATTCGAAAAGGTTACACCTTTTAATCCCATTCAGATGCCTGATATTTTATGATTGGTAGTTTATGTTCATTCCTTTCTGAAATCTGAATCTTGAACTGCACAAGTCCATGCCATGAAGTAATTTAGGAATTGCTGGGAGCTCTGATTGAAATTGTTAAGCTGGTTATCAGTATCAAATATATAAGTACTTTTTTTCAACAAAATATTTATATGACCTGGTCTTTCATAAATGGATCAAGTGCATTTTATACTTTCCTGTGTTAAAGTTCAATTAAGAATTTGCTTCATCGTTTCTTTGATTATCTTGAACAGGATTTACATTCCAGTTTAATAAAATATGCTCGTACACGTTATTCTTAGGGATCACATCTATACTTTTCAGAACTTGGTGCATCATTGTTCAAAGCTAATTTGATTATCCTTAAAAAAAATAAAAAAAATAAAGAAGCAAAAAGGCTTTTTTTCTTATAAAAACATAGGATACTTCTTTTCGAAGTTGATGAAACTTCTATTAAGCTACTAACTTCTTCTTTTCAGATAAATCACTAATCCTTTATTCAATTTTATATGTTCCACAGATGGTTGGTCTCTTGGTTATACCTCAGTTTCTGGAGCTGAAGAGGTTTGCATTGGCGGTCGGCGACTGAGAGTCATTTTTGCTCCAGTAATTTCATTTCATGATTTTTCCTTTATTTTGTCATTTTACATGTTTGTTTTTCCTTAAAATGTGAGCTTGGCCTGCTTTTATTGTCCTCCCCTATTAAAAAAACATTGGACGGAATACAGACACTTTACTGGGCTTAGACAACCAATCACCATATTTCTGCGAGGTTTAACACATACCACAGGTTTTATTTCTAGAAAAACTATTAGTCTATAGTGAGTAAAAATATGTTCTCTGCCTGCAAGAACAACAATGAAAATTCCATTTTGATAATGGTGATGGTCCTGATGAATGGTAAACATATTTAAACATCTTGTAGCATGTACTGGCAGAGTGTGCACCAATTTGGCAGCATTGCATCAATTGACTCTTCAACAATTTAAGTTCCTTAAATAGCTCCAAACCAGATTTTTATAGTAAAAATATTCAGCCCTCAGGTGAGATAGAGGTGGGGTGGGTGATAGTGGTGTTGAAAGCATAATGGAGTTTCAGAAACACCAAAACAGTATCAGATGTCCCAAGACAATTGAGCCTCAAGGTGTCTCTTATGTTTTGTTCAACTTCAGCTGCAAACATGGTTCATGGAAAACATAATTAAATACCCTGAAACAATAATTTATAATTTGCAAAATTAAAGTCAATTTTTTGCCAGATGAAATCCTTAAAAAATTATGCAAAAGGCTATGGTTGATGTTTATATGTATAGTAGATTCCTTTCAATTACTCATTTTCTTTCCTGCCAAACAAATTATTTGTCTTCTTAGCTTAACGACTTGACGTAACTGTTGGATTTATTAGTCAGAGTTTCTCAGTAAATGCAAAGTTTTGTATCGATTCCTGCTATTGATTTTTGTTTCAGACACTTGACATGCATTAATTTTATTTCATATTAGCTTTTGATCAAAAAAATCTTCCTCATTCAGGGGCATACAGATGGGCACATGGCGTTGCTTCATGTCAGTACTCACTCATTAGTTGTAGGTGATCATTGTGTGGGGTAAGAGTTAGAAGAAGAAGTTTTTTAATTTGAACTTAAACACCTATCTAAACAACTCTATTAAAGGAAATGTACTTAAATTTTAATGGGTTCTCAGGTTCTTCTGTGCTGTATGAAGAACTTGCATTTACTTGAGGCAAAACTAAGGCACCACTGCAAGATTTTTTTCTCATTTTTGGTCCCCTAGAATATTTAAGTTTTTCGTTTTCTTTGATTCTTTTTCTGATGACAAATCCTCAAGTTTAAACTTGTATACTCTTGGTTAGAAGTTTATTTTTGGTTTCACAGATTCAAGTCCATTAGATCTCTGGTTTCCTTTCCTTTTTCTGTTTTCATGTTTTAACTTTTCTTAACATCTTTGTGTTTCTTTCAGCCAAGGAAGTGCGGTTTTGGATATTAGCGCAGGTGGAAATATGAATGTAGGTTTACTTCAGTCTTTTATCTTCCCATTTATAGAATCTCGATATGACCAAGATATTGTTGTATCCCTTTTCTTATATCATTTTCCAGTACAGATTTATATGTGGTGCTTCAAAGAGCATTTGGTTTT
Source organism: Panax ginseng (assembly GCA_020205605.1). NCBI lineage: Eukaryota > Viridiplantae > Streptophyta > Magnoliopsida > Apiales > Araliaceae > Panax > Panax ginseng. The sequence continues at coordinate 5,971,056 of CM035127.1, forward strand.
ACTCACTCACTCGCAAGAATTCATATTCCTTGAAATCTATATCAATATTATGTCTTCTTCTTAAGTGAGTTTTGTTGATTATGGAAGGTGATAACAAAATGAAATCTTACTTCCGTGTAGAAATGTAGTTGGGTCTAACATATAGTTAAACTGACAGCAATCTCGTTTCCTATATTAGTTAGACTTATATGTTGTTAAAACAGAATTTTAAGACGATCGGAGATTAAAGGATATATAATTATAATATATGAATTCTAATCTCTTTGGGAACATGATAGGTTCTATGATCTTTTTCACAATTATCAGACTGAAAATCTCATAGGTTTCAAAAAATTAACTTTTCTTGCAGGAATACTTCAATACAACTTACAAATTTATGGAGCTTTCCCCGCATACTTTAATCCCCATGCACGGGAGGGTGAACTTGTGGCCTAAGCACCTTCTCTGTGGGTATCTCAAGTATGAAATATAAATTTTGTTCTCAGTTTTTTCTGTTGATAAACAACCATTTTGTTAAAGAGCTTAAGATGTACAAAATGGATCAAACAATGTAATTCTCCGCATTCTAAACCTGAAGTACTTGAGTAATCAGTTCAGTAAATACTTAAATTTAATCGTAATGAATTGACTAGATTTATTATTGTTCAACATTTTGTGCAAATAAGGGGAAGGGCTCACAAATTTAACTCAAATTTATTTTCTCACTGTACGGAGTCCTAATTGGCATAATGACATGATTTAAAAGAAACATAATTGTTTTATTTTCAGGAACCGCAGGGCAAGAGAATCTTCAATTTTGAAGTCCATAGAAGATGGAGCCAAAACATTGTTTGATATAGTTGCACATACATATTCTGATGTTGATCGCAGTCTCTGGATTCCTGCTTCGTCAAATGTGAGGCTCCATGTTGATCATCTTACCCAGCAGGATAAGTTACCAAAGGTAGGATGCATCATTTCAATGCTACTATTGAGTTGCATCTTAATATATAATCCCCATTAAATTTGCTCTCATGCGTACATACAAACACACACACATATATATTTACTTCTATAATTAATTTTCATGTTCCTTCTTTTTTAAGCTGTCTTGTACATTTTTGGTCTGACTGAGCACCTCTCTTAGCATACCCTCAAGTGACAACATCCTTTTTGAAAGGAATATTGAAATATTATAAATTGCAAATAGCCAACACAGAAGTTGTCCATAATATAATAATCCTTCTCTAGATCTTCTTAGTTGCCTTTTTATTTCAACAATTGTGAATTATCCTCTATAACTTTATATCTCTTCTGCATTCAATGTCCAAGCAACTTTGCTAGTTTTAGGAAGAAATCACCTATTAGCAACTCAGATAATTCCTAACGTTAAGGTACCATGTGAATTGACATATTCCACATTGATGTTTTAGTGTGAAGTTGAAGACTTAATGTACAAAGTTGAACCCTAGACTATGCTTTTGGGTCACGTTATGTTCCAACTCCAGTGTTGAGTCTTCATTGGTCTCCCCAGAATCCCTAACAAATTGGTATCAGAGTTAAGGGTCACAAATCTGGATAGGTTGTTAAGTAAATCCCTCTTAGTCAATTTCAAGACTAGGAATTGATTCGATAGATGCTTTACGTCATTAGAGGGGGAGGGGAGGGGGGGGGGGGAGGGGGTGATTAACAGTCTAGTCATTCTTTTTTGGGTCAATTTTGTTGGTAACAACATAGATATTACAATTTAATATATTGGCACAATCTTTACCAAGATATGTTGAAGAGAACTTCTTGTAATCCATTAAGTTCGTATGTGTTATGCTGCCTTAGGAGAAGTTTCAGTTCCATTATAGCACAATTTTATTTCACAACTCCAAGATTCTCTTAGTCAAACCTGCTTGCTCTTGTTTGAGTACAAATATCCTGGAAAATATTGTGGTATATGTTTTCATGATGCCACTGGCACTTCCTTGCTAAGTAAGATTAGGAAAATTTCTTTGCGATTGTGCAGGGATTTTCTATAGAAAATTTCAATTGCAGTTATGACGTATTTGCTGGAAAAGTGGGTAAAATGTGAGCCATAATGAGGAAAGCTGATGTTTAGGGTCTTTTCAACAACTCCCTTATCTTAGGTTGGACCTCTTCTCTTGCATATTCCCTAATGAAGGTTTTTGTTTCATCTACCGTCCTCAGAGTGATAAGTCCAGATAAAGAATTGTTATGCAATTTTTTTTTTTTGAACGCATTAATTATAATGCAAATAATACATCACATTTGTATAAATTAAGTTGATGTATATATGTAAGATAAATTTAGTTTACCACTGTTTCTTACTGTAATTTATGTTGTCGGATTATTTTTGTTTTGATCTGAGCTGAGCTTTCAGTGTTGCTCTATGTAGGAATTTTCTCTTCAGAAGTTTCAGAAAACTTGTGGACTGCATTTTCTGTTAAGATGGACGTGGGCATATTTTAGCAATTGGTTTGCAATGAAGCACAATAAATTGCTTGGTGCTGTGGCAGTGTCTGGCTTTGCTCTTATCTACTCTGTTAGAAGCAAGCTTCATTTTAAATAAGAGAAATTAATTGAAATTTCATTACCATAAAATTGGTAATAGACATTCCAAATCATATGTTCAAATATTTTTTATATATTCTTTATATCCGTATGAAAAATCCTAAAAATTGACATATTAACCCTATGTGTGAAACAACTTCAAGAAAGTAGTTTTTTTTTCTTCTCCTTTTAAAAAAAATAGATTAGTAATATTTTTTTTTTAGTTTGTATAATATATATTTTTAAGTGTATCAATTATATTTATTTGTACGCAAATATAAAATTACGTATAATTATATCGATATACTCCCATGGGTTTACAAAGCGTCTTTACCATTTCTTTCTTTACTTTTTTTGTAGCAAGTACTGAACACGACTGGGAAATGGTGGTGGAAACGTGTAGATATGATTTTGCAGATTCTAGTAAGGCTACAATTAGGGTATCAATGAATGCATGTTACATGTTTAAATCATTTTGTCTTAATTGGTTAAGAATTCCATGAACGTGTTCACCAAGGAATATTGGAACATACCCAAAAGGAAAGTCTACCAAACGAAACGAGAGAGTAGTGTTCATGGAGGAATCTTCTTGGTACCTTCCAGTTCCTTCCAGCCATGGGGTAATTGATTATAAGCATCTCCACCACACCGGAGAATAAATAATTTTAGATTAAATATAGTCTACGATTCATATCTCACTTAAACAGTCGGACTAAATAAGTTCATGAGTTTTTTCGGTGAAATTGGTAGAGTATATCAATGAACTAGAATTGGATGGACTATAATTTTAAATATATTTAAATGGGAGGATTGGATGGACTATAATTTTAAATATATTTAAATGGGAGGGTGGAAGAATGATTGGTAGACTATATTCAACCAATATAATACTCCCTCCGTCCCATGATAAAATCTTTATTACTATTTTGGATAGTCTCATGTTAAATGTTCACTTTCCTTTAATAATCAAACTTTTACACATTTTTTCCTATTATGCCCTTAACATTAAATATCTCATACTTTTCTTATTCTAATTCTCTCTCCATATTTAATAAGTATGGAGAGATAATATTTTGAATTAAATAGCTATAAAGTCACTCTCTCGCCTACATTGAAAATAATTAATGACATATTATTATGGACAATTTTGTCATTTCATTTCTCTTTTTAATATGTCTGAAAAGTCCACCAACATTTTTATTCCCGAACTGAGGGCGGAGGATTGAAGACTAAATGAGATGTTATATAGAGTAAATATAGTATGGCCGGAGATGCAGAACACGCTAATACCTAGCTCACGTAATTGACGATTTGAACAAGAGGAGGAAACAACACAGGTTGGCGGCCTGTACTATATATATAGAGACCGACAGACTAGTACGAAATGTCAAAGTGATGAACCAAATACAAGTGGCTCGTCTCTATTGAGCCAAGACATTTCATATGAGATAAACAGTCAAAGTTTATCAGCTTACACAATTTCATACACTGTGTTAACGGTATGATAGTGATATACTACTAATCTTGACGGTTGGTTGGTTGGTTGGTTTGAACGCGTCTCTTCCAGGCCCATGGTCTACAAATTAAGCCATCACCACAATCCGCGGCTAAGGACTACTTAAGACCTCCTTGTTGAACTATTATTCCCTACTTAAATTCTAATATTAACAGTACATACATACATATTTCATATTTGCATTTGCGTTTTACATACAAACGCTTATATATATATATATATATATATATATATATATATATATATATATATATATATATCACAAGGGAATTATAAGGGATGATGAAGAATCAAAACCAGAAGAACTCCCTACCCACAAACACAGTTGTGAAGATCTTCAATTATGCACCGATACAATTTGTTAATCTCCTATGTTATGTACTTTTCTTCGCTTTTGGTTTAACTTTCGGAATCATAATCACTTTCCAATTAAGAAATTTCTCATTTAACCTTCAATTCACCCGATTTTCTCTCTCCACTTCATCTCCATTACTACAATCACCACCGTTGGTATCATCATCTAGCACAGAGGTGGATGAAAACTATACTAGTACTTCAATGCATAGATTTGGATTAGAAGAATATTTAAAGCCACCAAGTAATGTTATGCACGACATGAACGACCAAGAATTGGTATGGAGAGCTTCAATGGTTCCAAAAATAGAGGAATTTCCAGGCGATCGTCCGGTTCCAAAGATTGCTTTCATGTTCTTGACAAGGCACTCTGTTTTATTAGCACCCCTGTGGGAGTTGTTTTTCAAAGGACATGAAGGCCTCTACTCAATTTATGTGCACTCCGATCCTTCTTCCAATGAATCATACGCTGAAAGTTCATTGTTTCGTGACCGGCGAATCCCCAGTAAGGTAATTATTATATTGCTGCATTTCATATATACCAATGGAATACTATAATATTGTTGCATAGCTAGATTATGTATGTATGTAGTTTTATTTTATTTTATTTATTTTATTTTTGGGTAATGTTTATTTGGTTTTATTCTTGAGCAGTTTTCAGCATTTGCGTTGTTATTATTGTTAATTACTAGTACTTTCTATTTCAAACATTATGGGTAAAGACAAATTCAAGAAGGCCAGGCCGCATAAGAAAAAGGGTTTGAATACAACTGACCAGCCGTCCAAGAGGAGAAGCTGCACGGTAGTTAAGCGGGGTTTGCAACAAGCCATTGTTGGTAAACTCTGTAATGGGTAAATAAGACCAAAGGTTACAAGGACTACAACTTTGCCAGCCAGCCAACCAACCAACCTTACCTTACAACATTTTGTACGGTCCAATTTATTTTTTGTTTACCACTAAGATTTGCACAAGACAATTTAAACTGTAATCGTTTTCAATAATCATTGTCAAATAAAATATGATTTTTAAAATTAATTGAAATTTTATTACTAGTGTGAAAATAAAGTAAGGGTAGGGTAGGGTAGGGTAGGGTAGGGTAGGGAAGTACCCCGTGTGGTTTAATCTAATGAATAGCATAGCATGTGCAAGCCCAAAACAGAACATCCCCTAAATAACAAGTCAGTCGGTCGGTCAGTCTATCGGAAGCAAAAGAAAAGTCAACTAAATTGCCCTGGTAATTAAATTAACCACGGGTTGTGTCCCTAACAAACATTTTTTGGCAATGAAGTCTTGTTTCTGAACTTTGTTGACATACATACATATGGTGGGCCCGGGGTGGTGGGAAATTATTGTGGTTATAATTTTCTGTTGATCAGTCCTAGCTAGTGCAACTGTGGAATTCCACATTAGTATTGTATTACTAATGAACGTAATAATGTATGCAGAAAGTTGAATGGGGAAAGGCGAACATGATTGAAGCCGAACGCCGCCTACTAGCCAACGCTCTTCTTGATTTCTCGAATCAACGTTTCGTTCTCCTCTCGGAATCATGCATCCCATTGTTCAATTTCTCCACCATTTACTCTTACCTAATGAATTCCTCGAAAAACTTCGTAGAGGCCTATGATTTACCCGGTCCTGTTGGCCGTGGTCGGTATAGCCAGCTGATGTATCCAATTATCAAACTTGAACAATGGAGAAAAGGGTCGCAATGGTTTCAAATGGAGCGTCAACTAGCCCTCGAAGTGATCTCCGATACAACATACTTTCCGGTATTCCAAGAGTATTGCAAGGGCCAATGTTATTCTGACGAACACTACTTGCCAACATTTGTGAGCTCATCAAGATTTTGGGAGGGCAGGAATTCAAATAGGACGTTGACTTGGGTTGACTGGTCGAAGGGCGGGCCCCACCCGTGGAGGTATACGGAAAGAGATGTGACCCAACAGTTGTTGGAGAAGCTGAGGAATGAGAAGAAATGCAATGGACATAATACTACTACTACCAATGTTTGTTTCTTGTTTGCAAGGAAGTTTTCGCCAAATGCTTTGGAGAGGTTGTTGAGACTTGCGCCTCAGGTTATGCAATTCAACTACTCATGACAGAGAGAACTAGGAGGAGCATAATTTTTGTTCATCATTTTATACTATTATTTCATTGAATTTGGAAAACAAACATGACAAGTTTTACATTCATCCTAAATGGAGTATGGGCCAATAATCCTTTCGAGGTCACGTCCTTTTGTTAGGACAAGTGCACCTATATATAATTAATTATTATTCAAAAAGAAATCGAAAACAAGGAGGGCAAATTAACTTGGAAATTAAACTCAACAACTACAAATTTACAGCAGCAAAAAATACTACTAATTTAGGATAGTAAAAAAAACAAAAGTTGTGTTTTCATTGACTAGGGGAGGGGGAGTCCCCAGAAAGGGAGTCGTGAGAAGGAGACAACTCAACACCTCGAATCTCTTCAATCATTTTCAGCACGTAACTCATTGTAGGACGTTGATCCGGTGATGCCGATGTACACGCCATCGCGATCTGCAACAACCCCACCATCTCCTCCTCTATATCCTTGTACCTCATTAGCTCCAAATCAAACACCTCCGCCGTCCATTCCTCCCTCACCACCGACTGCACCCACCGCGGCAAATCTACCACCCCACCGCTGTCCACCACCGTGGAGGGACACTTGCCCGTCAGAAGTTCCAGCAGCAGAACCCCAAAAGAGTAGACGTCGGATTTCTGGGTGACTTTCCTCCCGACGTCGGATGGTGATTCCGGAGCACGATAGCCTTGGGATCTTGGGGAGGCGGAAGAAGGGGACGCGAAGAGGGAGAGACCGAAGTCGGAGACACGGGCATTGCCGGACTTGTCGAGGAGAATGTTGGTGGATTTGATGTTACCGTGGGTGAGTTTAAGGGACCTGCATGAGTTGTGGATAAAGAGCAGCCCACGAGCTGCTCCTGCTGCGATTTTCAGCCTTGTGGTCCAATCTAGTGAGGTTCGTCCTGGTCCTCTGTTACCTGTCGGAATAATTTACCCTCCCATTAAATTTTACTACTACCAAATAAAAAAGTACTATCGCCACAACAGGAGCGATAAATATGAACAACAATCAATTAAAGGGCGACCAGAACAATGTCTATGTCTGCCACCAGTACAGAAGAATTCCACTTTCCAAATTTGAAAGACCGTATTGTTTTTTGCAGTGGAATTTATAAAAATTAAGTACAAATATATATATATATATATATTATCGGAAAAGATTTATCAGTTTAAATAGTAATTTATATTTTCACATTATGAACGAAAATATCAAAATTATACGTAAAATATTATTTTCCTAAAATTATACTATACTGGTGGTGGAGTATAGTATAATTTAAAAAAGTAAGTTGAAATTCAAAACGAAAAGAATAAAAGAGGCTGGCAGAGAATGTAGTTACTTACTTACTTTGATTAGTAACCTACCTACCTAACATGGCATCAAAAAGTAGGCAAACAATACATGGTGGCTTCACAAGAATTTTCAGAATCACATTATTTTTCTGAAACACAATCTTTACCAAAATCAAATTTCTTTGTGGACTTATTATAATAATCTTATCCGTCTGTAACAATAATGTGCTCCCATACATACTAACTTCCAGATAATTGCTTGCTTAAATATGAATGGAGAAGATCAAGTGCATGTTCTTTTATTTAATATAACTTGTTCATTATATTTAGCGATAGTTCGGTTCGTCGCATATATCAGAGAGAGAACCGTAGTCTTAACTTTTAGCGACGCATCGAACCGTCGCCATATTATATAAACCGTTCTATAGCAACATAACAAACCGTCACTAAAGATGATGAACAATGTATGTTAAATAAAGAAGTATACATCAGAAACGGACCATAAACACAAATACTATATATTAATTAATATAATATTAGCAAAACAATTGTAAAACTATGCTTCCAATATTAATTAATATAATATTAATGGACATACATACATAATCTTCCATCATTCCTTTCATACAAAATAGAGTTCTTCTAGGCAGATATGAAAATTGGATATATGTGTATTTAAATTTTATTTATTTATATTTTTATTTATCATTAAGGTCAAAATATAAATAAGTAAAATTCAAATATATTCGTATTCAATTTTCATGTTGTTTGCTATAAATCTCATGTCAGCCAAAATGATTATATATTAATAATTAAAATAAGTGTAATTTATTTTTTATACTTGGTTAAGGATAGAATACAATTATTTTAATAACAAAATAACTATTTAGACTTGCACACCAATTTTAACATTCCAAATCAACGAGTTTAAGAAGAAGAAAAAAAATGTAGTAATTACTAAAATAACACAGTTGAAAAAATTAATTAATGCACAACATGAGATTTGACTGATATTTGATAACACACGTACGTACCATGAAGAAGCCAAAACAAGTTGCCGTTAGGCATATAGTCATAAACCAGCAATTTCTCATCCCTGGCAAAATAATAAGCCTTCAAGCTCACCAAATTCGGATGCCTTAACCTCCCCAAAACTTCCATCTGCTGCTCAAACTCTCTCTTTCCTCCTCCACCCACATTGCTCGCCGCCTCCTTCAGCCTCTTCACCGCCACCACATTCCCGTCGTCAAGCACCGCCTTGTACGCCGTTCCAAACCCTCCTTTCCCTAGCATCTCTGCCGACGCCCTCAGCAAATCCTCCAGCTCAAACCTCTTCGCTCCCTCAAAAAATACCATTCTGCCCCTCTCCAAACCCGGCTGCCCCGTCGGATACGGGCTCGATGAATACATTATTTTCTCTCCTTCTACAATCTGGGACGAACCTCTACCGTTACCAACTCTTCCGCCGTAGTTTCGCCAGAAATAACAGTATAAGAGGAGAGAGACTACCGCCAGGACCAAAACATCGCCGATTATTATAGCAACTATCGCCACAGGGCTGATTTTGCTACCGCTAACGTGGTGTTTATTCGCAGATTTAATCGGCACCTCCGTGTTTGGAGGTATTGAGCTAGGGGAAGATGCCACCGTGATTGGTTTACCTAGCGGCGTGGATTTTCCTCTGGATGATCCGGGCAGTTCCGGGTCATCGGTGCAGTTCTGGAGCGGGGTTCCACAAAGAACCAGATTTCTAGCAAATGCCGATTCGGGGAAACCCGATAGGGATTTTGGTACTTCGCCGGACAATTTATTCCCGGAAACGTTGAAGTCTTGAAGATTTAATAGGTTCATCTCCGATATATCGCCGGAGAATCCGTTCCCTTCAAGCCGGAGGGTGAGAAGGTGAGTGAGATGGTTCACCGTCGCTGGAATCTGACCGGAAAGATTGTTGTACGACAGATCAAGGCGGTAGAGCCGGAACAACGACGGCAATGACGCCGGAAAATCGCCGGAGAAGTTGTTGTAGGACAGGAACATAAGTTTTAGTGTGGTGAGGTTAGAGAGATTGGGGATGGGACCGGAAAGGCGGTTTCGCTTGAGGCTCATGACTCGGAGCTGAGTCAGTGAGGTAAGAGGGTCGAAGCTGCCGTGGAGGTCTAGGTCTTCAAGGACGAGCCGAGTAATTCGGTTCTGAAAGCAGAAGACTCCATACCAAGAGCAAGGATCGGTGGTGTTGGTCCAGGTGGCGAGCTTATTTGATGAATCCGAAGAGGATTTGAATGCGAGTAGAGATTCAATGTCTGGGTTTAAGAGAGCATGGAGAAGTGATAAATGGAAGAGTAAGAGAGAGAGGGCTAAATGTGGTTTCACCATTGTTGTTGAGAGAGAGAGAGAAAGGGGGAAATGGAGCTTTTGGAGGGAGTGAGAGAAAGAGAGGGAGGCGAGTGTGAGGAGGAAAGGGTAATAGTGAAGACAAAACGGTAGGGTTAATGGTGTAATTAACGTGAATACTCCATGTTTAAACATTTTTGTAGTAAATGCAGATTTGTGTTTGACATGGTGATTGACTTGGCTCTGATGGACAACACGTAAATACTTATTTATCGTAGGGGTAATAAAATGAAAATGGAAATAGTAACATGCGCTACATTTTACGCCTATAATTCAGACTCAGTAGTAGTACACAGAGAACAAAATTACCATTTATATATAATGTAGAGCATCGATGAACTGCTAACCATAATTTTTTTAATAACTATGCGGATTGAGATTTTGTACATAAAAATTAAATTAAAAAAATAAAATAAATTTATTCTCACAAACAAATTAATTATACTATAATGACACGCGTGCCACGCTCATACTTTCACTCACTAGTCAAACGGGATAAATTAATTTTTGATATCTACACTAAGATACTGATTTATAAGTTGATCCTAACAGAAAAAAAACAAAATTAATAGTTGTATTATTAAAAAAAATTACAAGTTGATAATTATATTTAAATATTTATGTAAAATTATTAAATTTAACTAAGGGATATGTCAAAAAAGTTTTAGTATCTACGTGGATAATGACTTTTGTATTTGAAATCTATCAGAGATCAAAAATAAGGGACACACTTTTTGTCGTCTCCATTCTCACATAAGTCGCGTGCATTAACTAGGAGAGAGATTTTCTTCTACTTTAGATCTTATTATCACCGTAAGATTTGTTAGCCTACTAATATTATGTTTAGTACCCATTCCTTGACTTAAGAAATGGAATGGCTCAAGGAATGGGAATGTGAATGGTCATTCTCATTTTTATGTTTGATTTGTCCATTTATTCATTCAGGAATAAAATCACCATTCTATTTTAAGTATTTAATTTATATGAATTACATAATAAATAGAATGTGAAATGATATTTTTCGTTTTTTATATACTACAAACTTATAAAATAAATGAAAAATAATCTTGTGAGGTTATTAAGTATAAATTTAAATTTCTTTTACTCTATTTTCTTTACTTTTATTTTGTTAATTTGTGTGAAAATTATACTTATTCATTTTTTTAATTTTTTAAGAACGGTGAGTGTATTATGTAAATAAGTATAAATATATATAAGTAATCGGTGAAAACATAAATCATAACATTTTTTTGCATCATATATCATTTCTCATATTTATTTATAATAATATTGCATAGACTGAAATAACATAATTTATATTAATTTAGTATATGCAAATACTTTTATATATTTAAATAAAATTAATATTTCAGCACAAGACGCTCCTTACATTAATTTTTTATGAGAGTGAGACCTTGTGGAATACTATTTTTCTTTATAAAAATAGTAATTAACTCTTTATTTAAAAATAACAATAGCATGTTATACTTTTTTAGTAACTTAAAAATTGAGACAAAATAGTATGTTATATTTTACTAAAAATAGTATGTATATTTATAAATATATGCATACTATTTTTAACTGTTAATATGTACTTTTTTTTTTAACTGTTAACAAATTTATTAACATGTACTTTTTTAACTGTTAACATGTACTTTTTTTATTTTTTAACATGTACTTTTTTAATTTTTTTATCTGTTAACAAATTTTTAGCATATACTTTTTTAAAAAATTACAGGTTAATTTTCCTGTTAACATGTACTTTTTTTAAATTTTTTTCTAACTGTTAACAAATTTTTTAACATGTACTTTTTAAAAAAAAATTTAACTGTTAACATGTACTTTTTTTTTTTATAAAATAGAATATAAATATTTTATAAAAAATTGATTCTAATATTAGTCAAAAAAATATTAGTCCGAAAACAATACAAAAAAGTAATTCAAAATAAACATAAACATAACATTTTTGTAAGGAAAATAAAGTAACATAACAAAATGTAGGAAAAGAAAGAAAATAAAAGAGGGGAAGGATGTAAAATCCCAAATTTTATGAATAAAGATTTAAATTTCTCGATTTTTTTTTTTGAATATTATGGTGTGGATTTAATATAATGTTATAGTTGTGGGTAATATTTATAAATTTTACAAAGTATGCAAGTTGTTATATTATATTCGATTGGTCGGAGAATATTCTTTGTGTTTGGAATATTATTCAAAGACGCACTCAATCATTAGTGGACCCTACAAAATGTAATTATTTCGGATTGAGAAAACAACAAAAATATTTTTTATGAAAATAACGGCGGAAGTTTTTCAGTTATTATCTTGTTGAACTACTTCATTAGTAAAAAGTATAAAGAATCTGGCGTGGTTGCATAATAAACATTACCGGTATTGATTATTGATGCTTATGTGAGAAGTCACCCGGTTTTGTTCAATTATTCTTTACGATGAGTTCTTTACAAGTATCTCACGTTATTTGATTCAATTATTGTTGATTGTTATATATATATATATTATATATATATATATAAGTTTTGTTTTATTAGTATTATTAATGTAATAAAACAAAAAGTTTTTTTATAAAAGCAGTAATACTTTTATAAAGTTATTCTATAAATAAAATATATTATATTCTATTATGCATAGTATTTTGCATAGTGAATTTTTTTTATATAAAAATGAATACTTTTATAAAGTTATTCTATAAATAGAATATATTATATTTTATCATGCATAGTGTTGCAGATAGTGCTGCGATAGTATTTTACATAGTAAAATCTTTTTATATAAAACATAATACTTTTATAAAGTTATTCGTTTTATTATATTATAAATAGAATATATTATATTTTATTAAAAGATTTTGCTTTAAATCCTGACCGTCCAGATTAAAAATAAATCAATCTGGACCGTTCATGAATTAGTTCTTACGCAATCCATTCTTCTATAAATAAGCTCATTCCTTCATTATTTCTTACTTAATTCATCGAAACTCTCAGAGAAAACTATAGAGAAAGAAGAAAAGTATTCTCGCTACTTCACTACTTTATATCCAGTTTCTTCTTTATAAGGTAAGGGATATTATTTTTGTTGTACTCGTAGGGGTATTATTTCTTTTGTGATTCATGAAGAGAATTTTTCTTATTCCATTCTTTATTGTTCATTGGAATAACTTTGTATACGTGATTCACCCTATACTTGGTGAAATTCTTACGTTATTCCATCTTTATCATGATGTTGGAATAACTTTTCACGCATCTGATCCGCATACATGGTGAAATTTCGTTGTTATTCCATTCTTTATTATTCTATTGGAATAACTTTGTATATGCCATCTCACCCTATACTTGGTGATTTCTATTGTTATTTCATTCTTTATTATTACATTGGAACATCCACGTGCATGCGTTTTACGTCGGACTGGTTAAAATCTTTATTATTTTGTTGGAATATCCCTCATGCATGCGTTTTCGTCGGACCTGGTTTCGTCTATATTATTCTCGTTAGAATATCCTGTCTGTGCGTTTTACGCCGGACCTGATTCCGTTATTTATTATTACATTGGAATAACCCGCTTCCACGCCAAGTACATAATGCATGGTGATTTTTGTTGTTATTCCATTCTTTATTATTCTCGTTGGAATATCCCGCCATATGTATTATACTTTGACCGGTTCCGTTATTTTTTATTCTCGTTGGAATAACTTTTATACATGCAAGACCGCATGCATGGTGATTTCTTTTGTTATTCCATTCTTTATTATACTCGGTTGATTAAAGTTTTGACTTTTATACTCCATGAAATTAGTGGAATATCTTTGATATTTCAAGGCTTCATCCAAAGACCTTTTCATGGAAATATTCTTCCGAGCATTCTTGAATTTTACTCTACAAAGAAGTATCATGTTGACAATTTGGACGTTATTAGTTCTGAATAATTTAATTCTTGAACTTGTTTTATTGAATTCTTATATCATTGTCATCATCCTCATGTTTATATTTTGTTGAAAGTCATCTCGTGGGCCCGTAGTGCATAGATAGACTTGGTATAATTATGACCGAGAGATTATTCGGTATAATCATGATTCGTAATTTTATAAATGATGTGAAAAAGTCCTCGTATCGGCGTAGTGCATTGATGGGCGAGTTTTTGGTATGATTATGGCTATGGATTCTCTTCGCCAATGGAGCAAAAGATGAATTATTTTATGGCATAATCAGACCAGTTGATGAATACGAATATCCTTCGCCCGTAGTGCATGGATAATTTGTGGTCGTGATACTAAGGAATATCATTGGCTGTAGTGCAGGGATGATGTGGATTATTTATTAAGCTAAGTCTCAGCGATAAAAGTGATGAAAAACCTTTTTAAATCATAAGAGATAGTATATTTTATTCTCTACTTGACTCTTTTAATGGATTGCATATTCCGCTGCAGTTAAACTTGATGTCTATTGTATTTTATCAGTTTAATATTGTTGAAGACTAATGATAATTTATTCTGCATTATCTTAGTCATAATATTTTTTACTAGCCTAGTTGAGCTCACCCTTTCCTTCACTATTCTCTTCAGGAAATGATAATATAGCTGGGACGAGTCGGGGAACGGATTGACAGTCCAGATGATAGCATTAGTAGTCCTCACTATTCTGTTAAATAGTGTGATAGTTATTGTAATGAGGACTCAATTGAGTGTGGATATTGTCTAGATGACAATATTTATATTAAAACTCACAGCGTATGTTTTATCGTATTTTACACGACTGTTGTATAATTAAGTTGTATTTTAATTTTGTACCATATTTTTGGCGACTCAAGATGGGTGATGTATACCTATATTTTGGGGGCGTCACAGTTGGTATCAAAGTTTAGGGATATGATCCCTGGCTGAGATGTGAGACAAGAACTAGGAGGGGAGAGACGGGGAATTCCTTCGCTAGTATGACCTACCTAAGTTTATTTGGTATTTAATTGGTTGGTCAGAGTATAGGGATAATATGTGATTTGTTAATTAACCCTTGTTTTGTGGCAGTATTTGAAAATAACATCCGAGAATGTTGAGAATAGCAATGGAGCACAGGAGACCGTTGAGTCTCCACAGATCAATAATCAGGATAATGTGTATCAGGAAGGCTATAATCCTCATGTAAACAACAACACTGACCAAATGATGAACGATGAAATGTTCAGAGGCTTTATACAATTCATGCAACAACAGGTAAGAAAGACTCATGTTCAAAATATAGGTGGAAATAATGGCAACCCACGGTCGGTCACCGCTAAGCAATTCAAGGAGCTGGGACCACCGGAGTTTTTGAAAAAGCCAGAACCACTTAAGGCGGAGACATGGTTAAAGCAGATCACAAAGATATTTGATATCTTGGAATGCTCAGAGGAGCAAAAGGTTCCATTTGCCACCTTTATGTTGCGTGAAGAGGCGATTCTTGGTGGAAATCGTAAAAGCGTACTCGTGATCGACGACTTAAGATGTCTTGGGAGAAGTTCCAAGAGCTGTTCAATGACAAGTACTTTTCCGAAAGTATTCGTCACACGAAGGAGGTGGAGTTCATCAAGTTGGAGCAAAACAATATGACCGTGTCGCAGTACGAGGCTAAGTTTGCCGAGTTGTCTCGGTTTGCATCCCATTTGGTCGATAATGAGGAACGAATGACGCGAATGTTTCTAAGAGGTTTGAAACCCAATATACGTCTATATCTCATTTCTCACAAACTTTGTTTATATTCAGATGTTGTGAATAGGGCTCAGTTATTGGAGCGCGATAATGAGTCAGCACAACCAAAAGGCAACGACCAACAACACGATAATAATCGTGCCGATGACAACGGTCATCGGAACAATGATAACCATCGTGGGGGAAATTATCATGCCATGAATGGTAACCACTTCGGTGGTAATCATGGCCAAGATAATAGAAGTGGAAATTTTAAGAAAAGAAGGTTCAATAATGATGGAAAGACAGCAGCATCATCACCCATTTCAAAGGAAGAAGAACGACCATCAGTCGTATGTTTCAAATACGGACAGGAGGGACACATCCGTCCAAACTGTACGCAACAATCCAAAGCGTGTTTTAATTACGAAAGAGATGGTCACCTAGCTCGATTTTGTCGTATGGTAAAGTCAAGTCCAGCTGGGACGGTGATGCCAAAGGATTTCCCAGACAAGCCAAAACTGGTAGTTTAAGAGAGAGCGTTTTTTTTTCGTGACGAGGAACCTGAATAAAATTATCACGGGTAAGTTAATCATAAACTCTTGCGAAGTCTATACCGTGTTAGATACCGGTTCTACTCACTCTTTCATTCCACTTAGTTGTGTTCAATGTTTGAATTTAACTCTGGAGAAGTTAGACTTTGATTTATCTGTTGAAACTCAGTTGGGAGAAACCTTCGTTACCTCCACTATTTATAAATCTTGTTCAAATCAACACTTTCACGTTACCTGTCGATCTTATCTCTTTGAAAATACTTGCCTTTGATGTGATTTTTGGAATCAATTGGTTAACTACTCATCATACTTTTAGTAAGGTTGTTAGCTTTCATATTTCTAACCAACCTGTTATGCGAATTTAAAGTAACCAAACCACTAAAGTCAATCATTGTCATATCAAGCCATAAGTAAAGAGCCCGATCCTTTCGTTGTTGACTTCCTTGTGTGGAATGCACCGAAGCCAGACTTTCTGTAGGGGACGTTGTGAATAACGATGACAAGTTGATAGGTATCAATATGACGTGTTATCCAAGTCTTGGATGAGACTCACAGTTGTGAATGATATTTTTATTGTTAATAAATTTCCTGACGTATTCTTGAAGACTTCTTAGCCAACCCCTAGAGCGTGAAATCGAATTTTGTATTGACCCCAGTACAAAACCCCATTTCTAAAACCCTTAAATATTTCTTCAACTAAAACGAACGTAACATGTGCCAAAGACGTTGACTCGAGCTGTTGAAGATTACGATCGTACCATTCAATACCATCGTGGGAGTAGAAGATTTATGAGTGTGAATATATGAATCTAAGTGAAGATAACGAATATACAAGTAGAATCGACTTTAATCGATAAAGTTAAAGCCGCTCAAGCTAAATACTCAGAGCTGATGAATGTGAAAAAGAAGGTTCAAGAGGGCGTTATTCTAGAAGCAAGAATCGATGAAGAGAGGAAATCTCAACCCTCGATTTTATTGACTCATTTGAAATCCTTGATCGAGTAAAGCGTCTGGCCTATAGACTCTTTTTTACCGCCAAGATGTCGGCGTGGTCATAACATTTTCACATATCGATGTTACGTAAATATGTGGACAACCCGAACCATATTATTGATTTAGAACCAGATGAGATAGCGGATAATTTAACGTATGAAGATGTACTTGTTAAAATCCTGGAATGTATTCAACACTCAAAGGCTATACCTCAAGAGTTAGAATTGGACGAAGTGTCCTCATCATTCGGCGATACCGCAGTACGTGACGTAAATGTCGAGGGAGAAATTTCATAAGGAGGGGAGATTGTAAAATCCCAAATTTTACGAATAAATATTTAAATTTCTCAATTATTTTTTTTTTGAATATTATGGTGTGGATTTAATATAATGTTACTGGTTACCAGGTAATATTTATAAATTTTGTAAAGTATGCAAGTTGTTATATTATATTCGATTGGTGGGGAATATTCTTTGTGTCGGGAAATATTTGTGACGACAAGCACAATCATTAGTGGACCCACAACAAAATTATCATCGGATCGAGAAAACGATAAAAATATTTTTTATGAAAATAACGATTTAAAGTTTTATCGTTAATCTTGTTGAACTACTAGGTAGTAAAAGAAATACGAATACGCGTGGTTGCATAATAGCACACGGTATTGATTATTGATGCTTATGTGAGAAGTCACTCAGTTTTGTTCAATTATTGCTACAGTAGTTGCTGCATAGTATTTCACGTTATTTGATTCAATTATTGTTGATTTATATATATATATATATATATATATATATATATATATTATATATATATAAGTTTTGTTTTATTAGTATTATTAATGTAATAAAAGCGGAAAAGCTTTTTTATATAAAAATGTAATACTTTTATAAAGTTATTCTATAAATAGAATATATATTCTATTATGATAGTGTTTTGTATAGTAAAATCTTTTTATATAAAATGTAATACTTTTATAAAGTTATTCTATAAATAGAATATATTATATTTTATCATGCATAGTGTTGCATAAGTGGCTCACATAGTGTTTTTTTTTATAGTAAAATATTTTTATATAAAACAAAATACTTTTATAAAGTTATTCGTTTTATTAGATTATAAATAGAATATATTATATTTTATGAAAAGATTTTACTTTAAATCTGGATCGTCCAGATTAAAAGTAAATCAATCTGGACCGTTCATGAATTAATTCTTATACAGGTCCATTCTTCATATAAATAAGCTCATTCCTTCATTATTTCTTACTTAATTCTTTGAAACTCTAGAGAGAAACTATAGAGAGAAAGAAGAAAAAGTATTCGCTACTTCACTACTTCTATATCGGTTTTTCTTCTTTATAAGGTAAGGGATATTATTTTGTCAGACTCAGTAAAGGGTATTATTTCTTTTGTATTCATGAAGAGAACTTACATTATTCCATTCTTTATTGTTTCATTGGAATAACTCAGATACGCCATGCTCACCCTATACTTGGTGAAATTCTTCTATTATTCCATTCTTTATCATGATGTTGGAATAACTCCTGTCACATGCAAGCACCGCATACATGGTGAAATTCTCGTTGTTATTCCATTCTTTATTATTATGTTGGAATAACTTTGATAATGCCGATCTACCCTATACTTGGTGATTTCGTTGTTATTTCATTCTTTATTATTCATTTGGAACATCCTCGTCTGCATGCGTTTTTACTGTGGGACTTGGTTAAAATCTTTATTATTCTCGTTGGAATATCCTATATCATCATGCGTTTCTTATGGGACCGATTCCGTTATTTATTATTCATTGGAATAACTCGCCTACATCAAGTATCGCATGCATGGTGATTCTGTTGTTATTCTATTCTTTATTATTTTGTTGGAATATCTTGTTTGCCGGTGCGTACACGCTTCGACCGTTCCGATTATTTATTATTACATTGGAATAATGCATACATCGCGATGTAAGACCCCAAATAATTAATAAATGAAATTTATTTTCTCTATTTATTATAGTAAGGGTTGATTTGATTAATGTGGTTAGTTATGGATAAAATGCATAAATATTTTAAATAAGCGGTGGTTATAAAATATTCATTTTTGTCGGGAATATTCGTTTGGTCGTGGAATATTAGATCTTTGTCGGGGAATATTAAATACGACGCAGCATGACCATATGTGGGCCCCATAACTGAAAAGCGATTGGATGAAGAAAAGCGACAAATATAAGTTGTTTAAAAATAACTGGCGTAGTTGTTACTGATTAATCTTGTTAAAAATACTAAATTGGTTAAAACACAAGAAGAGCATTAGCGGTATTGCACCAATTATTGATTCTTACTACGAAAGAAGGCACAACTCAATAATTGTTACGAGTAATTCTTATTCAAATTATTTTATTTTATTGATTCAATAATTGTCTGCGTTGATATTTTATATTATCGTTGTTTCAATAATTGTCACTACATAGTAGTATTTTCCATTATCGAAGCAATAATTCATATTATCTGAATAATATTATTAGATAACATTATTGGCAATGTCTAGAAAGTTACATGTCAAGGAGAGGTTTGGTCACTAATCGCTTTGCCAAGAAGGAGAAATTCTTATTGGAAAGCCCCTTTTCCTGAAAGCGCACTGGTCATCAATATTGTGATTTCGTAATATTATTTGTGAATAATTAATTATTGATTCATATAATGAAAAAATATTGATTTTATGTGGATAATGATGGAGAAAATTTTTAATGTGACAATTGTTGAAAATTTAAATTTTATCTCTTTCGATAAAATAATTCATTTAAATATATTATTATATTTTAATAATATAATAATGGTGATATTTTTACAACGAATGTGGGATATATGAGTATACGAGGAGGAAGAGTATTTTTGTTGCAATAAATGTTTAAAACATGTTAAACATGTCGGTGGACCCCATTTATTATCGATGAAATTTGATTATAGCTTTGTAAAATCGCCTTTGTGGATTTGGTCAATTTCATTTGGAATTTGGAAAACTTTCTTCCGCAAAGTTGTTGAGAATTGAATTTCCTATAAAAAATTGCGAGTTTCAATTTTCCGATAAAAGGGCTATTTATTATGAATTATTGAAGTTCAAGTCTCAAATAATTAATTTTGGAAGTTTAAAATATTTAAAATATGAAAACGTTTTTTTTTCATTATTGTGGGTCTTGCATGTGTTGGAATTTCTTTGAATTCAGATCCTTAAAAGTCTGCGTTGGAAAAATATATATATATATATTATTAATTTATTAAATTTTCTACTTTTGGTGTTCTAAGCATTTTCCTATAAATAGGGTGCTTGGGTTAGAATTGAAAATCACACCGTAAATTGAAGTTTTCTCTCTATATTATCGGTTTATTCTTGTGAGTATTTTGAGTATACTTTGAGTATTGCTATACTGGTGCAAGTTCAAGTTATAATTTTATATCCGAAGATTCCGGTTAAGATCTTGTCTTTCCGAGGTAAGGGATATTTTTTTTTCGTAATGATATTATTTCTTCAATATCATTATCTTTGAAATATTGATCCAAGTTTTTATCAAATTTGGAATTTTTGGTGTCTGAGTTCTTATTAACGATATCAAGACTATTCACGATATCGACATTATTCACGTAATATTCAAGACTATTCATCGAAAAAAATGAAAATTTTCCTTTTCGTCAAAATATCTATTCTCGGATACTAGCTTTGATTGTATCCATATTTTGATCATTCTTGAATTTTACACCACTATGATTATTTTTGAGGTATTTTGGACATGGATAAAACAAAGTACGAATCCTTAATCCTTAATCCTTGTCATTTTGTTTCTTTGGATTCGTTTCTTTAAAAATATTTTTCATCATCCTCGGCCTTAAATGATGATATTATTGAATATCTTTGGCCTGTAGTGCAAAGATGAATGATTTCTGATGAATATCTTTGGCCCGTAGTGCCAAGATGAACAAGTGTTTAGATGAACATGACTAATCGATGAATATCTTTGGCTCTGTAGCAAAAAGATGGATATTTGATTCGGATATATATTGATTGATGTTACAGGATAAAAGATGAGCGATGAACTTTAAAATTCATACATGAAGATAGTAGTTTGCATTCTCTACTTAACTCTTCTAATGAATTATTATTTCATTGCGAATATTGATTTAAAACTTGTTGTCTATTGTATTCTATTAGATTTTTCCCCGTGAAGACTAACGATAATTTGTTGTATATTATTTTAGTCATAATATTCTTCTTGGGCTAGTTGAGCTCATCCTTTTCCTTTTTGTTCCATTTTTCTTCTCGTGAGGCGAGAATATAGCGAAAGACGTAGTCTGGGTATGGAATGAAAGTTCTAGAGAGAGTTGTTTAGTAGTCCTCACCATTTTTGTAAAATAATGTATCAATAAATGTGTCAATAAATGTGATGAGGATTTATTTGAGTATAGATATTGTCTAGAAGATAATATTTGTATTCAAACTCACAGTTTTACTGTTGTAATAATAAAGTTATAGTTATTTCTGTACCATGTATTGACAACTCAGATTGGGTGATGTATACCTATTTTGGGGGCGTCACATGCGAAGTACCGCATGCTTGGTGATTTCTTTTGTTATTCCATTCTTTATTATACTCAGTTGATTAAAGTTTTGACTTTTATACTCCATGAAATTAGTGGAATATTCTTGATATTTGCGCTTTATCCAGTATCTTTTCGTGAAAATATTCTTATGAGCATTCTTGAATTTTACTCTACAAAGAAGTATCATGTTGACAATTTGGACGTTATTAGTTCCTAAATAATTTAATTCTTGAACTTGTTTTATTGAATTCTTATATCATTGTCATCATCCTCATGTTTATATTTTGTTGAAAGTCATCTGTGGCCTGTAGTGCATAGATGGACTTGGTATGATTATGACCAGAGATTATTCGGTATAATCATGACCGTAATTTTATAAATGATGTGGAAAAAGTCCTCATTGGCCCGTAGTGCATTGATGGACAGTTTTTGGTATGATTATGGCTATGGATTCTCTTCGTCCAAGGGAGCAAAGTTGAATTATTTTATGGCATGATCAAGACCGTTGATGAATACACGAATATTCTTGGCCCGTAGTGCATGGATAATTTATGGTCGTGATACTAAGGAATATCCTTGAATAGTAGTCTTGAGGATGATGATGAATTATTTTTATTGTCGAGTCTCAACGATAAAAGTGATGAAAAACCTTTTTAAATCATAAAAGATAGTAGATTTTATGTGACGCCCCCAAAATAGGTATACATCACCCATCTTGAGTCGCCAAATACATGGTACAAAATTTAAATACAACTTAATTATACAACAGTCGTGTAAAATACGACAAAATACATGTTGTGAGTTTTAATACAAATATTGTTATCTAGACAATATCCACACTCAATTTAGGTCTCATTACATTTATTATCACACTATTTAACAGAATAGTGAGGACTACTAAGACACCACTTCGGACCATCACTCCGTTCCCCGACTAGTCCCGGCTACGTTCTCATTTTCTGAAGAGAACAGTGAAAGAAAGGGTGAGCTCAACTAGCCCAGTAAGAAATATTATGACTAAGATAATGTAGAATAAATTATCATTAGTCCTCAACAGTTTTAAACTGATAAAATACAATAGACATCAAGTTTAACTACAGCGGAACATGCAATCCATTAAAAGAGTCAAGTAGAGAATAAAATCTATTATCTTTTATGATTTAAAAAGTTTTCATCACTTTTATCGCTGGGACTCAACTTAATAAATAATCCACATCATCCCTACACTACGGCCAATTATATTCATTAGTATCACAACCACAATTTATCCATGCAATACGGGCCAAGGATATTTGTGTATTCATCAATGGTCATGATCATGCCAACAACTGTCCATCAATGCACTACGGGCCAATAAGGACTTTTACCACATCATTTGTAATATCACTACCATGATTACACCGAATAATCCACGGTCATAATCATACAAAGTCCATCTATGCACTACTGAGCCACAGATGACTTTCAACAAAATATAAATATGAGGATGATGACAATGATATAAGAATTCAATAAAATAAGTTCAAGAATTATTTTATCCAGAACTAATAACGCCCAAATTGTCAACATGACACTTCTTTGTAAAGTAAAATTCAAGAATGCTCGGAAGAATATTTCCATGAAAAATCTTTGGATGAAGCGCGCAAATATCAAGAATATTCCACTAATTTCATGGAGTATGTAAGTCAAAACCTTAACCAACCGAGTATAATAAAGAATGGAATAACAAAAGAAATCACCAAGCATGCAGATTAAGCATGTATAAAAGTTATTCCAACAGAATAATAATAAATAACGGAACTGTGTCAAAGCGAATACGCACCGGCAAGCAGGATATTCCAATGAATAATAAAGAATGGAATAACAATGAAATTACCATACACGCATGCGGTATTTTGATGTAGGCGAGTTATTCCAACAGAATAATAAATAACGTAATCAGTCCAAGATAAGCGCGCATGATGTGATATTCCAATGTAATAATAAAGATGGAACCAGGTCCCAGAAAAGCGCATGACAGAATATTCCAACAGAATAATAAAGAGCGGAACCACCGGTCCCCGTAAAAAAACGATGTATGTGATGTTCCAATAGAATAATAACGAATGGAATAAGAAGTTATCTTCATGAATATGAAAAAAATAATACCCTTACAAGTAAAAAGAAGAGTATATTCAACCGGTAGAGGCGAGGATATTCTTTAAGAAACTTAGTACTACGTTCAAAGCTTCTTAAAACTCTAAAGAAATACGCCAAGATTATAGAAGAAAATTTTCTCTGAATTTCTGGTGTGATTTCAATTCTAACTAAGCATCCTATTTATAGGAGAATTCAAGGGTCTTGTTTAGAAAATATCATGGATTTAATAATTTTATAAATCACGGATGTCCTTTGTAATAATTGATGCTTGAATTTCAAAGCCATTATTGAGTAAAACAAATATATATATATATATATATATATATATATATATATATATATATATATATATATATATATATATATAACACATGGTTTTAACAAAACCATCCATAATTCATCCACCTATCACTATCATCGTAACACTTTTCCACCATTAATTCAACTTACACACACTCCTACACACATGGTACACACACACACATTTTCCAATTTTACTCCCACAAGTCCTTTTCATATATATATATATATATATATATATATATATATATATATATATATACTCTACCGATTATTTTGAAAAATAGGTAAATGGGGGTCCAAATAATAAGTAAAAGTTTACAACAAATATTTCATAAAATTCCTTCAATATTTTTAACAACATTTATCATCATTATTATAATTCACAATATTAATCGACTGTGTCGTTCCTGGAAAGAGGGCTTTCAATAAGGATTTCTCCCTATTGGGCGCAATTAGGTGACCAAACCCCTCCTCGATGTAACTTCTGACATCGTTAATATTACAAATAATAATATTAATAACTCGTCATCTCAATTATTGATTTAATAATATATAAAATATCGACAATAATTGAATCAAATAATGTGAGATACTATGCAACAATTATTGAAACAAAACTGAGTGACTTCTCACGTAAGCATTAATAATCAATACTGTGTGCTTCTTATGCAACCACGCCAGACATCGTATTTTTTTACTACCGAATAGTTCAACAATATTAACGGTAAAACTTCCGTCGTTATTTTCATAAAAATATTTTTATCGTTTTCTTCATCCAAACAATAATTCCATCATGGGGTCCACCAATGATTCTTGCCATTGTCATTGAATATTCCTCGCTAAAACGTAATATTCTCAAAACCAATCGAATATAATATAACAACTTGCATACTTTGCAGAATTTATAAATACTAACCACAACTATAACATTATATCAAATTTATTCCCTAATATTCAAAAATGATATTTATAGAAAATTCATCTTTATTCATAAAAGTTGGGGTCTTACATTTTATTCTCTACTTGACTCTTTTAATGGATTGCATGTTCCGCTGCAATTAAACTTGATGTCTATTGTATTTTATCAGTTTAACATTGTTGAAGACTAATGATAATTTATTCTGCATTATCTTAGTCATAATATTTTTTACTGGGCTAGTTGAGCTCACCCTTTCCTTCACTGTTCTCTTTAGAAAATGAGAATATAGCTGGGACGAGTCGGGGAACGGATTGACAGTTCAGATGATAGCATTAGTAGTCCTCACTATTCTGTTAAATAGTGTGATAGTAATTGTAATGAGGACTCAATTGAATGTGGATATTGTCTAGATGACAATATTTGTATTAAAACTCACAGCGTATGTTTTATCGTATTTTACACGACTGTTGTATAATTAATTTGTATTTAAATTTTGTACCATATTTTTGACGACTCAAAATGGGTGATGTATACCTATTTATGGGGACGTCACAAAGGAGGTTGACCCAGGAATGAAATAAACACACCTACTTAGAAAGCAATGAAAAATAACTTTCAGATTTAAAAGGGAATGACTAAAGGGATAGAATGGTCATTCCAATTGATTAACTAAACATATTTTAAATTATTCCATAAAAAATTGTCATTTTATTCCCAGCCCATTTCATTCTGTTCCCACCAACCAAACACAACCTAAGATTTTTTTTTTTTAATACAAGTATTAATTTGTTACTTTTTTTAATTAGAGTACTAACTTAAAAGTCGGGTCAAAATATAAGCAGCAAAAGTAAATATATCCCCTAGTCAAGCTTAGACAACTTTTGAAAAAACTTTTGACCAAAAAAGGAAATCAATAAAGTTAAATGAATATTTTTTTTTAATTTACTATTAGTATTATTTTGTTTCATCTGTCCCTAATCACACATCTGTGGTCCTAATAGGTTATTAGAACATAAACTTCAAATATATTATGTAATTATAACTATTATGTATATATGAGATTAATCTTTGTGTAAAGTAAAATAACTACTTAGAAACGAAGGTAAAAGTCGGTCACTTGTTTTTCTTGCAAAATTGGTCAAATCTTTTACAATCCAAAAAATGTAACACTTTATTCTTACAAAAGGAAAAAAAAAATTTTAAAACTAAAAGCTTCATAAAAATAATAATATCATCTCACTAGCTAATTTTTAACTTTCTTTTTTCTTCTTTTCATCTAAAAGTAAATAAGTCCAATTATGTTGGTGCGGGAAATGTAAATGATTAATCTAATCAAAAGCGTAGGGAAAAAATGGAAATGAGTAGTATGAAATTTATTTTTGAATAAGTTGATCAATTGATCAATAGAGTGCTAACACGCAGGCGAAGCTCTATGTGTATCAATATTTTATTGATCAATTGACTAACTTACCAAAAAATAAACTTCATATTAACCGGATCGAAAAAAACAAAATAGAAAGCTAGTTGGCTCTTTTCATTTCATTACGTACATCACATGATTTGGTAATTGGTTTCGCAGATTAAAATGATGGCTTTTATGGTTCCTCTTTTTGTCTCCATAATGGTCGGGTTGATTGACTTGATCCTCCCTCCTCCCTCCTCCCTCCTCCCTCCCTTCCCCTTCCCCTTCCCCAAATCATACTCCCATATGGAGTACTTACATTTCGATTTGCCATTAGAGCCTGGAGCCGGAGGAGCGCGCCTAAACTTTAAAGGCTGCATGCATGCGTGCATGTGTGTGCCATCATTGCGATCAGAGCATAGGAAAATATGATTTGAAAATTATATATATATTATTTGGCAAAATTAAAAAAAAATCTTATTGTTGTTAACACGTTTTACTTATTACATCATTAAATTTTTAAAAATTCAAATTACCTCAATGAACTAATTAAAAATTTAAAATTATATCATTCCGTTAATAAAATTAGACATCTGTCAAATTAACACAAATTCTTTCAGGAAAATCTCACTATAGTTGATATTTTTTATTTTTTACATCATTAAACTTTTAAAAATTAAAATTACCTCATTGAACTAATTAAAATTTTGAAATTACACCATTTTGTTAATAAGATTAGATGTTTGTTAAATTGATTCAGATTTTTTAAGACGTGGCTAGTGAAAAAAGAAAAGAAAATGACGTGTCATTCCTACGTGAATTAGACAGTAAAATTAATCGGTCTCTCAAACACGTCTCCAAAGCCTAAATAAAATATGCATAGAGAAAACATACCAAGTGTAGGAAAAGGCGGTGGCACAAGGTGAGGCAACGGTGGAGGCTTCATGTGGCGGTGGCGGCGACGTTGGAGGCTCCTTATGGTGGCGAGAGCTCCTTTGGTGTTGAAACTTTTAACGACGGTGCAGGGTGCGGGTGCGCTACTAGCTAATTCACTTTTTCTCCACTTTTTTTTACCTATGTTATGTTGGTTGATATTGCAGCAATTGGGCAAATAGTGGTTGATTTGGGATGTTGGGCTAATAATTGGGTTATGTTTTGGTAAATAGAATTGAGGTTTTGATAGAGACAACTAACTAAGGTTGTTGAAGTTGTGATTGCAAAAAGTAGGTGAAGGAGGATCGAAAAGAGAAAATTGATAAAATGAAAAAGAAAACATACTTATTGTAGCAGTTAGAGTTCTACACCCCTCCTCTGCGTTTGTCTATGAAAATAGTGGTGTATATACATTCAAATTATATAAAATTTGTCAAATTAATGATGTAATTTGAACAAATTGAATATCAAGAAAAAAAATTAAATTTGAGTATATTTAATTTGGCCAAATAACATCATAAATTTCATCAATTTGAAGCACAAATCTATAAGGTAATTTCAATTGGTTTGTAAATTTTAACTAATGTTCACTTTGGAGTCCATGAGATATTAAGTTTATGAATTAAGGGTTATGTCAAATTAGTTAGTTCAATTATAGCTATGTTGGTGTCCACAGTGGTGGCTTACGGTGGTGGTGATCGATGACAAAGAAGGCGGTTTCTTGATTATGTTGAAAGAGAAGAACGGAAGAAAAAATATTTGCTTTGAACACCATGTCACTATTATAAGCTCTTTTTTATTATTTTTTGTCACGTAATTTATCTTTTAATATTACTATTTTATTCATGACGCCATATAGATAAATAATAAACGTTCATCCAATTTTATTAATATAATTGTGTAATTTCAAAATTTTAATTAATTCAATGGAGTAATTTTAAATTTTAAAAGTGTAATGATGTAATAAATAAAACGTGCAAACTATAATTGAGTTTTCCTTAATTTTGTCTAAAAGAATCTAAGCAGATTTGACGAACGTAAAATCTTATTAAAAAAATTTAATAATGTAATAAATAAAACGTGCCAACTATAATATAATTTTCTTTAATTTTGTCTATATTATTTCATATTTCTCCTTAAAAATATGAATCACTAGTTAATTAATAATAACATATTAATAAAATATAATAATTTATACATTAAAGATTATTGTGTCCTGTTTTTCTACAATCAACAACCAAAAAAAATATTATTTTTAACAAATACGATTATTTGTATAAAACTTATGTAGTAGTACTATGCTCATAGCTTATACGCACATACAAAATTAACTATTCTTTCTTGACATACATCTTCAATTAACTTTGCTACTTCTTTTACTTTCATCCGTTTATTTTTGATCATAAAAATAAAAGAATAAAAAATGGAAATACAGAGCACTCCAACATTAAACAGTACTAGACTTCATCTTTAGTAAGAGTGTCAAACAAATTACTCTTCATAGCTAGAACTCATTTTACCATTACTTGGAAATATTACATATACATTTCGTGCAGTACCATTTACGAATTAAAAAATTAGCTGCCTAAGAAAAATGGGGCTTCGGGTGTAAAAGAATGAATCATAGGGGAGCAGATGGTAAAAAGAAAATGAATTCATACCACCTTAACTCCACTTGGTCGTTTTCCTTCCATAGCATCCTTCTTGTTGCGGCAGTCGACACATAAGAAAGGACCTTGCCAGGGTTTTGCGTTGGTAGAGAATATGGAACCCGCATGAACTGATATGCCTTCACTTGCAGCAAGATCAATCTGGCAAATGGCACACATAAAAAGACCAGATGTTGATTGATTGCAGGAGTCAACATTTCCTAATCTGCAAATTAGGAAAAGAATGAGAATCGAACAAAAAGATGATTCATTTGTGCAACTCGTAATACTTGAAAAGATACTCTGAAATTACAGAAAATTGAAGCATAGACACTAAAGCTGATATAATAGACAAGCTATAAGAAGTAATTTCAGTAACACGTGTATTATTTTATGTTTTAGTTTATGAAATCAATCTAAGCGAAAGGAAGTATATCATAGCATGGACCGTAATGAGGGTTACTGGCTGCAGGAACAATTTTCAGAAGGAAGAGAAAAACTTTACTGGACAGAGAATTTGCACTGGGAAACGAGCCCCAATCAAGGCACAACCACACATGATGCTCATCTCAGAAAGAAGTAATTGAATCCCTAAAAGTTTCCTCTTCTCTTCTTTTGAAAGGTATATGTTTACATTGTAGCCTAGAGCACCAGCAACAGAAGCAAAAAATCACATCTCAGCTCTTGTAAAAGATTATTAGCCCCGGGAATATTTAACAAATGCTAGAGAAGGATTAATGAGCATGAGTATCCTATGCCTTTCCACCACATAATCATGGAGGGAATTTAGGTGAAGCATTACTATCAGGGAATCAGATGCATGGAGTATGAAGAAACAGATGTTAAGTAGTTCTTTAATATAAGCAATTCAAGACAAATGTACTGCTCTGTTAATCCAAGACATCACTGTCCTGTTCTCAGGTAGCTGAAGAAAATTTCCCTTAACTCAATCAATCCCAAGTCCTAACTCAGTTCCACTTCACAATAAGAAAACAAGAAGTCAGATACTGAATTTCTCCAAAAGAAACTCACATACTGCCAATTGATATGCGTGATTAATTACTTAGATTGTTAAACCCAACACTGTTGGACATCTGCTTCTCGTATGTGGGAAAGTTTAAGAGGGTATTGAACATCACTCTGTGGTACGCGACCACTCCGTCGTCTTGCCATATCTTCACTTAGATTGTTAAATGTTAATCAATTTAGATCATAGACCTCTTGACGTTTCTACCTCAGAACAAATAATAAATTAGTATCATCTTCAATATGTTCAGGTTGGTTCACACTTCTCAGCAAGAAAAGAAGACCAGGGAAATAGGTCAATTTCTATTTTTGACTCGCCCAAAGATTATATAGTATTTTATAATACTGAATATTGAATTAGGCTAAAAAAACAACCATTGGGAATTAGCTAACTCAGCCAAGAACAAGAAGGGGATAAAGATAAAAGGGAAGAGGGCATTTAGCCAAGAAAAAAAAGGAAGAGGGTGAAGCCTATAGTCAAAAATTTCTCAGAATCTCAGTTCATCATAAAATTTAGATATACTAAAACAAAAGAAAAAAGGTAAAAAAAAAACTAAAGCAAGATAGTAACAAACCTTTCAGCAAGCATCGCTGAACCCTCTTCAAATAGTTCTTCTACAATACCAACAGCTGATAACTTCTTTGACAGTTTACTAGCAGCATCATGGGACCTCTTCCTGAACAATAGAGCTCTGAATTTGTTTTGTTTCTTGGGAGGCGGGGAAGGTTGTAGTGAATTATCAGGAGGAATTATGTCCACAACTATGCAGGTTGTATCATCCTTCAGCCCCCTTGTCCTCAATGCCTCCTGAACAATCATCCATATAAATGCAATGAGAAAGTTGTAAGAAAGCTCAATTACCATATGCATATTACTTCAATAGGTCAATTGATGTCAAGTACATATTGTTATACACGTATTTTGCTTATGCATGTTGGATGGTCCTGCTTATGCATACCAAATGGAAACATGAAACAGCACCGTAATGAGCTTACATTACCTTGACTACTTGCCTAGCAGCAAGTTCAGCAGGCAACCCACGACAAGATTTTGCAGCCGTCTCTGAAGATAATGCATCCCATATGCCATCTGAAGCAATAATAAGCCTCCCACCTGTACTAGATAACTTTGACAACAATGAAGCATGTCAGGCCACAATCCAATGATGGACCTTGAATCCACCTTTGGCATGGACTTCAAAGCCAAAGAGGTTAAAAAATACAGATTGATAACGAAGAGAAGTTCAATAAAATGGCATATAAATGAAAATCAAGAGATATGAAGTAAAACAAAGAAAGGAAAAAAAGGTGATTACCTTTACTTGTTTAACATATGGTACTGGAACAATAAATTCTCCAACATCCATGTCTCCAATCGACCTCGAAAGGCATAAACCTCCTGGCCAGCAACGGAGGGGGCCAATCTGTGAATTTACAGCAACATGCATTATAAAAAGTACAAATAAACCCAGAGCAGTAACTTCTTTAATCTGGAAACTACTAAAGGGAAAGCAATATTTGACTTCTCATTGTGTAACCAGAAAAAATTGAGAACTAAATGAAGTCTCACCTCGGCGCCACCAAATATGCTAAGCCTCCCAACTTCGCCTCCACTGGCTGTTACACGTTCTCTTCTGAGATTACAGCAGAGTTAGTTAGAATCTTCTGTCCAAAAAATGGGAAAAAGAAGGCTGAAAGATGGATACTCACTCCTCCACATTTTCTTCAAGTCTATGATCTACAGTCAGTTCGGAGACAGCACCGCCCTGCGTATCTAAAATGCAGCGGGAATCTCCAACAGATGCAACAGTAACAGTCCATCGATCTACTATTACAAATGTAACTGTGGTTCCAGAAGTTAGTCCTGAAGAAAATGAGATGCGAAGAAGGAATTAAATTTAATGATAAACCATAATACAACTGAAACAAGTGCAATGAAAGCATGCAAAATTCCATGCCTCTGCTCTGGAATTCCTTGTCAGTCTTCACAAATCCCGCAACTAATGCCCGTGGTAAAGCTTGAAGCCACTCATCTCGTCCAAGTCCACGAGGAATAGCATTCAAAACATGATTCAACAAATGGTCCCTTGTAAAAATTGCGGCTGCACTCCCATTGTGCCCATCAAAGATCTGAAGAATCGTAAACGAACCAACTATTAATAGATGGGGAATAATTAGGACCAAACCAACAACAAATAATGTCATGTACAAAAATGAAATAATAGCATGGGAATGATCAGGACTAAACTTCACGTATTGTGATCTGTAAAACATAGTCTCATGGCTAGTAGACTGATACAAAAATATAAAATTTAATTTGAAAGAATTCCGAACAAAAATGACCATGAAAAATAAGGAAGGACATTGTTGAGGGTCCACTCTTCTTAACAGTAATTGCTTCTAGTCCTCGGCTTAAGTTTAAGTTTCCAAAATAATTCAATAAAACACAATTCAAATTAAATGAACTGGTGAACCCAAAATGTAATTAACTCAAAAGTACCATAGAGTAATATTAAGTACCCAATTTAATAACATCTAACAATTGCTCAATGGAGATTGAGAAACCAAGCATAAGGATCAAGGATGCAGCATAAGAGAGAGAGAGAGAGAGAGAGAGAAAGAATATGCAAGTTAGAAATCCCTTGAAGTTATGATTCATGAAATGCAAACTGCAGAAAGGTTTCATACCGCGAAAACAGAAAAAGTCGATGAAGGATTCCCGGGTACTCGCTGACAATCAGTCTTCATTAGAAAAAAATCCTCCCCTTTCCTAGACTGAGCTGCATATCCATATCTCATTGTAGGCTTCTCCATTTTCTCATTCCTCATCTCTCTACTGATCAGTGCAGCTAAAGGCACGAGTTCATGATGATGCTGATGCCTCTCCACCCTGGACCCCATATTTATGCAGCCAAGGCTTTCCGCTCAAGTCTCAGGCCCCCACAATCTCACCAGAATTTTCCAAATTCCTTATACACAAATTACATAACTTGCAAATCTCAACACAAATCCACACCCACTCCAACACAAAGATCCCCCCAAACTCCCTGCTCCAAGTTCAATTTTTTACACAAGAATAAGAAATTTCTCCGGCTAATAAACACAAATCTTTACTTGAAGCACTAAATTCAAGTATCTTTTAAGTGATTCCCAAAAGTTTCAAACTTGATCTGCATTTACCATTAACCAAAGATGTATCAATATCAAGCTAACATTCAAACAAAACCTACATAAGCTAGAATAGAATGAAATTGGAATAATTCAACAATAAGGGGTTATCTTAATCCTAAGTCTCCAGCAAAGAAAGTAAATTACCACAAAGAAATCATCAAAAACAATGCTTGCACAAATTGTGTTTCACTCAGAACCAAATGCAGATCTGATTATAAGTCAGAAACAAAAAACAATTGACTACAAAGATATTTAAGTAGCAAGAAAGAGAATAAAATCAACACGGAAGAAAAAGAACGCGGATTGATGATGAGATATGAACTGTAATGCTCCTCCAATCATCTAACACCAAAACATGAATTATACAAAACATTCTAAGAGAGAAACACGCAACATATATATGGAGAACACATATTCATACAAATAAAATATAGACAAACCCAGGTCAGATGGGTAACAACACCGCCACATGACAAACAAAGATATATATTTTTTAATAAATTATTGGAATTCACCAAAGGAAAAAGAAGTTACACGGAAATTGATCAACTGCTCTTAAAAAAAAAAGATGACTTTTTTTTAATTATCATGAACAAAGGAAATGAATGGGCTGGGCTGGGCTGACTTTAAAAAGTCGGTTTGGTAAAGGGGGAAAAAGTAAGTAAACAAGAAAAAGATAAAGAAACTTACTTACATAGGTAATGAATGTATTTGCCATGAAAGATGATTGTCAAGCTTTGAGAGCTTGAAAGGGAGCGGCGCTTGTTTTCTTCTGGTAAATTTCAGGTGAGAGAAGAGAAGATAAATAAAAGAAGAGAGAGAAAATGGGAAAATTTGACACGTGGAGGAGTGGCTTCCAGCTTGCATATGTTTCTGTGAAGGTTTATGATCCAACAGTGCTCACCGTAAACGTGTTGGTTTTTTAGTGCCGCGTGTAGTACGCACCCCGGGCATTGTAGTAGTAGCATGAAGAAAATGTACAGTATTCATGTGCGCCTATGTATGTATGTACCTAATTCGTTTAAGTATTTTAGTTAGGGTATCAAATTTTTATATAATTTTCTTTATACGAAAAATGAGCGAATCTTACTTCTATGTGAAGAAAGTTTATGTGAAAATATTAATTTTTTTTAATTAATATCTCATTTATCGAGTTTATGAATTTTAACAATACCATTCCAACTCCTTTGATTTTTGTCTCTTTTTTTTTTTTTGTTATATTCGATTGAAATTTAAAATTCTTATCTTTGACAATAATTTATCTCAAGATGTCATGCACCCATATCTTTTTTCTTTTTCTGGTCTTGAATTTCCTCTTAATAAGAAGTTCTTTTTTTTTATCATACATAATATGTTTTTGATTTATATTCTCTAAAGATTCTCATTTGAAAATTTTACAAGTATGTTAAATGCAGACTAATTTGGTAACACAATGAATTAAGGGTAAAACCTGATGATGCACAAAATGAACTTTGCACAAACACTAATTAAATAATTATAAAAATGGTAATTAAAGTAGAAAAATGAGACAAATTAAAGTGGTTCGGTTAAGTTGACCTAGTCCACTGTTGAATGGCTATGGCTGTCTGACACTTTATATTATGTGTTGGAGAGAATACAAAGAGTATAAGTTATTAGATACAAGAGTCAGTCCCCCTCAATGATGGTAAGACATTCTATTTATAGCGACTTGTGACAGTTTTGGGATGAGCATGTAACCACTACCTTAGTGGAGCTCCCAACCTCCTCCTAACGTGCAAGATGGTTGACGTGCTCTACGAGACTTGGTCACTTCCTTCATGACGTGGGTGCGCTCAATTAACCTTTGGACCACATTTGTTGGGCTCGCCAGATTTCTTGGACTTGGGCCTACAACACGGGCTTATAAGATGGACTGAATCTTTGGGCCAGACCCATCATTTGCCCCCCAATGCCCTGCGTCCAACAGAACTTGGAGAGGAGGGCATTTGGCTAAAATTTGAATTTTCGATAAAACTGGAAAAAACTTCAGGAGGCCAAAACATGCGCTTCGGAGACTTTTTTGGGGTTTAAACAGCATGCATTATGGCCTTAGGCCATGATTTTTGTAGAGCTCGTTGATACGGTCGTTTTGATATATTACGGGCCCCGATCGGAGTTACAGGTCAAAAGTTATAACCCAAATAGTAAAAGTACCTTTAAATCCGCTTTTCTTTGAAATTCCTTTTGATTTGTGATCCTCCCCTTCTCAGATAAACTCCTTTGGTTCGTGGGACTCCTTTTCTCCTATTCTTGAATAGCTTAAGTTATAAATTTGGGGGTTTTGTGTTCTATTCTTTTTCAGATCTCTTCTGAGTGAGGAAATGTCAAACAAAGGAGGAGATAGCTATGTGAGCGGATTGACTGATGAAGTGAGCTCCCAAG
The DNA here is from genome assembly GCA_020205605.1 of Panax ginseng. Taxonomy (NCBI): domain Eukaryota; kingdom Viridiplantae; phylum Streptophyta; class Magnoliopsida; order Apiales; family Araliaceae; genus Panax; species Panax ginseng. The sequence goes on from CM035127.1 coordinate 6,007,024, forward strand.
AGGCTGCCATGGTGGATAACACCGTGCACGGCGCTGCTAGAAGTGCAGATCCGTTTGGGCTTCACCGCAGACGGAGATGGGTAAATGATCAGGGAGCAAGTTAATGACGGGCGAAATGGATCTGGTCTTCTAAGGCGAAGGGAGGTAGTTAATGGTAGTAGGAGCTTGCTTTGGCGAGCACGGGTGACGAGGATCGGCCTTGGTGAGTAGCAATGAAATTTGGTTTTAAGTAGCGGGGAATTTGGTTCAAGTGAGCGAGAACCGGTTTGGACACGGGGCCGCATGGGTTAGTTCCTTTCAAGGCGTATTTGAGTGAAATGAGCAAGTTTTGTTTTAATGAGCCGAAATGAACAAGTTTTAGGCGAGATAGGGATTTCGGATGTTTTCTGTTATTTGGCGAGAGCATTGCAAAAGCACCCCATTCTTTTAAACCCCGAAAGATGAAACATAAAAGCAAATTGATCCTCGATGATGATAGGTCTAAAGTAAGTACCCTTTTCAGCTCACTCAATTCTGATGATGAGATTTCGAGGCTTATTTCTAGTTATTATATTCCACCCACGGTGTCGTGTCGTCGGGCCGAGAAGGGTGAATGTGCTTGCGACGATTCCTCTGGTGACATTGTTATTTACGAGGAGATGCTCGAGGTCGGGCTTAGGTTCCCCATGTCCAATTCCATTTGTCAAATTCTGCACTATTTTTCTCTTACTCCAGGGCAGTTGGCGCCCAATGGTTAGAGAGTTTTGTTGGGTTTTCCCATATTATGGAAGAAGGTGCATCACGAAGATGTTTCTCCCAAAGAGTTCCATGGGGCTTATAACTTGAGTGAGACTCCTGCGCCAAATAGGGGTTGGTATTATTTTACTTCAAATAGTGGTATGGTGTTCACTGGGTTACGCTCCAATTGCCATGGCTGGAAATCTCGCTTTTTCTTTGTCGACGGAGAATGGGCTGTTGAGTCTGATAGGGCCTTGGTTTCAATGTGTTGGGGTGCTGCCAAGAAACCCGGTTCGTTTTAGAGTTTACTACAATTTTTTTTTTGTATATATATATGTTCACCATCTCCTTGCAGGTACGTCGGTGCTCTCCAAAGAACAAGAGTCGAAGCTGCAGGCTGTGAAGGCTCACCCAGACAAAGACCTGAGCGTTCTTCTGCCTAGGTACGGCAGTAGAGTTGGAGTTTCTTTGCCCAAATCAGGTGGTTCGTTGTTAAAGAGAAAAGGTATGTGGACTTACCTTATAACTTATCTTTTATGCGATCCGGTTAGCATGAAGTTTAATTTTTGGTAAGTTGGTCAATTGATCAATAGAATACTGACACACATAGAACCTCACATGTATGTCAGCACTTTATTGGCCAATTGACCAACTTATCCAAAAATAAACTTCATGCTAACCACTTCCTCTTTTATGAAATGCTGGTCACTCAAATAACATTCTGTCTCATTTGTTGCAGTGGACAGGGCGGTGATTGGATCAATCCTCTCTGGGGCGCCGGTAGGGGAGCTCATCCTCCCAAGGTGGCGAGGACGGATGATATGCACATCGAGTTGAGCGCTACTCAAGCGACACCTTCAGTTGTGCCTTCCCAGTTGGTGACTTCGAGCGCTACTCCAGAGACTTCCCCGCCTGTACCTTCTGCCCCCCGCCCGTCCACGCCTCCTGCAGGAGCTTATGTAGGGGCACCGATTCAGTCCGGTTCTATGCTGGGGATCCTCAAGTCATTAGAGAACGGCTTGGGAGATTTGTGGTTCCATCTAATATTCAGCAGATTAGTGCTTTGGGCACTGAAGGGGTTATCAACACATTTCTGGAAGGCTTGGCTCAGGTAAGAATCTTTCTTTTTTCTTTTTTTTTATGCGCTCGGTCATTCTTTGTCTTTTGTCTTCTCCAGATTTTTACAACATCTGTATGCTTGTTTTCGAGGGCTCATTTTTACGGCCAATTGAAGCTTAACCATGAGGCTGTGCAGAGGGACCTTCTTGCTGCTCAGGGGAGGATTGTCAAGCTCAAAGTTGCTGATAGGGCTTCTCGGGCTGAGATTTTGGCAACCCGTGGGAAGGCCGCGCTTAGTGAGGCAGCTTGCTAGAAGGCTGAAATTGATCTTTCGGTTATCCGTGGGAGGATAGTTAAGCTTGAGGCTGAGCTTTCGGTAACCCGTGAGAGGGATGCGCTCAGGGAAGTGGAGCTTGTTGAGGCCCATGGGAGGGCAACTAAGCTTGAGACTGAGCTTCAGACGGTTCGTGAGAGGGACACGCTCAGGGAGGCTGTCTGTTCGAGAGCGGAGGCAGAATTGAAGGCAACTCAAGAGAGATCTTCTCAAGCTGAATTGGATCTGGAGTACTGTGACACACCCAAAATAGGTATACATCACCCATCTTGGGTCGCCAGATACATGGTACAGAATTCAAATATAATCTTAAATATATAACAAAAGCTGTGAGTTTTAATACAAATATTGTCTTCTAGACAATATCCACTCTCAGAATAAGTCCTCATTACAATTATTATCACAGTATTTCATAGAATAGTGAGGACTACTAATACTATCATCTGAACCATCACTCCGTTCCCCGACTAGTCCCTGCTACGTTCTCATTTCCTGAAGAGAACAGTGAAAGAAAGAGCGAGCTCAACTAGCCCAGTAAAAAATATTATAACTAAGATAATGCAGGATAAATTATCATTAGCCTTCAACAATGTTAAACTGATAAAATACAATAGACAACAAGTTTAACTGCAGTGGAATAAGCAATCCATTAAAAGAGTTAAGTAGAGAATAAAATCTACTATCTTTTATGATTTAAAAAGGTTTTTCATCACTTTTATCGCTGAGACTCAGCTTAATAAATAATCCACATCATCCCTGCACTATGGCCAAGGATATTCATTAGGGTCACGACCATAAATTATCCAAGCACTACGGGCCAAGGATATTTGTGTATTCATCAATGGTCATGATCATGCCAACAACTGTCCATCAATGCACTACGGGCTAATGAGGACTTTTACCACATCATTTGTAACATTACTACCATGATTATAAAGAATAATCCTCGGTCATAATCATATGAAGTCCATCTATGCACTACAGGCCACATATGACTTTTAAAAAAATATAAAGATGAGGATGATGACAATGATATAAGAATTCAATAAAACAAGTTCAAGAATTAATTTATCCAGGAACTAATAACAACCAAATTGTCAACATGATACTTTTTTGTAAAGTAAAATTCAAGAATGCTCAGAAGAATATTTCCATGAAAAGATACTGGATGAAGCGCAAATATCAAGGATATTCCACTAATTTCATGGAGTATAGAAGTCAAAACTTTAACCAACTGAGTATAATAAATAATGGAATAACAAAAGAAATCACCAGGCATGTGATAGATAAAGATGAAAAGTTATTCCAATGTAGAATAATAAATACGGAACTGTGTCCGGCGTAAAAACGCATGCATGTGGATATTCCAACGAGAATAATACGAATGGAATAACATAAGGATTTCACCATGCATGCAGATTTGATGTATAAAGTTATTCAGCGAGTAATAATAAAGACGGAACCGAATTAGATATAAACGCATGTGATAGGATATTCCAAATGAATAATAAAGAATAGAATAACATAAGGATTTCACCAAGTATAGGGTATCTGTTGCAGACATGGGTTATGTATAGGGTATGCTCGATACAAAAGTTATTCCAATGTAATAATAAATAATGGAATAACATAAGGATTTCACCATAGGGGATTAAGCGATACAAAAGTTATTCCAAAGAATAATAAAGAATGGAATAATGTAAGTTCTCTTCATGAATACAAAAGAATAACACCCTTACCAGTAAAGAAACTGGATATCAAAGTAGTGAAGTAGTAGAAAACTCTCTTCTTTCTCTCTATATATTTTCTCTCTAGAGTTTCAAAGTGAATTCGTAAGAAATAATGAAGGAATGAGCTTCTATTTATGAAGAACGAGAGAGTGGCTCTTGGTCTTATGAAGGGTTAAAATGACTCTTGGTAATATTGAAGAGACAACTACTATTTTCGAAGGGGCAATTAACTCTTGGAATATCGAAGAGGCAAATAACTCTTGGAAAGCTGAAGGGTCAAATAACTCTTGGAAAACCGAAAGGACAAGTTACTATTAAAACTCGTGAATAGTAACTCGTGAATAGTAACTCATAAATAAGAACTCGTGAATAAGTAACTCATGAATAGTAACTCGTGAATAGTAACTCATGAATAAGTAACTCATGAATAAGAACTCATGAATACTAACTCGTGAATAAGAACTCGATACGAAAAGTTCCCCGAATACCCGATTGAACAATATAACCTCCAGACATCAATTATCATCAGAATAGATGTCGATTTCTACTAACACAAATAATCCCAACATAATGAAACTATCAAATTCATCTTTAATCAACACGAACTTATTCATCATTAATATTATAACTCACAATATTTAGCAACCAGGTTGTTCCCAAGAAAGAGGTGGCTTTCCAATAAGGATTTCTCCCTATTGGCGCGCAATTAGGTGACCAAACCTCTCCAATAAGGATTTCTCCCTCTTATTGTCACCGCTTCGATGACTGCTATCACTGGTATTATCATTTTGCTGGCTGCTCTCTTTTGGTTGGGTTGACTCATTATCGCACTCTAATAACTGAGCTCTATTAACAACATCTGAATACAAACAAAGTTTATGAGAAATGAGGTATTGACGTATCTCGGGTTTCAAACCTCTTACAAACATCCGCGTCATTCTCTCCTCATTATCAACCAAATGAGACTTAATCGGATAAATTCGGCAAACTTAGCTTCAGATCGCGACACAATCATGTTGTTTTGCTCCAGTTTAATGAACTCTACCTCTTTCATGTGACTAATACTTTCGGGAAAGTACTTGTCATTGAACAGTTCTTGGAATTTCTCCCAAGTCATCTTCATTGCGGCAGGTTGAGTATGCTTTATAGATTCCCACCAGTAATCTGCCTCTGCCCGCATCATGAAGGTGGCAAAGGGAACCTTTTGCTCCTCGGAGCAACCCAAGACATCAAATATCTTGTTGATTTGCTTTATCCATGTCTCCGCCTTAAGTGGTTTTGGTTCTCCAAAAAAACTCCGGTGGTCCCAGCTCCTTGAACTGTTTGGCGGTGACCGTCTGAGAGTTGTCAGTGTTTCCACTTGCATTTTGGACAAGAGCCGCTCTCGCCTGATGTTGCATGAATTACATGAAGCCTCGGAAAATTCCGTCGTTTATCATTTGGTCAGTGTTGTTATTTGCATGAGGATTGTCGCCTTCCTGATGTACATTGTCCTGATTATTGATCTGTGGAGACTCAACGGTCTCCTGTGCTCCATTGATGTTCTCAACATTCTCGGATGTCATTTTCAAATACTGTCACAAAACAAGGGTTAATTAACATATCACATATTATCCCTATACTCTGACCCACCAATTAAATACCAAATAAACTTAGGTAGATCATACTAAAGCGAAAAGAATTCCCGTCCTCCCTCCTAGTTCTTATCTCACATTTCAGCCAGGGATCATATCCCTAAGCTTTGATACCAACTGTGACGCCCCCAAAATAGGTATACATCACCCATCTAGGGTTGCAAGATACATGGTACAGAATACAAATACAATCTTAAATATACAACAAAAGCTGTGAGTTTTAATACAAATATTATCTTCTAGACAATATCCACTCTCAGAATAAGTCCTCATTACAATTATTATCACACTATTTCATAGAATAGTGAGGACTACTAATACTATCATCCGGACCATCACTCCGCTTCCCGACTAGTCCCCTCGCCACGTTCTCATTTCACGAAGAGAATAATTGAAAGAAAGAAGCGAGCTCAACTAGCCCGAAGAAGAAATATTATGACTAAGATAATGCAGGATAAATTATCATTAGCCTTCAATAATGTTAAACCGATAAAATACAATAGACAACAAGTTTAACTTGCTTGAAATGAATAAGCAATCCATTAAAAGAGTCAAGTAGAGAATAAAATCTACTATCTTTTATGATTTAAAAGGTTTTTCATCACTTTTATCGCCGAGACTCATTTTAATAAATAATCCACATCATCCCCAAGACTACGACCAAGGATATTCATTAGGTCACGACCACAAATTATCCATACACTACGGGCCAAGGATATTTGTGTATTCATCAATGGTCATGATCATGCCAACAATCGTCCATCAATGCACTACGGGCCAATGAGGACTTTTACCACATCATTTGTAACATTACGGTCATGATTATACCGAATAATCCCTGGTCATAATCATACCAAGTCCATCTATGCACTACAGGCCACAGATAACTTTTAAAAAAAATATAAAGATGAGGATGATGACAATGATATAAGAATTCAATAAAACAAGTTCAAGAATTAATTTATCCAGGAACTAATAACAACCAAATTGTCAACATGATACTTTTTTGTAAAGTAAAATTCAAGAATGCTCAGAAGAATATTTCCATGAAAAGATACTGGAAGAAGCGCAAATATCAAGGATATTCCACTAATTCCATGGAGTATAGAAGTCAAAACTTTAACCAACTGAGTATAATAAAGAATGGAATAACAAAATAAATCACCAGGCATGTGATAGATAAAGACAGATAAAAGTTATTCCAATGTAATAATACGGAACTGTGTTGGTAGAAAACGCATAGATGTGATATTCCAGCAGAATAATATGAATGGAATAACATAAGGATTTCACTATGCACATGCGGTACTTAACATAGACACGTTATTCCAATGTAATAATAAAGACGGAACAGTCCCACAGAAACGCATGTGAATAGGATATTCCAATGTAATAATAAAGAATAGAATAACATAAGGATTTCACCAAGTATAGGTATGCCACAGATACAAAGTTATGTATAGGTATGCCTCGTATACTGAGTTATTCCAATGTAATAATAAATAATGGAATAATGAAGGATTTCACCAAGTATAGGGGATTAAGCGTGATACAAAAGTTATTCAATGTAATAATAAAGAATGGAATAATAGAAGTTCTTTTCATGAATACAAAAGAATAACACCCTTACCGTAAAGAAACCGGATATCAAGTAGTGAAGTAGAGAAAACTCTTTCTTCTTTCTCTATAATTTCTCTCTCAGAGTTTGGGTGAATTCGTAAGAAATAATGAAGGAATGAGCTTTCTATTTATATAAGAACCGAGAGTGGCTCTTGGTCTTAACGAAGGGTCAAAATGACTCTTGGTAATATTGAAGAGACAACTACTATTCATGGAAGGAAATTAACTCTTGAACAATAGAAGAGGCAAATAACTCTTGGAAAGTGAAGGGTCAAATAACTCTTGGAAAACAAGAAAGGACATGTTACTATTAAAACTTGTGAATAGTAACTCGTGAATAGTAAATCATGAATAGTAACTTGTGAATAGTAACTCATGAATAGTAACTCGTGAATAGTAACTCATGAATAGTAACTCCGACACAAAAAGTTCCCCGAATACCCGATTGAACAATATAACCTCCAGACATCAATTATCATCAGAATAGATGTCGATTTCTACTAACACAAATAATGCCAACATAATGAAACTATCAAATTCATCTTTAATCAACACAAACTTATTCATCATTAATATTATAACTCACAATATTTAGCAACCAAGTTGTTCCCAGGAAAGAGGGGCTTTTAATAAGGATTTCTCCTATCGCAAGCAATTAGGTGACCAAACCCTCCTCGATGTAACTTATAGACATTGTAAATATTGTGATTTAATAATATGAATAACTTTTGTCGTCTCAATTATTGATTTAACAATATAATATATAATGCAAATTATATCGTAACAATAATTGAATCAATAATATGAGAGAGATATGATGCAAAGAATTATCTGAAAGAGTAATAATTGAGTATAAGCGAGTGATTTCTCACGTAAAGATCAATAATCAATACCGTGGTGCTACTACGCAACTAATGCCAGACATCGTACTTTTACTACTAAGAGTAGTTCAACAAAGATAATCGGTAAAACTTCCGCCAAGTTATTTTCATAAAAATATTTTTGTCGTTTTCTCATTCCGATAATAATTACATTCATGGGTCCACTAATGATTGTGACTGTCGCATTTAATATTCCCCGACATAAAGAATATTCCCCGACCAATCGAATATAATACAACAACTTGCATACTTTGCAAAATTTATAAATACTACCCACAACTATAACTTTGTCTCAAATTTACACCATAATATTCAAAAAAAATATTTCGAGAAAATTAAATCTTTATTCGTAAAATTTGGGATTTTACAAGTACGCTGTTGCAGGTGCTTTCATTGATGGTTATGAAGAGCTTCGGGGGAAGATCACTGCTTCTTTCCCCGATATTGATTTCTCAGGCTTTGTGCCAACTGAGGCGCCTGACGATAGAGGTTTTGATTTTTTATTTTTTTAAAGAAGGGTTATATGCATCCTTACTTTTGTACTGATACTCCTTTGGAATTGAATGAAAAATGCAATATTTTGGAGTAAAATATAGGAAATTTCATTGCTGACCCAAAAAAGGTATTTTTAACATTGGATAATAATCTTAAAAAAAAAGGCAAATAAAATTAAGTCCCTAACTACACTACCATTACTTCTTCAAGGTGTTACTGGTAATACCTCTTCAAGTGCTCAGCGTTCCATGGATGAGGTAAGACATTCCCTTCAAAATTTTGGATCTTGTAAGTGCCTGGTCTCACCACTTCTGTTACAAGGTATGGTCCTTCCCAATTTGGTCCCCGAATCCTTCGTGGTGAGGATCACCTTCTTAAGGACCCAGTCTCCTGGTTGGAAGGAACGAGGCTTCACCTTTGAGTTGTAATACTTTGTCATGCGACGCTTATACTCTGCGTTGCGGACCACGGCCATCTCCCTTGCCTCCTCTACCAAGTCGAGGTTGATGTGGAGTCCTTCCTCATTGGTGGTAGGGTCGTGGTGTTGGACCCTTAGAGAGTTCACCCTGATCTCTACAGGGATGACCGCCTTAGTTCCAAAGGCAAGGGAAAAAAGGGTTTCCCCAGTTGGAGCTCTTGGCGTGGTTCGGTAGGCCCACAATACGCCTGGGAGTTCATCGACCCAAAGCCCCTTCGCCCTTCCAAGCCTTGTCTTTAAATTGCGTAGCACTGTTCTCACCATAACTTCTACTTGTCCATTAGCCTGCGGGTGAGCAGGGCTAGAGTGCAGCTGCTTTATTTGAAGGTCGGAGCAGAAGGAATTTAGCAGCTTGTTGTCGAATTGTTTGGCGTTGTCACTGACAATGGCGTGCAGTATGCCGAAGCGACATACTAGATTCTTCCAAATGAAATCTTTAACCTTTGCATCTGTGAATTTTGCTAAGGGTTCGGCTTCAGCCCATTTGGTAAAATAATCAACTGCTACCACTACAAACTTGCACTGTCCTTTTCTTAGAGGCAATGGGCCTAGGATGTCGATGCCCTATTTGGAGAAAGGCCATGGACTTGAAATGGTCGTTAGCTCTTTTAGTGGTTGCCTGGGTATAGTCGCGAAGCATTGACACTTGTCACACTTCCTAGAGAACTCCTGGGCGTCATTTACCATAGAAGGCCAGAAATAACCCTGCCTGAGCGCCTTGTGGGCAAGGGATCATCCTCCAGAGTGGTTCCCATATATTCCCTCGTGGATCTCTCGCAGGGCATAATGAGCTTCTTCGGATGAGAGGCATCGGAACAATGGCAAGGAATAACCCTTCTTGTACAGAGTGTCCTGCAGGATGGTGAACTTAGAAGCTCTCATTCTTAGCTTCCTGGCTTCTGAAGGGTTATCCGACAATACGCCTTCTTAGAGATATGTCAATATCGGGGTCATCCAGTTCTGATGCGCAGTTGATACTTATGATTCTCGGGTCTATCATACTTAGTTCGAACTGGTGACCAATAAATGTTGGTCCTCTTGGTGGGCTTTTCAAGGATGAGGCAAGCCTTGCGAGTGCATCGACGGCCATATTGTCTTCTCTGTGAATGTGGCAAATTTAGAAGTGTTTGAACTTTGTCATCAGGCTTCTTACCATGCCGAGATATTCTTGTATTCTGGCTCCTTTTGCTTCGAACTTGCCCTTCACTTGATTAACTATTAATTGAGAGTCGTTGTAGGTAATGAGGTGTTGAGTCTCCATCTCGATTGCCAATCTTAATCCAAAGAGAAGGGCTTCATATTCCGCCTCATTGGTCGAGGTAAGAAAGTGGAGCTTCACTGCATACTTGAGAGTTGTACCATCTGGGCTGATCAAGATCAGACCTGCTCCGCCTCTATCACTAGTCGAGGAACCGTCTACATAGAGCTTTCAGGATGGAAGAGAGCATGGCTTGGAGATTAAATAAGGGGACTGAGCGCCAGGATTGGGAACTGGGGCTCCGGTCCGGGTCCTTTGGAGTACTTGGTCATCCGAAAGAGCTTTCGTCGTCGTTCGGCGAGGGGAGTCTGGCGCCAAAGATGATGGTTCCGCTCGTTTGGGATGGACTGAGTGCCCAGCCCGGACGTCTGATCTTCGTTATGCTGTGGAGCACATCGATCAGCCATATCCAAAATGGGTGAGGTGGGAATTTCGTTATTCTTCATCTCTGTTGGTGTCAGCTCAGCAACGAAATCCGCCAGTGCTTGTGCTTTGATGGCTGACCTTGGTTGGTACTGTATGTCAAACTCACCAAGTTCTACTGCCCACTTAAGCAGTCTCCCAGATATATCAAACTTTCCCAGGACTCTTTTCAGAGGTTGATCTGTGATGACGACAATGGTGTGACTTTGGAAGTAATGTCGTAACCGTCTCGTTGTTGTGATTAAGGCGAGCGCTAGTTTTTCTAGTCTTGAATACCGACTTACGCTTCCCCAGATGCTCGCTTACATATTAAATAGGCTTTTCTTGCTCCTTTGTTGTCCCCGGCGACGAGGATCGAGCTCTCACTGCCGATGGGGAGGCAGAAAGGTACAAATATAACACCTCGTCTGGTGTAGCATGCGAAAGGAGAGGAGGTGCGGCCAAGTAGGCCTTGAGTTTTTGGAATGCCTCATCTGCCTCATGTCCCCACTCAAAAGCTCTTCGAAGAATTTTGAAAAAGGGGAGACACTTATCTACAGACTTGGAGACAAACCTGTTGAGTGTTGCAATTCTTCCATTGAGGCGCTGGAGCTCTTTGGTTGAAGTGGGTGATTTCATATCGAGAATGGCTTTGATCTTATCGGGGTTTGCTTCAATTCCCCTCTGGTTAACCATAAAACCTAGGAACTTTCTCGATCCTACGTCAAGGCACACTTTTCGTGATCTGGGCCATATGCAGTATGATCTAAGAACATTGAAAGTCTCTTGGAGGTGTTTAATGTGATCTGCTGCGATGAGACTCTTTACTAACATGTCGTCAACGTAGACTTCCATTATTTGCCCAATCTGAGACTGGAACATTTTGTTCACCAGTCGTTGGTAGGTTGTTCCTGCGTTCCTTAACCCAAAGGGCATGGCCCTGTAGCAGTAGGTGTGACGCCACCAAAATAGGAATACATCACTTATTCTGAGTCGCCAAATATATGGTACATAATAAAAATACAATCTTAATTATACAATAAGAGAGTTGTGAGTTTAAATACAAATACTGTCTTCTAGACAATATCCACTCTCAGAATAAGTCCTCATTATATTTATTGTCACACTATTTAACAGAATAGTGAGGACTACTAGCTAACACGATCATCCGGACCATCACTCCGTTCTCCGACTCGTCCCAGCTACATTCTCATTTCCTGAAGAGAACAGTGAAAGAAAGGGTGAGCTTAACTAGCCTAGTAAGAAATATTATGACTAAGATAATGAAGAATAAATTATCATTAGTCTTCAATAATGTTAAACTGATAATATACAATAGACATCATGTTTAACTGCAGTGGACATGCAATCCCTTAAAAGAGTCAAGTAGAGAATAAAATCTACTATCTTTTATGATTTAAAAGGTTTTTCATCACTTTTATCGCTGAGACTCAACTTATTAAATAATCCACATCATCCCTGCACTACGGCCAAGGATATTCATCAGGGTCACGACCACAAATTATCCATGCACTACGGGCCAAGGATATTCGTGTATTCATCAATGATCATGATCATGCCAACAACTGTCCATCAATGCACTACGGGCCAATGAGGACTTTTATCACATCATTTATATCATTACGGTCATGATTACACCGCATAATCCTTGGTCATAATCATATCAAGTCCATCCATGCTCTACAGGCCATAAATGACTTTAAAAAAAATATAAACATGAGGATGATGACAATGATATAAGAATTCAATAAAACAAGTTCACAAATTAATTTATTCAGGAACTAATAACGTCCAAATTGTCAACATGATACTGTTAGAGTTTATGCCCTAGAGGCCAATTATTTGATATAATTGCTTAACGTTTTGATATTATATTTGATTGAATAAATATATGATTTTATTATGGTTTTATTTACTGCGTAATATAATTGTTAACATAATAAAATTCCTTAGAATAGTGATACAAATTATATAGTTTCAAGTATGTGACTTGAACATGAGATTATATATTACCATTAGTATCGTTGTTCTTAAATGTCCTAATCGAGTATTATTGTTGATGGGACAACAATGATGCATGGAGACTAAGTATGTGGATCGATCGATGACCAAATCTCATTGGTCATAAATATATGAGATATTAAGTCAATGCATAGAAGTACATGTTGAGAGAACGATGTCTTGGGACGGACCCACCATGAGAATTTATATGGAGCATTATGCGAAGTGTCGTTAGTAATTTCATAGTGATAATGATGTAATGGTCCTCCGACACGAAATCGCTATATTACTACACGAGAATTTATGTACTTTGATATCATCAAATGTCACCTTTAATAGGTGGACTATAAAGGTGATTATTGGGTTCATCATTAATCGTGTGAGAAATATGAGTGATCTAGATGGAATTTAACCATCCTATATATTATGGGTGATATCCATAGGCCTCTTGATTGAGTAGGGACTATGAAATGCATGGCCATGCTCAAATAGTGATTTGTTTCATATAGTCTACTCATTGATCAAGAAAACTCGATTAAATTATGAAGAGTATGACACATTCCATGACTCGAGTTTAATCTAGGATATTAAGGTTAAAAGGATTAAATTACATTGAAACATTGGTCATTTAAAAGGTTGCATCGAATCATCGATCTTATTATTACTTGGGTAGAAGTGATGCATTACTATATGTCATTTCATCGCTTATAATTTTATAATATGATTTTAAAATTATTGCCAACGTAATAATAACCTATGTGGTCACACACATGTAACGTTATTTAAAGGGAATTAATTTAAATTTTAAGGATTTAAATATATTAATATGATTAATAGTATTTAAATCATTTAATTTAAATTAAAAGGATAATTTGTATATATGTATATTAATTAAGTAAGACTTAATTAAGAGATATATATATATATATATATAAATTCGGATTTTATAAAATTAGGTTTTGATTTGATTAATTCCTTTTAACTACTATATATATATATATATAGCCTACTTAGGGTAAGATATCATAATTGAAAAACCCTAGCCATTTCTAGAGAGAGATTAGAGAAAAGCAGCTTTGTAAAATCCATTCCTTTTGGTGGCTAAGACTGAAGTCCTTCTTATTGCAGAATCGCTCGACGGTTCGATGCGGCGTTTAAATGTGGATATACTGTAGAGGCTTAAATCGGTTTGTATTAATGCGTTGGTGATTCGAGGCGCAAACTTGATCGGTTTGATTCTTTTTTTTGTTTATATCTGGTATAATCTCTAAACCTTTGAATTAATTGATTTTTGCATGGATCCTGCTTTTAGGTTTTAAATTGCTTTAAAATTTTAATTTCATTTGTGCGTTTTGTGTCAAGCCCAACAAAGTGGTATCGTAGCTATCTTGCGAAAGATTAATTCAGATTACGTGTTTTAATTGTATTCGATATATATGATATATGATGATGCATGTTTATCGATATAAAATTGAATATATGATATTAGTTGAATGTGTATTACGGTAATATATATGATGATCACCGTTAATCGTATCTTTAATCGGTGGAATAACAATATAACTATTCTAATCGGATTAGAAGCATGAAGAATCGTTTTAATATGATTAATCAAACCGGAAATATATGATAAATTACGGTGTGTCTTGTTATTCGTTTTAATATGATTAAATCAAAGCTGGAAATATATGATAAATTAAGGTATTGTTATTCGTTTTAATATGATTAAATCAAACCGGACATATATGATTTGTTATTATGGGTGTTTTGGTGGATTAAAATGTATGATTCTCAAACTGCTTTAGATTCAGTATGGAAAAAATCGCAATCTGTAATGTAGACCCCCTTGGACCCCCGTCAGAAAACATGCGATGGTCGTGTCCCCTATATTTTATATATAGTTTTCTTTAATTATATATAAATTGTTATGTGCTTATTGTGATATGCATGGTGCACTGATTATGGTCTTTTGACCCATAGGTTAGTGGTTTTGGTTTTGAAATATACTTGCGTATGTGCGTGCCTTTCTATAAATTCTAATGTAATATTCTCTTCTCATCTAAATCCCCTCGAATGTAACTCGAGGTTTCTTTTTATGTCATGTAATAATCAGAATTGATGAAGATGTCAAGATGGAGAACACAATGGAAAGATGATGATGGAGAGGAGGCGACGTCTTTGAGGAAGATCCAAGGAAGTTATTTATTTTAAGATCTTTTACCACCTTAGATTGACCTTCAATCTTTCATTAACGAAAAGATTGACGAGTGGATTGGGCCATAAGCGTGACACATTTAATTTTGCACTTTATTTATGCTTGTATGTGATATGATATGATTAATAATGTGCATGCTTAACAAGATTAAAATTGGTGAGATCTAAATTAATAAAATCCTCATTAAATTATTAAGTCTAAATCAGATGCCTTCCAATGAATAACACTCATCAAGACCTTGATCGATAGATGTAGGTTTGCCAAAGAAAAGTACCCTATTTATCTAGGTAAGATGCGATAGGATAATTGTGATATCCAAACTATTAAAATCATTGGGGCCCGACTTAACTAAGTTATCTCAATAGGATTGTGGACTTAGAGGCATAGAGTTTGGTTGGTACCATTAGATGGACTAGAAACAAATGTTGTTTACCAAACTATCCAGAGTTATATATGATATAATTGACAAAGGGTTGTCTACCTAAATAATTATGTTTTGAGAGAATAGCCAAAGCTAACTTAAGGCATAATGAAATATGGATCTTGGCTCACTAGAAAGATTTAATAGAAAATGCTTTCCAGAATTAATGGTGAGAAGGCTATTAATTTGAATAAAATAGTGGGAGGTATATTTTGAATGTACTATTATCAATTATATAATATCAACTCGTAATTTGACTTATTATTGTTGCAACTTATAAATTGTAGATATCAAATGGCAAACAACAACAACACAAATAGTCTTTCATTACGATCGGTCCTTGAAAAGGACAAGTTTAAGTGGAATTAATTTCCTTGACCGGCATAGAACTTGAGGATTGTCCTCAAACAAGGCGTAAGTTTATATGTCCTTGATGGGCCCATTCTGCGCAAAGATCACCGTCATCGCACCACGCATGAGAGCACAATCTTTAAGAAGCATCAAGATGATGCTCTGGATGTGAGTTGTGTCATGCTAAAGCAACCATGAGCGCCGAGCTTCGGAAGCAACGAAAGTTAATGGATGCTTATGAGATGATCGAGCATCTCAAGAAATTGTTCGAAGGCGGCATGCTCGACAGAGAGGTATGATACAAGCAAGGCGTTGTATCACCGCAAAATGGGTGAACGTGATCCAGGTTGGTCCACAAAATGAAAATGATTGGGTATATTGAGTACCTTAATAGGTTGGGTTTTCCAATCACTCCAGGAAGCCCAAATCGACCTTGTTTTGCAATCTTTGAACAAAGTATTTACTCTCAATTTGTTATGAACTATCTTATGAATGAAATTGAGAAACCCCTCATCGAGTTGTTGAGCATGTTAAGAATCGCCGAGAACAACATGAAAAAGGCAGGACCCGCTCCCATAATGATGGTGCAAAAAGGGAATGCTAAGGAAATTGGAAAGGCAAGAAGAAGATAGGATCTAAATCTTTTGCCAAACCCAATTCCAAAACCAAGCAGAGCTTTAAAACCTAAAGGTGGGGTGGCTAAAGAAGGTGAATGTCACTTGTGGAAAACACCGGACACTGGAAAGGAAAGCGTCATGCTTATTTGGAAGAAGTGAAGAAAAAAAAAGGAAGTAAGAAATCGACTTGATTGAGGTATATATGTTATAGAAGTCAACTTATCTACTTCTACATCATGGGTATTGGATCTTTGGATGTGGTTCTCATATTTGTGTTAATGTGCGGGGACTCGAAGAAGGAGTAGAACTTCAAGCGAAAGGAGAGGTTGACTACGAGTTGGAAATAGAGCAAAAGTTCTTTGTGACCGGCCGTAGGAACTTATCATTTATCTTTGCCCACCGGGCTAGTTTTAGAATTAGAAGATTGTTATTTTGTGTACCGCTATATAAGCAAAAACATTATTTCGCTTTCTTGTTTGGACAAGAAAGGTTTTCATTTATAATAAAGAACAATCGTTGTTTGTTTTACTTAAATGATATTTGTTATGGTGTTGCACAATTGTTTAACGGCCTCTATATTCTTGATTTAGAAATGCTTATCTATAACATAAATACAAAACGATTTAAATCAAATGATTCAAATCCGACATATCTCCGCATCGCTCGTTTAGGCTATATAAATGAGAAAGCGATATCCAAACTCCATAAAGATGGGTTCTTGGATTCATTTGATTTTGAATCATATGAGAAATGCGAGTCTTGTTTATTAGGCAAGATGACTAAAGCCCCTTTCACCGGACATGTTGAACAAGCTTGATATGTATTGGGACTTATACATAGTGATGTATGTGGACCCATGAGTTCGTTATTAAAGAGGTAGGTTTTATTACTTCATTACATTTACTTAATGACTTTAGTAGATATGGATATGTGTATCTTATGAGACACAAATCCAATCCTTTGAAAAGTTCAAGGAATTCAAGAATGAAGTTCAAAACTAATTTGGCAAAAGCATAAAAGCCCTTCGATCCGATCGAGGAGGTGAATACTTAAGCCAAGACTTTGATGACCTTCTAAAGGAGTGTGGTATTATATCACACTCACTCCACCGGAACACCGCAATGGAATGGTGTATCCGAGAGGAGGAATCGAACCTTGTTGGACATGGTACGATCAATGATGAGTTATGCAGATCTTCCAATAAGCTTCGGGGTCATGCCCACAG
The DNA here is from genome assembly GCA_020205605.1 of Panax ginseng. Taxonomy (NCBI): domain Eukaryota; kingdom Viridiplantae; phylum Streptophyta; class Magnoliopsida; order Apiales; family Araliaceae; genus Panax; species Panax ginseng. Next base: position 6,024,483 of record CM035127.1, read on the forward strand.
AGATAAGTCAGATTCACACTTAACCGTGTTCCTACAAAGACGGTTCGAGAAGACACCATATGAAATGTGGTGGGAAATGTCCTAAGTATGTCGTTCATGAAGATTTGGGGTCATGAGGCGTTCATAAAACGTCTCAATTCGACAAGCTTCGGACCCAAATCGACAAATGTAATTTTGTGGGATACCCAAAGGAAACAAAAGGGTATTATTTCTACAAACCTTCCGAGAACAAAGTGGTTGTTGCTCGAACCGGTATTTTTCTAGAAAGAGAATTTGTCTCTAAAGGAAACAGTGGGAGAAAGTAGAACTCAAGAAATTCGAGAACCACAAAATATCATTGAACTCTGAGTTGGAACATGAGCAGAACCACAAGAAATTGTGGAAAGTGAACTCCGCTTCAAATTACACAAGTCATTCGTAGATCTGGTAGGACACGCCAAGAGCACGAGAGATATTATGGATATCTTGTGACTCAAATGGCGATGTGATGCTCATAGATCAAGATGAGCCTCGCTTCCTACCAAGAAGCTATGAATGGACCAGATTTCGAGAAATGGCTTCAAGCCATGAAATTTGAGATGGACTCCATGTATACTAACCAAGTATGGACTCTGGTTGATCCACCCAGAGGGGTAAAACCAATCGGTGCAAGTGGTTTTCAAGAAGAAAACCGATATGGATGGTAATGTACAAACCTATAAAGGCCGATTGGGTAAAGAAAAGGTTTCAAACAAATTCAAGGTGTTGACTATGATGAAACCTTCTCCAAAGGGCAATGGTTAAATCCATCAGGATCTTACTTGCTATCGCAGCCTTTTTTATGATTACGTAATCTCGCGGATGGATGTCAAAATTGCTTTCCTTAACGGAAATCTCCTCGAGGATGTGTATATGACACAACCGGAGGGTTTTGTCACTCAAAGGATCTTTGGAAAGGTATGTGTCGTGCGGCGATCCATTTATGGATCAAGCAAGCCTCCTGAGTTGGAATCTTCGATTTGATGAAGCAACAAAGAATTTGGCTTTATTAAAAATGAAGATGAACCTTGTGTATATAAGAAGGTTAGTGGGAGTCACATTGTATTCCTAGTATTATATGTTGATGACATATTAATTATTGGGAATGACATTCCTTCCTTACAGGCTGTAAAAACATGGTTAGGAAAATGTTTCTCCATGAAAGATTTGAAGGCGTCTTTTACATTTTAGGTATCAAGATCTATAGAGATAGATCAAGAAAATGCTCTACCTAAGTCAAAGTACATATATTGATAAAGTGTTGAAACAGTTCAAAGATGCAAGAGGCGTAAAAGAGGAAACTCACCCGTGACTCATGGTGTAAAGATCTCTAAGGCCCAATGTCCTAAATCACAAGATGATGAGGAGCGATGAGAAAGATCCCTTATGCTTCTAAGAATTGGATCTATTATGTATGCAATGATATGTACTTCGTTCGGATGTCTCAGATGCTTTGAGCATGGCGAAGCAGATACCCGATCGAATCCAGTGAAGGTCATCGATGTTATGAAGATCAAGAATATCCTCGAAGCACCGAAAAGGACTAAGTATTCATTCTTGGTATATGGAGGTGAAGACGAACTAGCAAGTAGAAAGGGTTACACAGATGTTAGTTTCAGACCGACAATGATGACTATAAGTCTCG